>JAWPHD010004398.1:0-189074 GCA_037043455.1 Cyrtodaria siliqua
TGCGCCACGCCAGCCCTATTTAGAAAACTAACCTATGTGACGAAATTAATATAAAAGAATGTCCCATCCTTTTACTGCTGATACAGTCGCATCAAAACAGTTATTTCAGCTAGGGTTTATGAGAAAATCAAAGAATGCAATCGACCAATGTTGGAGAAGCCATCGTGTTTAAAGGGTGCAGGTGGTTCCCCTATAAAGGAAAGGGGGAAAAAGCCATGTTCAGGTTGAAGTTAGGACCATTGGATATCATCAAGGAAGCTATAATAGTAGAGATAGAAGATGATGCTCTTTTGGGTTATGATATACTGATAGAAGGTGGGAAAGGACCGGTAGGAACAAGGTTATCCTAATGACGTTGTAATTCCGTGTTAACAAGTGAGTAGATGTAAGAAGGCAAGAAAGGTTACAGTTGCGGATGACTGCTGTATACCTGGGAGTACAGAAGCAGTAGTGAATGCGTATGTCGAGAGAGTTGCAGAAGAGGCTTTTGATAGTGAGTCAGGGTTTTTTATTGGGTACACCTCTCCTTGAACGGCCTGAAGACGTCTCATGACAGTCACCAGAGGATGCAGATTTGGGCGCATTCATCTCTAGGAAAATTCAAGACCAACTTAAAGAATCAACAAGTGTCTCAGAGAAGAGAATGATAGAGGATCTCGTAGAAGGAGAAGAACCACAACAAAAGAAAATAAAGAGAGGAGATGGTTGGAGAGAGAGTTATTGAAGCAATTGATGTTGGAACAAACAAAAATTGTTAACGCACTGGAGGCAAATAACCAAGCGGTACAATGCCAGGAGAACACGCAATTAAAGGTACTTGCGGAGCTGGAAAAGATGAACCGCTTAATGGAGAGTATCTGGGATAAAAATGTGTTATACGGAAAGAACATAAAAAACGAAATAAAGAGAATAAACAAATATTACAGAGTGTAAATAATAAACAGTGAAGGAAGAATGTGTCATACATAAATAGACCTTTCGGCGTAATATAGTTATATATATATTCACAGTTATTGACTAAATGACAGTTTTATTGAGTATTAACTACAATATTAACAATAATGCAGTATAAACAGTTGAGAAAAAGTCAATATTATATATAATAAGCTGATTTAAAGAACATATATTGGTAACAGTATCATCGAAGGAATTTCAAATTTAGGCAAAATGGGTAATAAACCCATGACATGAAATTATTTAGGCAGTCGGAGCGTTACTTTATTAAGTGGGGAGTAATGTGATGACCTGGTGTTTCAACATAATGTTTGTAACAAGAGCTGGTGTATTTTAAATGATTATCAATATTTACCTCCCTAGTGTTGAATTGTGGTGTCTGGACAGACAATGTAAATGAGTACATGTGATGATGTGTATTCAATTTTCGCGATTTGACACTATTTACTAGGTAACAACTGTTGATGTAATCTTTTCCTGCAATGGATAGTTCGTTCCAGTCATCATTGTGGTCATTGTTTATGATCCATGACAGTTAGCAACAGTTGTCAGTTTGAAAGTATGTTTAAAATGAATGAGTTAAGAACACAACTTTGGTAATTATTTAATTTTTAATAATAATATACATGTTTAGCAATTTTGATGCATATATTTCATTCAATTGAAGACTTTAAATAATTTACCATGAAGAGGGGTAAGTCTAAAGTCATGACCTCAACCGCTTGCAACCAAAACATTGGGAGCAACCACTATTTATGGGCGATTTTGGGTTGGTTGTTTGCACCCAGATGTTTTGGTCACATTCACCCAGATTTGTGGTTGAAAAGTCCTCGGAGTATATAAGCTCAGTTTTTCTATCATTTAGGAGAGTAAAAAGAGGCAAACTTGTAAAAGCAAAAACTCTATGAAGTTTGAAAAGGCTCTTTTTATCAGAGAAAATAAATAAGTCCATATATTTAGTAGACTGTGATGCATCATCATTTAAAACAGTTGTTTATTGTTGCATACATTTATATTTACATTAATAACAGTAAAATAGAATTTATTTACAGTCACCATTGTTCACTTCGTGTTATTATTTCTGAATTGAAACTCGTTTATAATTTCGCGTTATTTAAAGATATTCATCAATGGCAGTTTTTTCCGAAAAGAACATGTTTATATAAGTTGATCGAATACTGTGTTGAAGTGGTGAATATTCGTATTTTAATTCATGAAAGTTATCGATGTTGAACTGTTCAACGGATATTAAAGTATCTAAATCGATTAACACTAGTCAGTTCCTTTCCCTTTTAAGTAAAAGGAACAACTGGCCAATCATTGATAAAAAACATCTGCAAACTTCATTTTTTAAAGGAGACTTAGTAAAATTTGTAGCGTCCTGACAAGGCACAGGCTATCTTTTTTTTGTATTTATATATACACGAGCATCTTTGCGTTTTACGTATATTACATATTAATGCTGGAAAAGTTCCTGGCGGGGATTTCTTTATTTACACTGTCCCGTTTCATTGGGATGACAGTAGGATAAGTGTGAGGTTTGGTGCTCCCTAGAATCTGGTTTAAACCCCCAGCGGCCTTTTTTGCCACTGTCCGTTCCAAGGCGGTAGTCCTATCGTCAACCCTTTTGTGTGTTTTATGTCTTATTTTATTCATCTTTGAACTTGTTCTTTGTTTCTGTGTGATTGTGGCTAAAGGGAATATAGTGACACAGCCAAAAAAAACATATTGAGAGTTCTAAAATATTTGGGAAACGGCCAAAGAATTATCAAATTGGAAAGAAAAACAAAAAGCAATGACCATTTGAAGGTTTTTCTTAAACGGGAATAGTAGCCGCCATTTTAGAACTATGACGTCATAGTTCCAACTTAACATATATGGACATTTATAAATATCATTTAAAGCAAAGAAAATCGATGCAAATGATTTCAAAATCCTTTAATGGTCATATAAAGCATTATTGCCGTTATGTATATATATTTTTGATATACTAGTAGTTGCTAACATTGTCTTCCTATAAATATGGTCATTTAGATGTATGATGGCATAGCTCTCAAAATGGCGGTTTCCATATCCGTTTGAACCAAGCCTTCAAAAAATCATATATTTTTTCTTTATCCTCCGAATTTTATCATTCTCTGAACTCTATAAACTCAACATTGTTTGGCTGTGTCGCTACATTTTCTTTAACTGTCGTCCGTGAATGCTACTTTTCCAGTTTGATATTTATATCTACTTTTTGGTAAAGCCTCATGTAACAAGAGCGCCGCTGCGCCGCCTAACGCCGCCTAACGGGGCATTTTACGCCCATTTGATAAGATATTTTGAAATGCATGACCTAGATATCAGGTAAGTATGTCCTCTGATCTACTGACAAGATTGTATGACGTATAGTGTTTTATCAGGATTGGGTCATTGCCAAGAGACTTAACATAAACTTAACCTTCGATCTACTGAACACAAACGCAACATAATTCCTCCTCTCATCGAGTGCGATGTACCCACGCAGTTTCATGAATATTGGTGTTATACTTCCGGAGTTATCATGCGGAATTCATATGTCCATTTTATGTCATGCTGAATTTGAAAACCAATCATAGTATTTCTCTTCTCTAGGAAAATTACTGAACACTTTCACGAGATACTGGTCGTAAAGCGTTGCTCATGATGGGGTCAAACTGACATTGACCTTTGATCTAAAAACTCAAAAGTCAATAGAGGCCATCCTCTCCTTCAGTGTATTACTCTTGTGAAGACATGGGTTTATTGACCGTGAAGAGTTCAAGTTGGTGCGGTTAATAAATACTGATAAAGGTGATCCTTTGAGAGCAACAAACACAATTCAGAGAATAAAGCAGCAGACTCGGTTTTATTGAGTCTGTTCATGAGAAGTAATGAAAGAAGCAACACTTCTCACGCCCCCTAGCACCGGCTTAAGCGGTATTCTACTTTAAAGCCACCTATATTGGGCTCGTTGGTCCCAAAGGACCAGTAAAAAATAACACTACTGATTCGTAGCACGGGGAGACTTTTTACAGCCGCCACACTGCACTAAACGAACGCTAGTGTGCATATTAATTTAAGGTGATCCTTTGAGAGCAACAAACACAATTCAGAGAATAAAGCAGCAGACTCGGTTTTATTGAGTCTGTTCATGAGAAGTAATGAAAGAAGCAACACTTCTCACGCCCCCTAGCACCGGCTTAAGCGGTATTCTACTTTAAAGCCACCTATATTGGGCAGTTGACCTTTGACTAAAAAAATCAGTAGGGATTATCCTAGGATATTACTGATATAGATTTACGAGTCGGGGTATTAAAGCTTTCACGAGTTATTGATTGGAAACCAAACAGATAACCAAACGGTTACTTAATAGACACGCCATGCACAATACGTCCCATTTCACGGGCGTGTACGATGTATAAGGGAAAAAGGACATATGCATAAAAATTAAAGTTTTAATTGAATGACAGCTCTAAGAATACAAGATATCGAATAAGATTCATTAAACTCAGCATAGTTTTGAAAGCATGGCTTATATTTGTTATCAAGGTTCCGTACTCATCTAGTTATAAATATGTAGAACACAGTAAACTCAAAAACACGCAAACAAAGAATAAAGGTGTATGACGTCACAAACACAAAAAGAGTTGACAACAGTGTAAATAAAGAAATCCCCGCCATGAACTATTCTCTAACCAACAAGGCAGCATTAATAGGCAATATAAGTAAAACACAAAGATGCTCGTGTATATATAAATACAAAAAAACAATAGCATAGAAAGCCACACAGAAGGTACTCAATGACTTGGCAGAAGCCAGAGCAACAAGAGAATAAACCATTGAGGGCACAACAAGACAAGATTGCAGACAAACATCAAACGTCACCGTCCTTTTGGGCTTGAGGTAAACGTCATCATCGGGTCCACAGCATGTCCGTTCATCGTACAATTACTGTAAATGTGTCCACCACCAAGCATGCAGTGCGGGGTCATAACCTCTTTTGATAAACCTTTTAACAAGTTTAACAAAGATAGTATGGAAGCGATCATGACCAAGGATCTTACGAAGTTTGTAAATCACATCACCATTTAAGTCAGGCTTTGATAGTCCTTGTCGCAGAAGACTTCCTACATTACTTTTATATTTTGAAAGAAGATCAGGGTTACGATAAAATAAATTGACTACAGTTACTGTAAAAACAGTGCACCGGTAAAACAATACCAGTACACAGCTACGTTTTACAGGGCACATGATTGTATAAAAAGATATAGTACTGCACCAAATACATAATACCGCTAACCGGTATATTGTCGACACACCTGTGTTTTTTTCAGATGCATTAATTAAAAAATGGTACCGGTGCAACGCTTAAATTTATCGGTGATCAATAACATTGATGCATCTGATCTATATTATTGGTGACCATTTCCCCTCTCTGATGCAGCTCTGAATAACCTATAATGTTAAACATTTGATTCAACCAAATCGATCTAATCCTGACCCTCCGGAGTAATATTATCGATGAAAATTATTTAACTTTTATATTGTATATGTGCCTATGTAAATGGTAATCCAGTCTAGTGTTTCTTAGATAATAGTTTAGATTTACTGGTATGATACCTATGTATCTATTATATAGAGTAGGTCGTTCCATTTACATACATATTCACCTTTCACACATAAACAAACATACCTTTCTTATGCAAATTAGCATATACTTGATTTGCGAGTAGACGATTGTTATGAATAAAGTCCTCCTGGATTGAATTACATGCTTCATAACAAAAGTGTCCGTCAATATTTTGCTGATTAAAATATCAACAGGGACATCTCAAATTTGTTCTCCGTGATATAACCGAGTTGCAAGGGGGTTCTTCTACATTCAAGTTTGTCTACTTTACGTTATAAACGTTACGAAAAAAAAAAAGATGAATGAATTATGTTTGTTTTTAAATCAGAGACGTAAGACCACACACGACCTCTGGTTAAATTAAATTAATTGATTCTTATCACAGACCTGTTCAAATTAAATTGATTGATCGATTCTGTTTCTAGTTTTTCTTGCATAATAGATTTAGGATTTAAAAATACAATGACAGAAAGATCAGTTGCATGCTCGTCTCCATCTAAATACTTGTGGACCAGGTCAAAAGCACCGGTACGCACCAATAAGGTCTATGGTTAATGCCGTTCATCATTGTAATGACGATGTCTACTTGTAACAGTGAGTTTAATGCTAATCTTTACAGTGCTGTCACTGGAATACCACGCCTGTATCAGATTATAAAGACACGTAGCACTCCACTAAAAGTTTAAACCTGTGACACTTACGTCATATAGCTTGAGCTGTATGACGTCAAACGTTCTCAGCTCGTTCAAGATGCTTATTAATGTTATGTGAAGTGATGCATATGATGGGTTTATATCGGCGTGTGCAAGGTTTGGGAGCATGGCAAGTTTGTTGTAATTAACATTTCATTAAAATTGCTGTTGAGATTGTCTTCGTGACGTATAGTTACCAAGTGACGTCATGTAACGTGGCGCTTCCAACGGATGAAATTTATGCGGGGAATTAATGGAACAGCTGTATTTTATCGTAGAATAACATACAGTTGTCTCTCTTCTTTATGTATATGAAAGACTGCGCCGGTAAAGACGATTTAAATTGTTTGCTTTAGATTTATCCATTCAAATATTTCAAGTCCGATCTTTACAAGTAGAATTCCACTTGTTAGTGGGTGTGAGAGTAGGTTTGTGGTAATGGGCGTGAGAGTAGGTTTGTGGTAATGGGCGTGAGAGTAGGTTTGTGGTAATGGGCGTGAGAGTAGGTTTGTGGTAATGGGCGTGAGAGTAGGTTTGTGGTAATGGGCGTGAGAGTAGGTTTGTGGTAATGGGCGTGAGAGTAGGTTTGTGGTAATGGGCGTGAGAGTAGGTTTGTGTTAGTGGGTGTGAGAGTAGGTTTGTGTTAGTGGGTGTGAGAGTAGGTTTGTGGTAATGGGCGTGAGAGTAGGTTTGTGGTAATGGGCGTGAGAGTAGGTTTGTGGTAATGGGCGTGAGAGTAGGTTTGTGGTAATGGGCGTGAGAGTAGGTTTGTGGTAATGGGCGTGAGAGTAGGTTTGTGGTAATGGGCGTGAGAGTAGGTTTGTGGTAATGGGCGTGAGAGTAGGTTTGTGGTAATGGGCGTGAGAGTAGGTTTGTGGTAATGGGTGTGCGAGTAGGTTTGTGGTAATGGGCGTGAGAGTAGGTTTGTGGTAATGGGCGTGAGAGTAGGTTTGTGTTAGTGGGTGTGAGAGTAGGTTTGTGGTAATGGGTGTGAAAGTAGGTTTGTGGTAATGAGCGTGAGAGTAGATTTGTGGTAATGGGCGTGAGAGTAGGTTTGTGTTAGTTGGTGTGAGAGTAGGTTTGTGGTAATGGGCGTGAGAGTAGGTTTGTGGTAATGGGCGTGAGAGTAGGTTTGTGGTAATGGGCGTGAGAGTAGGTTTGTGGTAATGGGCGTGAGAGTAGGTTTGTGTTAGTGGGTGTGAGAGTAGGTTTGTGTTAGTGGGCGTGAGAGTAGGTTTGTGGTAATGGGCGTGAGAGTAGGTTTGTGGTAATGGGCGTGAGAGTAGGTTTGTGGTAATGGGCGTGAGAGTAGGTTTGTGGTAATGGGCGTGAGAGTAGGTTTGTGGTAATGGGCGTGAGAGTAGGTTTGTGGTAATGGGCGTGAGAGTAGGTTTGTGGTAATGGGCGTGAGAGTAGGTTTGTGTTAGTGGGTGTGAGAGTAGGTTTGTGGTAATGGGCTCGAGAGTAGATTTGTTGTAATGGGCGTGAGAGTAGGTTTGTGTTAGTGGGTGTGAGAGTAGGTTTGTGGTAATGGGTGTGAGAGTAGGTTTGTGGTAATGGGCGTGAGAGTAGGTTTGTGGTAATGGGCGTGAGAGTAGGTTTGTGGTAATGGGCGTGAGAGTAGGTTTGTGGTAATGGGCGTGAGAGTAGGTTTGTGTTAGTGGGTGTGAGAGTAGGTTTGTGTTAGTGGGCGTGACAGTAGCTTTGTGGTAATGGGCGTGAGAGTAGCTTTGTGGTAATGGGCGTGAGAGTAGGTTTGTGGTAATGGGCGTGAGAGTAGGTTTGTGTTAGTGGGTGTGAGAGTAGGTTTGTGGTAATGGGCGTGAGAGTTGGTTTGTGGTAATGGGCGTGAGAGTAGGTTTGTGGTAATGGGCGTGAGAGTAGGTTTGTGGTAATGGGCGTGAGAGTAGGTTTGTGGTAATGGGCGTGAGAGTAGGTTTGTGGTAATGGGCGTGAGAGTAGGTTTGTGGTAATGGGCGTGAGAGTAGGTTTGTGGTAATGGGCGTGAGAGTAGGTTTGTGGTAATGGGCGTGAGAGTAGGTTTCTGGTAATGGGCGTGAGAGTAGGTTTGTGGTAATGAGCGTGAGAGTAGGTTTGTGGTAATGGGCGTGAGAGTAGGTTTGTGTTAGTGGGTGTGAGAGTAGGTTTGTGGTAATGGGCGTGAGAGTAGGTTTGTGGTAATGGGCGTGAGAGTAGGTTTGTGTTAATGGGCGTGAGAGTAGGTTTGTGGTAATGGGCGTGAGAGTAGGTTTGTGGTAATGGGCGTGAGAGTAGGTTTGTGGTAATGGGCGTGAGAGTAGGTTTGTGTTAGTGGGCGTGAGAGTAGGTTTGTGGTAATGGGCGTGAGAGTAGGTTTGTGGTAATGAGCGTGAGAGTAGATTTGTGGTAATGGGCGTGAGAGTAGGTTTGTGTTAGTGGGTGTGAGAGTAGGTTTGTGGTAATGGGTGTGAGAGTAGGTTTGTGGTAATGGGTGTGAGAGTAGGTTTGTGGTAATGGGCGTGAGAGTAGGTTTGTGTTAGTGGGTGTGAGAGTAGGTTTGTGTTAGTGGGTGTGACAGTAGCTTTGTGGTAATGGGCGTGAGAGTAGGTTTGTGGTAATGGGCGTGAGAGTAGGTTTGTGTTAGTGGGTGTGAGAGTAGGTTTGTGGTAATGGGTGTGAGAGTTGGTTTGTGGTAATAGGCGTGAGAGTAGGTTTGTGGTAATGGGCGTGAGAGTAGGTTTGTGGTAATGGGCGTGAGAGTAGGTTTGTGGTAATGGGCGTGAGAGAAGGTTTGTGGTAATGGGCATGAGAGTAGGTTTGTGGTAATGGGCGTGAGAGTAGGTTTGTGGTAATGGGCGTGAGAGTAGGTTTGTGGTAATGGGCGTGAGAGTAGGTTTGTGGTAATGGGTGTGAGAGTAGGTTTGTGGTAATGGGCGTGAGAGTATGTTTGTGGTAATGAGCGTGAGAGTAGGTTTGTGGTAATGGGCGTGAGAGTAGGTTTGTGTTAGTGGGCGTGAGAGTAGGTTTGTGGTAATGGGCGTGAGAGTAGGTTTGTGGTAATGGGCTTGAGAGTAGGTTTGTGGTAATGGGCGTGAGAGTAGGTTTGTGGTAATGGGCGTGAGAGTAGGTTTGTGTTAATGGGTGTGAGAGTAGGTTTGTGGTAATGTGCGTGAGAGTAGGTTTGTGGTAATGGGCGTGAGAGTAGGTTTGTGTTAGCATGGTTAGTGGGCGTGAGAGTAGGTTTGTGGTAATGGGCGTGAGAGTAGGTTTGTGGTAATGGGCGTGAGAGTAGGTTTGTGGTAATGGGCGTGAGAGTAGGTTTGTGTTAGTGGGCGTGAGAGTAGGTTTGTGGTAGTGGGCGTGAGAGTAGGTTTGTGGTAATGGGCGTGAGAGTAGGTTTGTGGTAATGGGCGTGAGAGTAGGTTTGTGGTAATGGGCGTGAGAGTAGGTTTGTGGTAATTGGTGTGAGAGTAGGTTTGTGGTAATGGGCGTGAGAGTAGGTTTGTGGTAATGAGCGTGAGAGTAGGTTTGTGGTAATGGGCGTGAGAGTAGGTTTGTGTTAGTGGGTGTGAGAGTAGGTTTGTGGTAATGGGTGTGAGAGTAGGTTTGTGGTAATGGGCTTGAGAGTAGGTTTGTGGTAATGGGCGTGAGAGTAGGTTTGTGGTAATGGGCGTGAGAGTAGGTTTGTGTTAATGGGCGTGAGAGTAGGTTTGTGGTAATGGGCGTGAGAGTAGGTTTGTGGTAATGGGCGTGAGAGTAGGTTTGTGGTAATGGGCGTGAGAGTAGGTTTGTGTTAGTGGGCGTGAGAGTAGGTTTGTGGTAATGGGCGTGAGAGTAGGTTTGTGGTTATGGGCGTGAGAGTAGGTTTGTGTTAGTGGGCGTGAGAGTAGGTTTGTGGTAGTGGGCGTGAGAGTAGGTTTGTGGTAGTGGGCGTGAGAGTAGGTTTGTGGTAATGGGCGTGAGAGTATGTTTGTGGTAATGGGCGTGAGAGTAGGTTTGTGGTAATGGGCGTGAGAGTAGGTTTGTGGTAATGGGTGTGAGAGTAGGTTTGTGGTAATGGGCGTGAGAGTATGTTTGTGGTAATGGGCGTGAGAGTAGGTATGTGGTAATGGGCGTGAGAGTAGGTTTGTGTTAGTGGGCGTGAGAGTAGGTTTGTGGTAATGGGCGTGAGAGTAGGTTTGTGGTAATGGGCGTGAGAGTAGGTTTGTGGTAATGGGCATGAGAGTAGGTTTGTGTTAGTGGGTGTGAGAGTAGGTTTGTGGTAATGGGTGTGAAAGTAGGTTTGTGGTAATGGGCGTGAGAGTAGGTTTGTGGTAGTGGGCGTGAGAGTAGGTTTGTGGTAGTGGGCGCGAGAGTAGGTTTGTGGTAATGGGCGTGAGAGTAGGTTTATGGTAATGAGCGTGAGAGTAGGTTTGTGGTAATGGGCGTGAGAGTAGGTTTGTGTTAGTGGGCGTGAGAGTAGGTTTGTGGTAATGGGCGTGAGAGTAGGTTTGTGGTAATGGGCGTGAGAGTAGGTTTGTGGTAATGGGCGTGAGAGTAGGTTTGTGGTAATGGGCGTGAGAGTAGGTTTGTGGTAATGGGCGTGAGAGTAGGTTTGTGGTAATGGGCGTGAGAGTAGGTTTGTGGTAATGGGCGTGAGAGTAGGTTTGTGGTAATGGGTGTGCGAGTAGGTTTGTGGTAATGGGCGTGAGAGTAGGTTTGTGGTAATGGGCGTGAGAGTAGGTTTGTGTTAGTGGGTGTGAGAGTAGGTTTGTGGTAATGGGTGTGAAAGTAGGTTTGTGGTAATGAGCGTGAGAGTAGATTTGTGGTAATGGGCGTGAGAGTAGGTTTGTGTTAGTTGGTGTAAGAGTAGGTTTGTGGTAATGGGCGTGAGAGTAGGTTTGTGGTAATGGGCGTGAGAGTAGGTTTGTGGTAATGGGCGTGAGAGTAGGTTTGTGGTAATGGGCGTGAGAGTAGGTTTGTGTTAGTGGGTGTGAGAGTAGGTTTGTGTTAGTGGGCGTGAGAGTAGGTTTGTGGTAATGGGCGTGAGAGTAGGTTTGTGGTAATGGGCGTGAGAGTAGGTTTGTGGTAATGGGCGTGAGAGTAGGTTTGTGGTAATGGGCGTGAGAGTAGGTTTGTGGTAATGGGCGTGAGAGTAGGTTTGTGGTAATGGGCGTGAGAGTAGGTTTGTGGTAATGGGCGTGAGAGTAGGTTTGTGTTAGTGGGTGTGAGAGTAGGTTTGTGGTAATGGGTGTGAGAGTAGGTTTGTGGTAATGGGCTCGAGAGTAGATTTGTGGTAATGGGCGTAAGAGTAGGTTTGTGTTAGTGGGTGTGAGAGTAGGTTTGTGGTAATGGGTGTGAGAGTAGGTTTGTGGTAATGGGCGTGAGAGTAGGTTTGTGGTAATGGGCGTGAGAGTAGGTTTGTGGTAATGGGCGTGAGAGTAGGTTTGTGGTAATGGGCGTGAGAGTAGGTTTGTGTTAGTGGGTGTGAGAGTAGGTTTGTGTTAGTGGGCGTGAGAGTAGGTTTGTGGTAATGGGCGTGAGAGTAGCTTTGTGGTAATGGGCGTGAGAGTAGGTTTGTGGTAATGGGCGTGAGAGTAGGTTTGTGTTAGTGGGTGTGAGAGTAGGTTTGTGGTAATGGGCGTGAGAGTTGGTTTGTGGTAATGGGCGTGAGAGTAGGTTTGTGGTAATGGGCGTGAGAGTAGGTTTGTGGTAATGGGCGTGAGAGTAGGTTTGTGTTAGTGGGTGTGAGAGTAGGTTTGTGTTAGTGGGCGTGACAGTAGCTTTGTGGTAATGGGCGTGAGAGTAGCTTTGTGGTAATGGGCGTGAGAGTAGGTTTGTGGTAATGGGCGTGAGAGTAGGTTTGTGTTAGTGGGTGTGAGAGTAGGTTTGTGGTAATGGGCGTGAGAGTTGGTTTGTGGTAATGGGCGTGAGAGTAGGTTTGTGGTAATGGGCGTGAGAGTAGGTTTGTGGTAATGGGCGTGAGAGTAGGTTTGTGGTAATGGGCGTGAGAGTAGGTTTGTGGTAATGGGCGTGAGAGTAGGTTTGTGGTAATGGGCGTGAGAGTAGGTTTGTGGTAATGGGCGTGAGAGTAGGTTTGAATTAGTGGGTGTGAGAGTAGGTTTGTGTTAGTGGGCGTGACAGTAGCTTTGTGGTAATGGGCGTGAGAGTAGCTTTGTGGTAATGGGCGTGAGAGTAGGTTTGTGGTAATGGGCGTGAGAGTAGGTTTGTGTTAGTGGGTGTGAGAGTAGGTTTGTGGTAATGGGCGTGAGAGTTGGTTTGTGGTAATGGGCGTGAGAGTAGGTTTGTGGTAATGGGCGTGAGAGTAGGTTTGTGGTAATGGGCGTGAGAGTAGGTTTGTGGTAATGGGCGTGAGAGTAGGTTTGTGGTAATGGGCGTGAGAGTAGGTTTGTGGTAATGGGCGTGAGAGTAGGTTTGTGGTAATGGGCGTGAGAGTAGGTTTGTGGTAATGGGCGTGAGAGTAGGTTTGTGGTAATGGGCGTGAGAGTAGGTTTGTGGTAATGGGCGTGAGAGTAGGTTTGTGGTAATGGGCGTGAGAGTAGGTTTGTGTTAGTGGGTGTGAGAGTAGGTTTGTGGTAATGGGTGTGAAAGTAGGTTTGTGGTAATGGGCGTGAGAGTAGGTTTGTGTTAGTGGGCGTGAGAGTAGGTTTGTGGTAGTGGGCGCGAGAGTAGGTTTGTGGTAATGGGCGTGAGAGTAGGTTTATGGTAATGAGCGTGAGAGTAGGTTTGTGGTAATGGGCGTGAGAGTAGGTTTGTGGTAATGGGCGTGAGAGTAGGTTTGTGGTAATGGGCGTGAGAGTAGGTTTGTGGTAATGGGTGTGAGAGTAGGTTTGTGGTAATGGGCGTGAGAGTAGGTTTGTGGTAATGGGCGTGAGAGTAGGTTTGTGGTAATGGGCGTGAGAGTAGGTTTGTGTTAGTGGGTGTGAGAGTAGGTTTGTGGTAATGGGCGTGAGAGTAGGTTTGTGGTAATGGGCGTGAGAGTAGGTTTGTGTTAGTGGGCGTGAGAGTAGGTTTGTGTTAGTGGGCGTGAGAATAGGTATGTGTTAGCGGACGGTAGAATAGGTTTGTGTTAATGGGCGTGGGAGTAGGTTTGTGTGAGTGGGCATGAGAGTAGGTTTGTGTTAGTGGACTTGAGAGTAGGTTTTCACCTTATAAAACCTCTCATGAACAGTCTCAATATAACCGAATCTGCTACGGTTCTCTTCTTGTTTCCAGGAGATCACATGTTCAGTACTTTAATAACAAAATTAAGTAGTTGTTAGTCCCTAAAGAATGATAAAAATGCTTCCTTTTTTTAAAAAAAAAATGTTCAAAATTCATTCTTCTTTGTTACAGTTTTAAGTTATTATTGTTTTAGTATTGTGTAACCGAACGTTTAAGGTTATTGACACTGATAAATATAAACGTGTGTCCTAATAAATCAAAGTATATACTGTATAGTCCCAAAGATATCGTTAAAAGAAACAATGTTAAGGAAAACTTTAAATGTGTAACATATCTGCATACATCCGGCGTACGCGATTGTAGCGATTATCTCGCTTTTCGCTAAAGTGATGCGACAAAAACGCTCAGCCTGATTAAAGAAACATGATGAAATTGCTTGAGTTATTCTTATATTTGACCTATACTTGCGTGTAATGGAAACAATTTAAATAATCGTTATTCAGAGTGGTATGTGCATTTGTTAAATTGAAGCTTGCTGAAGATGTATTAGCCATACTTTGAATGTTATTAGATCGTTGTAGACCGAATACTTTGAATGTTATTAAATCGTTGTAGACCTCATACTTTGAATGTTATTAGATCGTTGTAGACCTAATACTTTGAATTGTATTATATCGTTAGAGACCATATACGTTGAATGTTATAATAACTTGACCGTCAGATGACAGATGGACACAAAGACTGACAACGCCACGACATGAAACGTCCGTGCTACCAAATGAGGTGTATGAGCTATGTTTAATTATTGTTTTAAATAGTTTAAGAGCTTAAGCTCCTAAGGTATGTGTAATACTTTTGTCAGAATGATGGATATGGGTAAATAGCCATAATAAATACATATGAAAGTAGCTCCTAAGTTGGATGTCCGTATTTTGTCTAAATTTGTTTTTGTACAAAACTGTTTAACCCTGTCTTTACCACTCTTTCTGTCGTGTATTATATTTTTCATTGTATATCTAATTTTCTCTTTGTTTGTGGTAACGTGATGATCTACGGTGCCATTGCACTTGGGTGCTGTGATTTCTGTAGTAACGTGAAGATCTACGGTGCCATTGCACTTGGGTGCTGTGATTTCTGTAGGACCATTTTTTCCATCTAATGGGAAAAAAACCTTCTTGGACTTAGGTTTAAGAGCTATTACCTCATTAATTAAGGCAGTAAATTAGCTCCTAATATATTTAGCTCATAAAACGTAATGACCTAATGACGAGCGTATATAAATCATCCTTGTCTATTATGATACATTACAGTTGCCATGGTTATGCAGTTATGAATAATGTTATTTTATACATATATATTGTTCACCTTCCATGCATGTTACTATATTCTTCTTAACACTGTGTCGGAATTTTAAATTTTAAAATAGGTTTGTAACTTCTAAAGAAAAAAGCATACATAATGACTGTAAACAAAATAATTTAAACCAATGGTTTAATGAAAATTGAGGTAAACCAACATCTTAATTGTTATTATTTGTAGAAAAATATACTTGAAATATCTAAGCACAGTTCATCCCCATTTAAATAGGGGTCAAAATGGACCCTTATCACACTTAGTCCTTTAATAATCATACTGTCATGTGTCGCCTTTGGACGATTTGGAAATAAGGTTAGAGCGGCGCACTCTAATAATTGGGTTGGAACAGCTCTGTAACACGCCGCGGAGTCGTAATGAGTTTATGAACGAACAACTTAGAAGTCCTAGGTGAAAGCAATGCATGTGAATTCACTGCATAACGTATCTTTAGTTGTGACAATCCTGCACTAGGGATGTTACTAGGAACAAAGTACACTTCATGCAATAGTTATGATGATTAGTTAAGAAAATGCATATCGAGTGTTCAAATCCTTAGTGTTGATTATTCCTTAGTTGTGTGTCGTTACATCAGTGTTGCGTTAAAATCTCGATGTGCATAGCAAATTCATTCTTGATAGTTTAATCGGCATACATGAACATAGCCGATTCACAGATAAGAGAATCAAGAGTGTGACTTGACTCGGTTCCGAGGTTAAAGGGCTAGCGTGGTAGTCCTGGAGAACTTTTGTGTGATTGACATGTGCTGCAGTGAAGGGGCTATTATTCCTAATTGAAGCCATAAAAATAACAGCATGGGGTGCTAAGTGATATGGTTCAGAGTGGTCAGTACGAAGCTTAGAAGTTTAGAGATATTATCAGACAGAGAATAACACATGATTGGGGGAGTGTTTTTATTGTGTAATAAAGACAAAATACTTTTTATCATTACATTTAAATTGTTCATTATCAGGAAGATTCACTGAGAGTTACATATTTTGTAATCCACCTAATTATAATAGTTCCTTGACATACACTTTTATTCCCATTTATGATCCATGTAGGGTGCACCCTTTGGATTTGGATAAAATGTCCTCATCTGTGTCAACACACATTTTGGCATGACTTCTCTGCGATGGTGAATTGCCCATTCTCCCCCTTTGGCACGTGCCTGCTTCACGCGTAAATAACGTGGGTCATTCCAGCCACCTAAATTTGAATTTATTTTCCAGTAATGTGTATATTTTGCACGTCTAATGGCACTATTTTCATTGTGCATCTATGTATATGTAACTTTTGTACAATCGTTACTGCATCTATATATATATATATATATATATATATATATATACCTCTTGGACAATCGTTACTTCATATATGTATATGTACTTCTTGTAAATCATTTCTTCATCTATGTATATGTAACTCTTGTACAATGGTTACTATATATATGTATATGTACCTCTTGTACAATCGTTACTTCATATATGTATATTTACCTCTTGTACAATCGTTTCTTCATATATGTATATGTACTTCTTGTACAATCGTTTCTTCATCTATGTATATGTAACTCTTGTACAATGGTTACTATATATATGTATATGAATCTCTTTTACAATCGTTACTTCATATATGTATATGTATTTCTTGTACAATCGTTTCTTCATCTATGTATATGTAACTTTTGTACAATGGTTACTGCATATATATATATATATATATACCTCTTGTACAATCGTTTCTTCATATATGTATATGTACCTCTTGTACAATCGTTACTTCATATATGTATATGTACCTCTTGTACAATCGTTTCTTCATCTATGTATATGTAACTTTTACAATCGTTTCTTCATCCATGTATATTTACCTCTTGTACAATGGTTACTGCATATATGTATATGTATCTCTTGTACAATGGTTACTGCATATATGTATATGTACCTCTTGTACAATGGTTACAGCATATATGTATATGTACCTCTTGTACAATGGTTATTGCATATATGTATATGTAACTTTTGTACAATCGTTTCTTCATATATGTATATGTAACTCTTGTACAATCGTTTCTTCATATATGTATATGAACATCTTGTACAATGGTTGCTGCATATATGTATAATAATATGTACCTCTTGTACAATCGTTTCTTCATATATGTATATGTACCTCTTGTACAATCGTTTCTTCATCTATGTATATGTAACTCTTGTACAATCGTTTCTTCATATATGTATATGTAACTCTTGTACAATCGTTTCTTCATATATGTATATGTACCTCTTGTACAATCGTTACTTCATATATGTATATGTACCTCTTTTACAATTGTTAATTCATATATGTATATGTACCTCTTGTACAATCGTTTCTTCATCCATGTATATTTACCTCTTGTACAATGGTTACTGCATATATGTATATGTACCTCTTGTACAATGGTTACTGCATATATGTATATGTACCTCTTGTACAATGGTTACAGCATATATGTATATGTACCTCTTGTACAGTGGTTATTGCATCTATGTATATGTAACTTTTGTACAATCGTTACTGCATATATATATATGTAACTCTTGTACAATGGTTACAATATATATGTATATGTACCTCTTGTTCAATCGTTACTTTATCTATGTATATGTAACTCTTGTACAATGGTTACTATATATATGTATATGTACCTCTTGTACAATCGTTACTTCGTATATGTATATGTACTTCTTACACAATCGTTTCTTCATCTATGTATATGTAACTCTTGTACAATGGTTACTGCATATATATATATGTACCTCTTGTACAATCGTTTCCTCATATATGTATATGTACTTCTTGTACAATCGTTTCTTCATCTATGTATATGTAACTCTAGTACAATCGTTTCTTCATCTATATATATGTAACTCTTGTACAATCGTTACTTCATATATGTATATGTACCTCTTGTACAATCGTTTCTTCATCTATGTATATGTAACTTGTACAATCGTTTCTTCATATTATGTATATGTAACTATTGTACAATCGCTCTTCATATATGTATATGTACCTCTTGTACAATCGTTACTTCATATATGTATATGTACTTCTTGTACAATCGTTTCTTCATATATGTATAGGTACCTCTTGTACAATCGTTACTTCATATATGTATATGTACCTCTTGTACAATCGTTTCTTCATCTATGTATATGTAACTTTTACAATCGTTTCTTCATCCATGTATATTTACCTCTTGTACAATCGTTACTTCATATATGTATATGTACCTCTTTTACAATTGTTAATTCATATATGTATATGTACCTCTTGTACAATCGTTTCTTCATCCATGTATATTTACCTCTTGTACAATGGTTACTGCATATATGTATATGTACCTCTTGTACAATGGTTACTGCATATATGTATATGTACCTCTTGTACAATGGTTACAGCATATATGTATATGTACCTCTTGTACAGTGGTTATTGCATCTATGTATATGTAACTTTTGTACAATCGTTACTGCATCTATATATATGTAACTCTTGTACAATGGTTACTATATATATGTATATGTACCTCTTGTACAATCGTTACTTTATCTATGTATATGTAACTCTTGTACAATGGTTACTATATATATGTATATGTACCTCTTGTACAATCGTTACTTCGTATATGTATATGTACTTCTTACACAATCGTTTCTTCATCTATGTATATGTAACTCTTGTACAATGGTTACTGCATATATATATATATGTACCTCTTGTACAATCGTTTCCTCATATATGTATATGTACTTCTTGTACAATCGTTTCTTCATCTATGTATATGTAACTCTAGTACAATCGTTTCTTCATCTATATATATGTAACTCTTGTACAATCGTTACTTCATATATGTATATGTACCTCTTGTACAATCGTTTCTTCATCTATGTATATGTAACTTGTACAATCGTTTCTTCATATTATGTATATGTAACTCTTGTACAATCGTTCTTCATATATGTATATGTACCTCTTGTACAATCGTTACTTCATATATGTATATGTACTTCTTGTACAATCGTTTCTTCATATATGTATATGTACCTCTTGTACAATCGTTACTTCATATATGTATATGTACCTCTTGTACAATCGTTTCTTCATCTATGTATATGTAACTTTTACAATCGTTTCTTCATCCATGTATATTTACCTCTTGTACAATGGTTACTGCATATATGTATATGTATCGCTTGTACAATGGTTACTGCATATATGTATATGTACCTCTTGTACAATGGTTACAGCATATATGTATATGTACCTTTTGTACAATGGTTATTGCATCTATGTATATGTAACTTTTGTACAATCGTTTCTTCATATATGTATATGTAACTCTTGTACAATCGTTTCTTCATATATGTATATGAACATCTTGTACAATGGTTGCTGCATATGTGTATAATAATATGTACCTCTTGTACAATCGTTTCTTCATATATGTATATGTACCTCTTGTACAATCGTTTCTTCATCTATGTATATGTAACTCTTGTACAATCTTTTCTTCATATATGTATATGTAACTCTTGTACAATCGTTTCTTCATATATGTATATGTACCTCTTGTACAATCGTTACTTCATATATGTATATGTACCTCTTTTACAATTGTTAATTCATATATGTATATGTACCTCTTGTACAATCGTTTCTTCATCCATGTATATTTACCTCTTGTACAATGGTTACTGCATATATGTATATGTACCTCTTGTACAATGTTTACTGCATATATGTATATGTACCTCTTGTACAATGGTTACAGCATATATGTATATGTACCTCTTGTACAGTGGTTATTGCATCTATGTATATGTAACTTTTGTACAATCGTTACTGCATCTATATATATGTAACTCTTGTACAATGGTTACTATATATATGTATATGTACCTCTTGTACAATCGTTACTTCATCTATGTATATGTTACTCTTGTACAATGGTTACTATATATATGTATATGTACCTCTTGTACAATCGTTACTTCATATATGTATATGTACTTCTTGTACAATCATTTCTTCATCTATGTATATGTAACTCTTGTACAATGGTTACTGCATCTATGTATATGTAACTATTGTACAATGGTTACAGCATATATGTATATGTATGTAGCTCTTGTACAATCGTTACTGCATATATGTATATGTACCTCTTGTACAATGGTTTACTGCATATACATGTATGTATAGGTAACTTTTGTGCAATGGTTACTGCATCATATGTATATGTATCTTTATTATAAATGGGTTCTGCATACTGTATGAATCAGCTTGTATGAATGATTATAGGTGTATTTAAATGTGCCTTTATGGGACAATTAATTAAGTTGAATTAAGTTTCAAATATTTTTTAATTACATAACAACAGTATTTATAATCATACTAATATATATCTAGGAATCTAAGGATTTGCTTAGTATTGTTTTATTAATTTATTAAAAGTCATTGTAACGGAATATGATTTTGTTTAAAGTTTATTTACCATTTTCATTAATATTTGTTCATGACAAAATATTTCACTCTAGGTTTTTATTTTTCTGATTAATATACGTTGTTTTTTTTATAATGTTTTTCTCTATTGAAACCAAGTGATTTTCAAGTTATAGTCATGTATCCAGATATAAGGGTGACCATTGAACTGACGGCCTTGAACTGACCAGCTGGTGTTGGTAAACACATCTTGTGGCTAGAGAGATCAGCTCCCATAATAATCATTGAAATCTGCTGAAGCGACAGGTTAATGGCTTTATGTTGATGGGAGACTGCCTCTTAATTTACGACCAAGGTAGCCCTTTAAGGAGTATACAGTTATCCTAATGTTTGGGGCGCTTGTTTCAGCCAAAGGTTTTTTGGACCTTTCAGACAAAATACATCTCGTACCTAAATAAGGTGTATATCAGTGAAACAGACATTTTTAGTGGTAAATAAAATACCTTACTTTTCAAAATCGTTTGAGAAATACAAATTGCCTTTGCGATAGCTGTTTTTGATGGGGCATTTGCAATGCAAAATTCGGCTGCATGAAAAATTTGAAAAATATGTTTTTTTACAATTTTTATCCAAAAATTGTTTTAAATTGATGGATATTAGTAAATTAAGACACCCTGCAGGTTTCATAACAAAATATGAAGGATTACTGAAGTTATTTGAAATTTCTTAATTTTCTGCTGTCCCACCAGCAAGGAATTTACATAGGAAAAGCCCCATCAAAAATCATTTTGGCTGTAAAATATTTATTTCTCAACCGATTTGCAAAAGTAAAGTAGTTTTATTTACCACTAAAAATGCCAATGCTACTGATATATAACTGATGTACGTATTATTTAAATTGCTCAAGTTACTTCAGAAAAACCTTTGACTGAGAGAAGCGCCCCAAATAATAGTTCAATATCGTGTAAGCTCGTGTTTATAAATCAGTTCTGGCTGAACAAATTGTTCCCGTCTTGAATGTTACTCATAGGGAACCCGGTATAACTCACAAGTTCTGAAACAAACTAATTGGGAGTTTTAACAAATGATGTCCACGCAAATGTGTTTAGCTACATTTATTGTATTTATCCATCGCATGCATATCCAATGGTAATAACACAAGCTACTGTAGAAGTAATCCAATGTACGTAATATTAAATAAAACCAATGATACATGTACTAGTGAAGTCTAGGAATTACATGAATAATATACATGCAACTGATGGAAACATATAGAGTATATCTTCCTACCAACTACAAACACTAAACTACAATGCAGACAAGAATAACTTAACGTCCGTTACAATTTAGTTCTTGCTTTACTAATTTAACGCAATCATATAAGTGTATATTTGAATGAAAATGAATTCATATAACTAATCAATCAATTTAAGAAGACAATGCATATTGTTTCGGAAAACATGACTTATGTAAGAATGTTTGTGGAGTCAATCACGCTCTTGTATCATACACATTAAGCATGCACGCAATAGCACAGAATAACTGTTCTCTATGAAAGATAAGTCGTTGGGTTAAGTAACATGTTTAAGTCAATATTGTGTACATGTTGTATGTAAGGGTGACATCCTGTGATGTTACACCTAGTCTCAAGTTCTTTTTTATTACTTCCTTTCTTATTTTTTTAACAGAGAGTGTGCAGGTGCAGATTAAAATACAATGACTGCAAAACAATAAATTCATTCAAGCATGCCACAACATGTAATACAAGGTCGTAATACAATCACAAAGAACAAATGACGTAAATACAATCAAAGCCGTGTCTGAATAATTGAAATTTCATGACATAGATGTACGAATTAAAGTTTGGCTGATGAAGAAGATTGACAATGGTATAAAATACAATCTCAAATGTTTAGCTATATTGACAGTTATTTATGTACCTTTCTGAGATAACTCAAACCCATGTATCGAAACAAAAAGTAAGATGTACATTCCCCTTCGCTTGACGGCTCGTGTGAATAGTATTACTTATTATTATAGTTATTATTATTATTATTATAAAAAATACATAAATGATGCATTGTTTCTATGAAAAGGGAGAATATATGATATTTGAAGTTCATATCAAGTCTATATGAGGTGCAATGATAAAATAGGATTATTATTATAGTAACTTGTTCTGGAAGTTTGTATCACCTCGAGTAGGTAAATGCCATATCAGGATCGCACGAGAGGCGTAGCTCGAGTAGCCTCGAGTAGCCTCGAGTAGCCTCCTCGAGTAGCCTCGAGTAGCCTCGAGTAGCCTCGAGTGTGTTCCTGGTCTGGCATTTACCTACGAGAGGTGATACAAGCTTCAGAACAAGTTACTATAGTAATGATCCTTTTATTATATACCCCTTTACATATCATTAAAATAGAATACATGTATCAAAAACAACAAATTAAAACAAAATTATATAAAGTCAAATTAACTGAAAACCACCAACATGACCAACAGAAAAGACATGAAAACATGTATATTACACGCGCATGATGTACATTACATTGCAACAACTACAGTACACCTGTGTTCATTACACATCAAATTCTGGTGAATTTACCAACTGACATAATCTGAAATTAATTAATTAACCTACAATGTTCACAAACGCACAAACAAACATTCTGATAGTTCACATTTCATATTAAAACATCCATTGTTCTTAATATATAACTAGCTGGGCAATCCCCAACATTCAAATCTGACATTTTCCCAAATCTATTTTTAGTAGATTACTGATAACCTGTAGTGTGATACGGATTGTTGTATTCCATTGTAAGAAAATGAAGGTACTATGTATGTATTATTGAAAGGTATATAATAAAACAATATATCGACACTTACGTACACAGATACTGGTGTAGCTAGTTTCGAAGGATGTGTATATGTACTACATTTAGCATTTTACAGACTTTTTAGAGTATATAGTCTGGATTTACTTACTTACCCTATCTCTTTTAATTGGGTTGACAAAATGGTACAAGTGATGTTTGGAGCACTTTTAACGCCCCGCTCCCATTACCAACCGACACCTTTCCAAGTGGACGGTACCCAAAGTGTCAACCAATTGATGTTTGTGATGTCGCATAATTTTTCAATATACGACTTATGTATCTACTTGTATTAAACATACACAGACAATAACTAATCACTCTAAACAGACCCAAACAATAACTAATCACTCTAAAACAGACCCAAACAATAACTAATCACTCTAAACAGACCCAAACAATAACTAATCACCCTAAACAGACCCAAACAATAACTAATAACTCAAAACAGACCCAAACAATAACTTATTACTCTAAACAGACCCAAACAGTAACTAATAACTCTAAACAGACCCAAACAATAACTAATCCCTCTAAACAGACCCAACAATAGCTAATCATTCTAAACAGACCCAAACAATAACTAATCACTCTAAACAGACCCAAACAATAGCTAATCACTCTAAACAGACCCAAACAATACCTAATCACCCTAAACAGACCCAAACAATAACGTATCACCCTAAACAGACCCAAACAATAACTTATCACTCTAAACAGACCCAAACAATAACTAATCACACTAAGCACTTGTACATAACAATATAAGCCCAAACAATAACGTATCACTCTAAACAGACCCAAACAATAACTAATCACTCTAAACAAACATGTTAGCGAGAACTTTGAGGTCCTCCCTACGATATTTGCTATTCATTTATACTACAACAAGTGACCACCCGTCTAATGCGACCAACGACAACATATATTCATGCCAAAAGACCGTTTATATAATCAAAATGCGACCACAATTTTTGCTTCTTCATAAAATCAGCATCCAGAAAAGAGCAATTTAACTCTCGGTTAATCATACTAAAACGAGATCAAACATAAATTCAGCAATAAACAAACTAGTATATTCTAATCATTCCCCTGCGGGCGATGTCAAGTATAAGTGTCAATTAATAAGGTAGTAAAATAAGTTGTACTTGAAACAAGCTAACATAGACGTAGAAAATGAATGTTTGTTACAGCATGATGGTCGGATAGAGAAAACGAAAGTAGTTTTTGTCGGCGTGAATGTAATTAAATTAATGTTGTTCTTTTTCATAAATAAATACTGATAAAGATGATCCTTTGAGAGCAACAAACACAAATCAGAGAATAAAGCAGCAGACTCGGTTTTATTGAGTCTGTTCAGTTTACTTCATAATATTTAGCTTGAATGTTTTATTTCTCATTTATGGTAATTAATTATCAGTCTTCACAAAATCACCGTTTACAACCATGTACACTAAATACTAAGTACATGTAAATGTTTAACTAAACGTTTCATAAGAAGTCAAACAGAAGTTAGAACCTGTAAAAAGAGACCACCTGTACTAAGCGACCATTTTTGGTTTTTCCCCTGAGCGGTTTCTTAATCCAGGTTTGACTGTATCTTGAATGCAAGTCATATTCGAAATGTAGATATAATACACAAATAGTGCACGGTATTTTAGACGACTCAGTTTCCTGTCCATAAAACTGTCTCTGCCCTGACTGCCAAATGAAGTATAGAAACTTCCATACAGCAAGCACTAGTTAGGATCTACACAGGTATAAAACAAACTGTGCTTTTAAAGCCTGTGCCTTGACCACCCCCATCAGACTCCAAGCGGACCAGCAGTTGATTGCCCGTTGTCGTAAATGTTGGAGGGATGGTGTTGGAACAGAACCTTTAAATGAAAGAAATGTAAAGATACTAATAATTAGAATAATAACTACAACTATTATAGTATTGATAAGTATACCCATGTAAGAAGTGAGACTGGATGAAAATAGCCAAGCACTTTACTTATCATATCATACAATTACTGTTTTACCATGAAACGCGCTTTGAAAACGGGGTTGTCCTCGTTTGTTAGTTCTTTATTTCTAAAATACGTATGTCTAACCCTTTATAGTGCGAATGCGCAGAGTAGAGTCAAACTTATACTCTTTCAGTATGCACGCTAACGTAAGCATTTGAAACCCCGTTTCCTAATTTTAAAAAATGAATAAAGATCGTTTCTAAAGTCATGACCATTGTTTAATCGACAGAAAACCTTTTTGGGGGTGTTTTTCCTTTTTAAAAAGCAATACTAAGACACCAGGTCCTTTCTTTGAAAAAGTACAGATGTTTATATTAATACACATCCTTACATGTACACTAAAACTATACATACAATCGGGAATCAATGTCAAACATTGTATATGTATTTACCAAACTCTCCAGTAGTACATGAATCGTCTAGCACATGCATGTAATAATAATGGCTTAATAATGTGCAATTAATCACTACTGTCGGTAGATGAAAATATGTAATACCCTTAAAATAAAAACAAACGAGTCAAATCCTAATTCTTCTTCTATAAATAACATTTAAATACATACTTGATTGCCGGAGTACTTGATTTGTGGGACCGTCGAATACTTGTACAGAATCGTACATGCACGTGACATGGTGCTCTATATCAACTTCAGAAAACGTGATCTGTAATTATCATATATCGTGTAAGTGGACTCTTAATTATATTACAAATGTAGGACCGTCGAACACTTGTACTCGTACTGAGCATGGTACTCTACACAACTCAACTTTTATAATCGGTCACCCAGGTTTTTTGAAAATAACACCAATACTAAAAACTGGAAATCTCCGAAACACATACCAATATTTTATTCAGTTTATCAACAAGGTTGTTGTCCAATCAAGACAGATTAAGTTGTATAGATCGCTAGCGATATTTTAAACGACGCCAGTCAAAATTTCAAATAAAAATATGAAATATTAAAAAATATATAATTCTTTCAAAAGTGACCGATTATAAAAGTTGAGTCGTGTATATTAACTGCTGAAAACGTGATCTGTAATCATTATATATCGTATTAGTGCACTGTAAACATTTCAAAATAATTAATTTGAACGACAGACAACTCTATGTTTACCATTGCCTATGTCAAGATACACGAAAATCTCTGTAACAACACAAGTGTGTAATATTTAACGACTTTTCTACTAAAAAATTGTTTAAGTGTAAACTGAATCAATGTTTTACTAGAAATATTATACACGTTGTTTGATAAAACAAGTTTCCTAGTTTGAAATCGATACCACGAAGGCCGCGGTAGAGGTTGAACCGGTGTAACCACAGCAGCAAGATCCATTTGAATTTTTATACAGAATATAGCATTAGTGTAACCATGGTCTTATGGGGGTAAACTCAACAATTCCAATCCATGATTTAGGGTTCTTTATATACGGGTATTATAAAGCCAGACAAATCCATATTTAGGTTCTGCAACCAAATATTTACCAAGAATCTAACAGCTGTAGAATATATAAAACTACATTCATAATCATATCTTTACAAGTCTATAGATTACTATTAAAACATATGTTAATACATCCCTGTACTGAAATCAGGTGTTTCTCTTAGAGAAGGTAGGCAAAGACTGAGTTAGTTAGAGTTACCATGCAGTGTTAGGGGTGACCTAAGTTAGTTTTTACTCGCTCAACTTGTCAACCAAGCTGTATTTGTACAATAATCAGCTTGTCAAGACATACATGACAACCGTATACAATATAAATAATACATTGACCTCATGATAAATGGTCTCATTAACTTTTACAGTTATTACTCAGCCAGTTAACTTCCTGTGGAATAAGGGGCATAAATATGAGTACATATACTACAGAGAACTATAGCAGTTGTCTCCCTTGAACCAATATTAAAGGCACGGTTAGTATAGGGTTTAACATCTTTACAGATACGGATTACCTTTAACTTGTAAGTGATTATTTAATTAATTGTATAGGGATAACATCTTTACACATACAGATTACCTTTAACTTGTAAGTGATTATTTAATTAATTGTATAGGGATAACAGATTAAGGGACATAGATGCGTCTTATCGACATTTTTAGTCCTTGAGGAGATTCGATTAACCAATAGTAGTCAATTTCCTGTACATACTGTATGCTCGTTATGGTAATGGCGTCAGCTGGAAAACACACACAGAAACAAGAACATGAACTACTTTAAAGTTGAATAAAAGGCAAAATAAGACATCACGAACACAAAATGGTTGGTTACCGTCTTTAACACATCAGTGGAAAAAGAAAAGGGCCGTTGGGGGTTTAATTAGGTTCATGGGTGCACCAAACCTGACTATTACCCTAATGTCATCCCAATAAACGGGACAGTTAATTAAAGATATCTCCGACAGGTTATAATCTCTAACAAACAATGCAACATTAATAGACAATAGAAGTAAAACACATAAATGATCATGTATATATAATATAAAAAACAAAAGCCTAGAAAGCAACAAAGTAAGTACTCAATGACTTGGCAAGAGCAACAAAAGAATAAACCGTGAAGGGTACGACAAGACAAGATTAAAGACAAACATCAAACGCTACCGTCCTATAAGACAAACATCAAACGCTACCGTCCTATAATATTTAGGTAGACGTCATCATAGAGTCCACAAAAACAAGTTTAATAAAGATTGTATGAAAGTGATTATGACCAAGGATCTTATCTATCACCATAGAAGTCAGGTTGTGATAGTCCTTGTCGCAGAATAGTTTTTAAATTACTTTTGTATTTTAAACGTAGATCAGGGCGACGATAATAAAATTAGCAAATTTTTTTCGAAGTTTACGGTAACGGTAGCCCTGCTGGAGTAGCTTTTCAGTTATATAAATATTACGAATATCAAAGTCCTCAACACGACTACAAGCTCTAGAGAAACGAATAAGTTGTGAAACATAGACCCCATAAGAAGTAGCTCGGGAAACATCCCCTACTAAATGTGATAGTTAACAATATCAAATTAAAATCATCTGTCTTGTCATAGATTTTACTAATTATTTCGCCATTTTCGACAGATTGATGTAAATCAAGAAAGGAAGTGACAGAATCAGGAATGTTAGCTTTGTTGAGTTGAAGTTCTTTAGGATAGGTATTATTAACCATAGTAGAAAAGAAAGGATTGTCAATGTCCAATATGTCATCCAAATACCGAGAGATGTCATTAAAGGCTTCCATTGCATCGGCCTGAATATCGGATGAAAGGCTCAACATGTAATCTCTTTCATAGCAATACAAGCATAAATCTGCGACAAGTTGTGCACAGTTCGTACTCATATGGATACCAACAATTTGTCTATAAACGGTGGTTCCATATCTGACAAAATATTATCTAATAGGAAAATGAGTGCTTCACAAACTTCTTGGCAATTTCACATAGTGTAATTGTCTAAACGGCCGTTAGTAAAAAAAAAACGCTTTAATATTTTTACAGGCCAAACCACTTAGTTTTATCTCTAGCGATATTTTTTTAATAAGAGCAATAAACTTGTCTTTGATAAGGTGACTTGATAAGTTGCATATAATGTAGAGAAGTCATAAGTACTTATAGATGAAACTTGACATTTATTGCACATTTTCATAAGTTTTAGATGAAACTTGACGTTTATTGCACATTTTCATAAGTTTTAGTACATTATTGTTTAAAGTTATCATTAACGGCAGTAAGACAAGAAGTTACACGCTTGGAGATGTTTGTAGTGGCGCAGGCACTACAATTCGAAATAAAGCAAGCTTTATACAGACATTTATGTAATTTAGGAATCCAGTACAGTCACACATCTAAGCATTACCTGTGCAGTCAAAGGGACGATGTTAGTGTCTTTGACATTGTTTTAATTATGTTAACCGTGACTCAGTCAGTAATGTTTGCATCTATTGTATTACTTGACTGACGCCAAAACTTCAAATGCCACCACTAGGTACCAGCTATGATAACCAGACATAATCGAACGCAGTATGGAAAGGAAGAAAATAATATCGGAAATGGAACACGAATGGGATGCTAAGCATGTTTGATATTAATCTTGTATTACAATGTCCAACGTCGTCCAAAATATAGTGCGCCACCGCTTGTTGCAGATGGGGAATATTCTGTGATTAACTTTTAGAATGATAAATTTTCACCTTTTGAAACATCTCAGGATTGTAAACATATTTTAATTTGTTATGAAATGAATAAATCTGAATGTTTGAAGGCATATTCACAGAAAATATAGTTAAAGCAATTGATAACTTCGTTGCACATTGTAACAACATGTGTGAGCTGACAGAGTTAAAGTTACTTTTCCTTGAACAATTGTGTCAAAGAGATAAGAATACATTTGAGAAAACGGGATGAATGTTGGGTCAGTTACGGGTAAGCTATTTATACTGACGGTCAATAAAAACGCATCAGTAGATTATATGACTGTTATATTGTATTGCTTAAGTAATTTATAATAATAAGCGTATATTTTGAAATTGAAGAACTTTAATTAACAAATGCAAAGACTAATTGTCTCAGATTTCCTAAACAAGGTGTATATTGTTCAGTTAAAGTCACATGGGTAAAAAAAACAAGTCGCACTATAATACTGGGTATTAACAGCCGTTTAACCGTTCCTATGAAATCATCCGGATGTCACGTTATTCCAGCATGAAACCGTCACGTGTAACTATACGTTATAGTGTTGCCATAACATGACGATTTATATACGTACTTTGGCAACCAACAACGCAGTCAAAGCTCGCATTACACTGACATACGGTAACGGGGCGAACGGTGCCATCCACGAGTTCAGATGTTGATCCATCTTCCGTGCAACCCTCTGCAACACTATGTGGGCATGATACACCTGGGACATCTGGGATGCAAAGTTCTGAAACATAAACATGCAAACAAATTGGCTGCTCACTCCTTTCTAATAAATACTGAAAAGAGGATCATTTGGAAGCAACAAATACAAACCAGTAAGGTCAGTAGCAGACTGGTTTTTATGTTATAAGTTCCTAACTTGTGTGAGGAATCAAAGGGTAGACTTGATGCGGAAATAGATCAACGTTCTGCCCATAAACGTGTCTTGGAATATGTTACTCGAAATTAAGACTTGAGCCTAATAACTAGCATATCACTTCTGCATTTAATTTTAACATCAAGTAAAGTTTATCGTTTTACAAATTAATCGATAATGTAAAATAGGTAAACAAATGCATAAGTGTATTCCGCTATATAGTATCAGATAAACGCATAGCCGTCAATTTAGTGGTTGTCTAGGTATTGATAAGCACAAGGTACCAAATGACCGCATCTCATCATTCACATACAGACATGACCAACGGCACTGATCAATGTACGGTTAAACAACAGTAGTGGAGTCATAGGACACAGAACAACAGTAGTGGAGTCATAGGATACAAAACAACAGTAGTGGTGTCATAGGACACAGAACAACAGTAGCAGAGTCATAGGATACAAAACAACAGTAGTGGAGTCATAGGACACAGAACAACAGTAGCGGAGTCATAGGATACAAAACATGCCCAACATCACTGATCAATGTATGGTTAAACAACAGTAGTGGAGTCATAGGACACAGAACAACAGTAGTGGAGTCATAGGATACAAAACAACAGTAGTGGGGTCATAGGACACAGAACAACAGTAGCGGAGTCATAGGATACAAAACAACAGTAGTGGAGTCATAGGACACAGAACAACAGTAGCGGAGTCATAGGATACAAAACATGCCCAACATCACTGATCAATGTATGGTTAAATAATAGTAGTGGAGTCATAGGACACAGAACAACAGTAGTGGAGTCATAGGACACAGAACAACAGTAGCGGAGTCATAGGATACAAAACATGCCCAACATCACTGATCAATGTATGGTTAAACAACAGTAGCGGAGTCATAGGACACAGAACAACAGAAGTGGGGTCATAGGACACAGAACAACAGTAGTGGAGTCATAGGACACAGAACAACAGTAGTGGAGTCATAGGACACAGAACAACAGTAGTGGAGTCATAGAACACAGAACAACAGTAGTGGAGTCATAGGACACATAACAACAGTAGTGGAGTCATAGGACACAGAACAACAGTAGTGGAGTCATAGGACACAGAACAACAGTAGCGGAGTCATAGGACACAAAACAACAGTAGTGGAGTCATAGGACACAGAACAACAGTAGCGGAGTCATAGGACACAAAACATGCCCAACATCACTGATCAATGTATGGTTAAACAACAGTAGCGGAGTCATAGGACACAGAACAACAGTAGTTGAGTCATAGGACACAGAACAACAGTAGTGGAGTCATAGGACACAGAACAACAGTAGCGGAATATATAGGATACAAAACAACAGTAGTGGAGTCATAGGACACAGAACAACAGTAGCGGAGTCATAGGATACAAAACATGCCCAACATCACTGATCAATGTATGGTTAAACAACAGTAGCGGAGTCATAGGACACAGAACAACAGTAGTGGAGTCATAGGACACAGAACAACAGTAGCGGAGTCATAGGACACAGAACAACATTAGCGGAGTCATAGGACACAGAACAACAGTAGCGGAGTCATAGGACACAGAACAACAGTAGCGGAGTCATAGGACACAGAACAACAGTAGCGGAGTCATAGGACACAGAACAACAGTAGTGGAGTCATAGGACACAGAACAACAGTAGCGGAGTCATAGGATTCAAAACATGCCCAACATCACTGATCAATGTATGGTTAAACTACAGTAGCGGAGTCATAGGACACAGAACAACAGTAGTGGGGTCATAGGACACAGAACAACAGTAGCGGAGTCATAGGACACAGAACAACAGTAGCGGAGTCATAGGATACAAAAAATGCCCAACATCACTGATCAATGTATGGTTAAACAATAGTAGCGGAGTCATAGGACACAGAACAACAGTAGTGGAGTCATAGGACACAGAACAACAGTAGTGGAGTCACAGGACACAGAACAACAGTAGTGGAGTCATAGGATACAAAACATGCCCAACATCACTGATCAATGTATGGTTAAACAACAGTAGCGGAGTCATAGAACACAGAACAACAGTAGTGGGGTCATAGGACACAGAACAACAGTAGCGGAGTCATAGGACACAGAACAACAGTAGCGGAATCATAGGATACAAAACATGCCCAACATCACTGATCAATGTATGGTTAAACAATAGTAGCGGAGTCATAGGACACAGAACAACAGTAGTGGAGTCATAGGACACAGAACAACAGTAGTGGAGTCATAGGATACAAAACATGCCCAACATCACTGATCAATGTATGGTTAAACAACAGTAGCGGAGTCATAGGAAACAGAACAACAGTAGTGGGGGCATAGGACACAGAACAACAGTAGCGGAGTCATAGGACACAGAACAACAGTAGTGGAGTCATAGAACACAGAACAACAGTAGTGGAGTCATAGGACACAGAACAACAGTAGCGGAGTATAAAGGATACAAAACAACAGTAGTTGAGTCATAGGACACAGAACAACAGTAGCGGAGTCATAGGATACAAAACATGCCCAACACCACTGATCAATGTATGATTAAACAACAGTAGCGGAGTCATAGGACACAGAACAACAGTAGTGGAGTCATAGGACACAGAACAACAGTAGTGGAGTCATAGGACACAGCACAACAGTAGTGGAGTCATAGGATACAAAACATGCCCAACATCACTGATCAATGCATGGTTAAACAACAGTAGCGGAGTCATAGGACACAGAACAACAGTAGTGGAGTCATAGGACACAGAACAAAAGTAGCGGAGTCATAGGACACAGAACAACAGTAGTGCAGTCATAGGACACAGAACAACAGTAGCGGAGTCATAGGATACAAAACATGCCCAACATCACTGATCAATGTATGGTTAAACAACAGTAGCGGAGTCATAGGACACAGAACAACAGTAGTGGAGTCATAGGACACAGAACAACAGTAGTGGAGTCATAGGACACAGAACAACAGTAGCGGAGTCATAGGACACAGAACAACAGTAGTGGAGTCATAGGACACAGAACAACAGTAGCGGAGTCATAGGACACAGAACAACAGTAGTGGAGTCACAGGACACAGAACAACAGTAGTGGAGTCATAGGACACAGAACAACAGTAGTGGAGTCATAGGACACAGAACAACAGTAGCGGAGTCACAGGACACAGAACAACAGTAGTGGAGTCATAGGACACAGAACAACAGTAGTGGAGTCATAGGACACAGAACAACAGTAGCGGAGTCATAGGACACAGAACAACAGTAGTGGAGTCATAGGACACAGAACAACAGTAGCGGAGTATAAAGGATACAAAACAACAGTAGTGGAGTCATAGGAAACAGAACAACAGTAGCGGAGTCATAGGATACAAAACATGCCCAACATCACTGTTCAATGTATGGTTAAACAACAGTAGCGGAGTCATAGGACACAGAACAACAGTAGTGGATTCATAGGACACAGAACAACAGTAGCGGAGTCATAGGACACAGAACAACAGTAGTGGAGTCATAGGACACAGAACAACAGTAGCGGAGTCATAGGATACAAAACATGCCCAACATCACTGATCAATGTATGGTTAAACAACAGTAGCGGAGTCATAGGACACAGAACAACAGTAGTGGAGTCATAGGACACAGAACAACAGTAGTGGAGTCATCATAGGACACAGAACAACAGTAGTGGAGTCATAGGACACAGAACAACAGTAGCGGAGTATATAGGATACAAAACAACAGTAGTGGAGTCATAGGACACAGAACAACAGTAGCGGAGTCATAGGATACAAAACATGCCCAACATCACTGATCAATGTATCGTTAAACAACAGTAGCGGAGTCATAGGACACAGAACAACAGTAGTGGAGTTATAGGACACAGAACAACAGTAGCGGAGTCATAGGACACAGAACAACAGTAGCGGAGTCATAGGACACAGAACAACAGTAGCGGAGTCATAGGATACAAAACATGCCCAACATCACTGATCAATGTATGGTTAAACAACAGTAGCGGAGTCATAGGACACAGAACAACAGTAGTGGAGTCATAGGACACAGAACAACAGTAGTGGAGTCACAGGACACAGAACAACAGTAGTGGAGTCATAGGATACAAAACATGCCCAACATCACTGATCAATGTATGGTTAAACAACAGTAGCGGAGTCATAGAACACATAACAACAGTAGTGGGGTCATAGAACACAGAACAACAGTAGCGGAGTCATAGGACACAGAACAACAGTAGCGGAGTCATAGGATACAAAACATGCCCAACATCACTGATCAATGTATGGTTAAACAACAGTAGCGGAGTCTAGGACACAGAACAACAGTAGTGGAGTCATAGGATACAAAACAACAGTAGTGGAGTCATAGGACACAGAACAACAGTAGCGGAGTCATAGGATACAAAACATGCCCAACACCACTGATCAATGTATGGTTAAACAACAGTAGCGGAGTCATAGGACACAGAACAACAGTAGCGGAGTATATAGGATACAAAACAACAGTAGTGGAGTCATAGGACACAGAACAACAGTAGCGGAGTCATAGGATACAAAACATGCCCAACATCACTGATCAATGTATCGTTAAACAACAGTAGCGGAGTCATAGGACACAGAACAACAGTAGTGGAGTTATAGGACACAGAACAACAGTAGCGGAGTCATAGGACACAGAACAACAGTAGCGGAGTCATAGGACACAGAACAACAGTAGCGGAGTCATAGGATACAAAACATGCCCAACATCACTGATCAATGTATGGTTAAACAACAGTAGCGGAGTCATAGGACACAGAACAACAGTAGTGGAGTCATAGGACACAGAACAACAGTAGTGGAGTCACAGGACACAGAACAACAGTAGTGGAGTCATAGGATACAAAACATGCCCAACATCACTGATCAATGTATGGTTAAACAACAGTAGCGGAGTCATAGAACACAGAACAACAGTAGTGGGGTCATAGGACACAGAACAACAGTAGCGGAGTCATAGGACACAGAACAACAGTAGCGGAGTCATAGGATACAAAACATGCCCAACATCACTGATCAATGTATGGTTAAACAATAGTAGCGGAGTCATAGGACACAGAACAACAGTAGTGGAGTCATAGGACACAGAACAACAGTAGTGGATTCATAGGATACAAAACATGCCCAACATCACTGATCAATGTATGGTTAAACAACAGTAGCGGAGTCATAGGACACAGAACAACAGTAGTGGGGTCATAGGACACAGAACAACAGTAGCGGAGTCATAGGACACAGAACAACAGTAGTGGAGTCATAGAACACAGAACAACAGTAGTGGAGTCATAGGACACAGAACAACAGTAGCGGAGTAAAAAGGATACAAAACAACAGTAGTTGAGTCATAGGACACAGAACAACAGTAGCGGAGTCATAGGATACAAAACATGCCCAACACCACTGATCAATGTATGGTTAAACAACAGTAGCGGAGTCATAGGACACAGAACAACAGTAGTGGAGTCATAGGACACAGAACAACAGTAGTGGAGTCATAGGACACAGCACAACAGTAGTGGAGTCATAGGATACAAAACATGCCCAACATCACTGATCAATGCATGGTTAAACAACAGTAGCGGAGTCATAGGACACAGAACAACAGTAGTGGAGTCATAGGACACAGAACAAAAGTAGCGGAGTCATAGGACACAGAACAACAGTAGTGGAGTCATAGGACACAGAACAACAGTAGCGGAGTCATAGGATACAAAACATGCCCAACATCACTGATCAATGTATGGTTAAACAACAGTAGCGGAGTCATAGGACACAGAACAACAGTAGTGGAGTCATAGGACACAGAACAACAGTAGTGGAGTCATAGGACACAGAACAACAGTAGCGGAGTCATAGGACACAGAACAACAGTAGTGGAGTCATAGGACACAGAACAACAGTAGCGGAGTCATAGGACACAGAACAACAGTAGTGGAGTCACAGGACACAGAACAACAGTAGTGGAGTCATAGGACACAGAACAACAGTAGTGGAGTCATAGGACACAGAACAACAGTAGCGGAGTCATAGGACACAGAACAACAGTAGTGGAGTCATAGGACACAGAACAACAGTAGTGGAGTCATAGGAGACAGAACAACAGTAGCGGAGTCAAAGGACACAGAACAACAGTAGTGGAGTCATAGGACACAGAACAACAGTAGCGGAGTATAAAGGATACAAAACAACAGTAGTGGAGTCATAGGAAACAGAACAACAGTAGCGGAGTCATAGGATACAAAACATGCCCAACATCACTGTTCAATGTATGGTTAAACAACAGTAGCGGAGTCATAGGACACAGAACAACAGTAGTGGATTCATAGGACACAGAACAACAGTAGCGGAGTCATAGAACACAGAACAACAGTAGTGGAGTCATAGGACACAGAACAACAGTAGCGGAGTCATAGGATACAAAACATGCCCAACATCACTGATCAATGTATGGTTAAACAACAGTAGCGGAGTCATAGGACACAGAACAACAGTAGTGGAGTCATAGGACACAGAACAACAGTAGTGGAGTCATAGGACACAGAACAACAGTAGCGGAGTATATAGGATACAAAACAACAGTAGTGGAGTCATAGGACACAGAACAACAGTAGCGGAGTCATAGGATACAAAACATGCCCAACATCACTGATCAATGTATCGTTAAACAACAGTAGCGGAGTCATAGGACACAGAACAACAGTAGTGGAGTCATAGGACACAGAACAACAGTAGCGGAGTCATAGGACACAGAACAACAGTAGCGGAGTCATAGGACACAGAACAACAGTAGCGGAGTCATAGGATACAAAACATGCCCAACATCACTGATCAATGTATGGTTAAACAACAGTAGTGGAGTCATAGGACACAGAACAACAGTAGTGGAGTCATAGGACACAGAACAACAGTAGCGGAGTCATAGGATACAAAACATGCCCAACATCACTGATCAATGTATGGTTAAACAATAGTAGCGGAGTCATAGGACACAGAACAACAGTAGTGGAGTCATAGGACACAGAACAACAGCAGTGGAGTCATAGGATACAAAACATGCCCAACATCACTGATCAATGTATGGTTAAACAACAGTAGCGGAGTCATAGGACACAGAACAACAGTAGTAGGGTCATAGGACACAGAACAACAGAAGCGGAGTCATAGGACACAGAGCAACAGTAGCGGAGTCATAGGACACAAAACAACAGTAGTGGAGTCATAGGACACAGAACAACAGTAGCGGAGTCATAGGACACAAAACATGCCCAACATCACTGATCAATGTATGGTTAAACAACAGTAGCGGAGTCATAGGACACAGAACAACAGTAGTTGAGTCATAGGACACAGAACAACAGTAGTGGAGTCATAGGACACAGAACAACAGTAGCGGAGTATATAGGATACAAAACAACAGTAGTGGAGTCATAGGACACAGAACAACAGTAGCGGAGTCATAGGATACAAAACATGCCCAACATCACTGATCAATGTATGGTTAAACAACAGTAGCGGAGTCATAGGACACAGAACAACAGTATTGGAGTCATAGGACACAGAACAACAGTAGCGGAGTCATAGGACACAGAACAACATTAGCGGAGTCATAGGACATAGAACAACAGTAGCGGAGTCATAGGACACAGAACAACAGTAGCGGAGTCATAGGACACAGAACAACAGTAGCGGAGTCATAGGACACAGAACAACAGTAGTGGAGTCATAGGACACAGAACAACAGTAGCGGAGTCATAGGATTCAAAACATGCCCAACATCACTGATCAATGTATGGTTAAACTACAGTAGCGGAGTCATAGGACACAGAACAACAGTAGTGGGGTCATAGGACACAGAACAACAGTAGTGGAGTCATAGGACACAGAACAACAGTAGTGGGGTCATAGGACACAGAACAACAGTATTGGGGTCATAGGACACAGAACAACAGTAGTGGGGTCATAGGACACAGAACAACAGTAGTGGAGTCATAGGACACAGAACAACAGTAGTGGGGTCATAGGACACAGAACAACAGTAGCGGAGTCATAGGACACAGAACAACAGTAGCGGAGTCATAGGATACAAAACATGCCCAACATCACTGATCAATGTATGGTTAAACAATAGTAGCGGAGTCATAGCACACAGAACAACAGTAGTGGAGTCATAGGACACAGAACAACAGTAGTGGAGTCACAGGACACAGAACAACAGTAGTGGAGTCATAGGATACAAAACATGCCCAACATCACTGATCAATGTATGGTTAAACAACAGTAGCGGAGTCATAGAACACAGAACAACAGTAGTGGGGTCATAGGACACAGAACAACAGTAGCGGAGTCATAGGACACAGAACAACAGTAGCGGAGTCATAGGATACAAAACATGCCCAACATCACTGATCAATGTATGGTTAAACAATAGTAGCGGAGTCATAGGACACAGAATAACAGTAGTGGAGTCATAGGACACAGAGCCACAGTAGTGGAGTCATAGGATACAAAACATGCCCAACATCACTGATCAATGTATGGTTAAACAACAGTAGCGGAGTCATAGGACACAGAGCAACAGTAGTGGGGTCATAGGACACAGAACAACAGTAGCGGAGTCATAGGACACAGAACAACAGTAGTGGAGTCATAGGACACAGAACAACAGTAGTGTAGTCATAGGACACAGAACAACAGTAGCGGAGTATAAAGGATACAAAACAACAGTAGTTGAGTCATAGGACACAGAACAACAGTAGCGGAGTCATAGGATACAAAACATGCCCAACACCACTGATCAATGTATGGTTAAACAACAGTAGCGGAGTCATAGGACACAGAACAACAGTAGTGGAGTCATAGGACACAGAACAACAGTAGTGGAGTCATAGGACACAGCACAACAGTAGTGGAGTCATAGGATACAAAACATGCCCAACATCACTGATCAATGTATGGTTAAACAACAGTAGCGGAGTCATAGGACACAGAACAACAGTAGTGGAGTCATAGGACACAGAACAAAAGTAGCGGAGTCATAGGACACAGAACAACAGTAGTGGAGTCATAGGACACAGAACAACAGTAGCGGAGTCATAGGATACAAAACATGCCCAACATCACTGATCAATGTATGGTTAAACAACAGTAGCGGAGTCATAGGACACAGAACAACAGTAGTGGAGTCATAGGACACAGAACAACAGTAGTGGAGTCATAGGACACAGAACAACAGTAGCGGAGTCATAGGACACAGAACAACAGTAGTGGAGTCATAGGACACAGAACAACAGTAGCGGAGTCATAGGACACAGAACAACAGTAGTGGAGTCATAGGACACAGAACAACAGTAGTGGAGTCATAGGACACAGAACAACAGTAGTGGAGTCATAGGACACAGAACAACAGTAGTGGAGTCATAGGACACAGAACAACAGTAGTGGAGTCATAGGACACAGAACAACAGTAGCGGAGTCATAGGACACAGAACAACAGTAGTGGAGTCATGGGACACAGAACAACAGTAGCGGAGTATAAAGGATACTAAACAACAGTAGTGGAGTCATAGGAAACAGAACAACAGTAGCGGAGTCATAGGATACAAAACATGCCCAACATCACTGATCAATGTATGGTTAAACAGCAGTAGCGGAGTCATAGGACACAGAACAACAGTAGTGGAGTCATAGGACACAGAACAACAGTAGCGGAGTCATAGAACACAGAACAACAGTAGTGGAGTCATAGGACACAGAACAACAGTAGCGGAGTCATAGGATACAAAACATGCCCAACATCACTGATCAATGTATGGTTAAACAACAGTAGCGGAGTCATAGGACACAGAACAACAGTAGTGGAGTCATAGGGCACAGAACAACAGTAGTGGAGTCATAGGACACAGAACAACAGTAGCGGAGTATATAGGATACAAAACAACAGTAGTGGAGTCATAGGACACAGAACAACAGTAGCGGAGTCATAGGATACAAAACATGCCCAACATCACTGATCAATGTATCGTTAAACAACAGTAGCGGAGTCATAGGACACAGAACAACAGTAGTGGAGTCATAGGACACAGAACAACAGTAGCGTAGTCATATGACACAGAACAACAGTAGCGGAGTCATAGGACACAGAACAACAGTAGCGGAGTCATAGGATACAAAACATGCCCAACATCACTGATCAATGTATGGTTAAACAACAGTAGCGAAGTCATAGGACACAGAACAACAGTAGTGGAGTCATAGGACACAGAACAACAGTAGCGGAGTCATAGGACACAGAACAACAGTAGCGGAGTCATAGGACACAGAACAACAGTAGCGGAGTCATAGGACACAGAACAACAGTAGCGGAGTCATAGGACACAGAACAACAGTAGCGGAGTCATAGGACGCAGAACAACAGTAGCGGAGTCATAGGACACAGAACAACAGTAGTGGAGTCATAGGACACAGAACAACAATAGCGGAGTCATAGGATACAAAACATGCCCAAGATCACTGATCAATGTATGGTTAAACAATAGTAGCGGAGTCATAGGACACAGAACAACAGTAGTGGAGTCATAGGACACAGAACAACAGTAGTGGAGTCATAGGACACAGAACAACAGTAGTGGGGTCATAGGACACAGAACAACAGTAGCGGAGTCATAGGACACAGAACAACAGTAGCGGAGTCATAGGATACAAAACATGCCCAACATCACTGATCAATGTATGGTTAAACAATAGTAGCGGAGTCATAGGACACAGAACAACAGTAGTGGAGTCATAGGACACAGAACAACAGTAGTGGAGTCATAGGACACAGAACAACAGTAGCGGAGTCATAGGACACAGAACAATAGTAGTGGAGTCATAGGACACAGAACAACAGTAGCGGAGTCATAGGACACAGAACAACAGTAGTGGAGTCATAGGACACAGAACAACAATAGCGGAGTCATAGGATACAAAACATGCCCAAGATCACTGATCAATGTATGGTTAAACAATAGTAGCGGAGTCATAGGACACAGAACAACAGTAGTGGAGTCATAGGACACAGAACAACAGTAGTGGGGTCATAGGACACAGAACAACAGTAGCGGAGTCATAGGACACAGAACAACAGTAGCGGAGTCATAGGATAAAAAACATGCCCAACATCACTGATCAATGTATGGTTAAACAATAGTAGCGGAGTCATAGGACACAGAACAACAGTAGTGGAGTCATAGGACACAGAACAACAGTAGTGGAGTCATAGGACACAGAACAACAGTAGCGGAGTCATAGGACACAGAACAATAGTAGTGGAGTCATAGGACACAGAACAACAGTAGCGGAGTATATAGGATACAAAACAACAGTAGTGGAGTCATAGGACACAGAACAACAGTAGCGGAGTCATAGGATACAAAACATGCCCAACATCACTGATCAATGTATAGTTAAACAACAGTAGCAGAGTCATAGGACACAGAACAACAGTAGTGGAGTCATAGGACACAGAACAACAGTAGCGGAGTCATAGGACACAGAACAACAGTAGCGGAGTCATAGGACAACAAACAACAGTAGCGGAGTCATAGGATACAAAACATGCCCAACATCACTCATCAATGTATAGTTAAACAATAGTAGCGGAGTCATAGGACACAGAATAACAGTAGTGGAGTCATAGGACACAGAACAACAGTAGTGGAGTCATAGGACACAGAACAACAGTAGTGGAGTCATTGGACACAGAACAACAGTAGCGGAGTCATAGGACACAGAACAACAGTAGTGGGGTCATAGGACACAGAACAACAGTAGCGGAGTCATAGGATACAAAACATGCCCAACATCACTGATCAATGTATGGTTTAACAATAGTAGCGGAGTCATAGGACACAGAACAACAGTAGTGGAGTCATAGGATACAAAACATGCCCAACATCACTGATCAATGTATAGTTAAACAACAGTAGCGGAGTCATATAACACAGAACAACAGTAGTGGAGTCATAGGACACAGAACAACAGTAGCGGAGTCATAGGACACAGAACAACAGTAGTGGAGTCATAGGACACAGAACAACAGTAGCGGAGTCATAGGACACAGAACAACAGTAGTGGGGTCATAGGACACAGAACAACAGTAGCGGAGTCATAGGATACAAAACATGCCCAACATCACTGATCAACGTATGGTTAAACAATAGTAGCGGAGTCATAGGACACAGAACAACAGTAGTGGAGTCTTAGGACACAGAACAACAGTAGTGGAGTCATAGGACACAGAACAACAGTAGTGGAGTCATAGGACACAGAACAACAGTAGCGGAGTCATAGGACACAGAACATGCCCAACATCACTGATCAATGTATGGTTAAACAACAGTAGTGGAGTCATAGGACACAGAACAACAGTAGTGGAGTCATAGGACACAGAACAACAGTAGCGGAGTCATAGGACACAGAACAACAGTAGCGGAGTCATAGGACACAGAACAACAGTAGTGGAGTCATAGGATACAAAACATGCCCAACATCACTGATCAATGTATGGTTAAACAACAGTAGCGGAGTCTAGGACACAGAACAACAGTAGTGGAGTCATAGGATACAAAACAACAGTAGTGGAGTCATAGGACACAGAACAACAGTAGCGGAGTCATAGGATACAAAACATGCCCAACATCACTGATCAATGTATGGTTAAACAACAGTAGCGGATTCATAGGACACAGAAAAACAGTAGTGGAGTCATAGGACACAGAACAACAGTAGTGGAGTCATAGGACACAGAACAACAGTAGCGGAGTCATAGGACACAGAACAACAGTAGTGGGGTCATAGGACACAGAACAACAGTAGCGGAGTCATAGGATACAAAACATGCCCAACATCACTGATCAATGTATGGTTAAACAATAGTAGCGGAGTCATAGGACACAGAACAACAGTAGTGGAGTCATAGGATACAAAACATGCCCAACATCACTGATCAATGTATAGTTAAACAACAGTAGCGGAGTCATATAACACAGAACAACAGTAGTGGAGTCATCGGACACAGAACAACAGTAGCGGAGTCATAGGACACAGAACAACAGTAGTGGAGTCATAGGACACAGAACAACAGTAGCGGAGTCATAGGACACAGAACAACAGTAGTGGGGTCATAGGACACAGAACAACAGTAGCGGAGTCATAGGATACAAAACATGCCCAACATCACTGATCAATGTATGGTTAAACAATAGTAGCGGAGTCATAGGACACAGAACAACAGTAGTGGAGTCTTAGGACACAGAACAACAGTAGTGGAGTCATAGGACACAGAACAACAGTAGTGGAGTCATAGGACACAGAACAACAGTAGCGGAGTCATAGGACACAGAACATGCCCAACATCACTGATCAATGTATGGTTAAACAACAGTAGTGGAGTCATAGGACACAGAACAACAGTAGTGGAGTCATAGGACACAGAACAACAGTAGCGGAGTCATAGGACACAGAACAACAGTAGCGGAGTCATAGGACACAGAACAACAGTAGTGGAGTCATAGGATACAAAACATGCCCAACATCACTGATCAATGTATGGTTAAACAACAGTAGCGGAGTCTAGGACACAGAACAACAGTAGTGGAGTCATAGGATACAAAACAACAGTAGTGGAGTCATAGGACACAGAACAACAGTAGCGGAGTCATAGGATACAAAACATGCCCAACATCACTGATCAATGTATGGTTAAACAACAGTAGCGGATTCATAGGACACAGAACAACAGTAGTGGAGTCATAGGATACAAAACATGCCCAACATCACTGATCAATGTATGGTTAAACAACAGTAGCGGAGTCATAGGACACAGAACAACAGTAGTGGAATCATAGGACACAGAACAACAGTAGTGGAGTCATAGGATACAAAACAACAGTAGTGGTGTCATAGGACACAGAACAACAGAAGTGGAGTCATAGGACACAGAACAACAGTAGCGGAGTCATAGGATACAAAACAACAGTAGCGGAGTCATAAGATAAAAGACATGCCCAACAGCGTCCCAAAAATAAGATAACAAATAAGCGTATTAGTTCGACTTTAGAAAATAATCCTTTATACGTATCATATTGTATTGTATCATCAATTGAATTGATTGATATGAATATTCCGATTTTCTTGATATTAGAAAATAATTTTGGGACACCCGAGACACCTGGGATGCAAATTTTTGAAACATAAACATGCAAACAAATTGGCTGCTCACTCCTTTCTAATAAATACTGAAGAGAGGATCCTTTGGAAGCAACAAATACAAACCAGTAAGGTAATTGCATTCTGGACAATTTATGAGAAAATTCCATGTTTAATAAAAGATTAGAATACAAAAAATAATATTTCTAATATAGCTCACTTTATATAATGCAATCTGATTATTTTTATAAAATTGATTAATTGATTATACAATTAATTCTATTTGTTTTATATATCAATAATTAGTTCGGAAGTTTTATATAAAAAACGCACACGATTATTGATATCAAGGAACAATGATTTAATAATAAAACCTCGCCTCATACGGGTGCTCTTCTATAAGTCCATGGAATAATAATGCCCGTATATATTCATTTAGAACTGTGTTTTATTTATAATAAATTAAAACTCTTTGGAATAACAAAAACAATCATTAATTTATTAAACTCTAAGCTTGATTCATTCTTTGTCCCTGATTTTCCTTCTGTTGCTTAAACTTAAGATCAGTAGCCATTTATTGAATTATTGAGTAATTTATATATTTATACATTATTACTTCTTAAAAGTCCCAAACAGAAACGCATATTTAAATTGGCTATGGATTTGAATATAGCAATACCCAACAATACCCAATTAGCATGACATAATTTATTATAACCATATGTGAACTTGCGGCTGTAAAAAGTCTCCCCGTGCTACGAATCAGTAGTGTTATTTTTTACTGGTCCTTTGGGACCAACGAGCCCAATATAGGTGGCTTTAAAGTAGAATACCGCTTAAGCCGGTGCTAGGGGGCGTGAGAAGTGTTGCTTCTTTCATTACTTCCCATGAACAGGCTCAATAAAACCGAGTCTGCTGCTTTATTCTCTGAATTGTGTTTGTTGCTCTCAAAGGATCACCTTTATCAGTATTTATTACGTTGAAATGATTAATAGTTGCAATACTATTGTCATTTAATTGAACAACAAAAGGACATGGTGATCAACACAAATGGTTCAACCTGTCTACCTCATCAGATGTTAATGGACGTTCGTTTTTGTTGTTGTTTGAATTATTTGTTTTAAAACATATATCGCAGTGTTTGAATTGTGCAACATCTGTTGCTGAATATTGATTTTGGATTTAAAGAAATATACTGACCTATAATTAAACAAAATGAGGAAAGGTAACGTTTGGTTCAACTTTAGTCGCCCCGACTATAAATCAGTAGTGTTGTTACTTTCTGGTCCTTTGGGATCATCAAGCTCAATAGTTGTGGCATTAAATTAGAATATCGTTTAGCCGGTGCTAGGAGGCGTGGGAGGGTTTGCACTTTACATTACCTCTCATGAACAGACTCAATTCTTGAATGTAAAATTCATGAGCAATAATGGAGAGTGCAACACCTCTGACGCCTCCTAGCACCAGCTTAAGCGATATTCTATTTTAAAGCCACGAATATTGGGCTTGATGATTCCAAAGGACCAATAAGTAATAACACTACTGATTTGTAGTGATTTTAAGTTATTATCCCCTATTCCTTATAAATATATTCGCATATCGTGCTTGTTTATTCCGTAAAGGAATAAATTAACGTGTATTAAGATAATTAATATATTGCATTATTATTCAAATAACAAATCTAATATATAGAAATAATTACATTTTCATAGTATAGGTGTTTCCTGCAAATGCACAATAACCACATGCTTTATGTCATAAGTGTTACTAATTATTGCCATTTATCTTGACGTATAACATGTGCATGTATGTATATTCCGTTAAATGTGTCATACATGTACAAGACGTTGTATTTTGTTAACATTTTCAATATCACACTGACATAGGTATCCCATATGTATAGGGCATCTCCTCTGTATCCACTATTACAAGCACATGCAAATTATAAATAAAATAATTTTTGAATATCTTTTCTCCACATTTTTGTTCCATGAATAATAAAGTAATATATTATATTTTCATATCTTTAACACGCTTTTATGTCTTTAATGTCCTTGACCTGTAACGGTACCAACTATTAAAATCATCATTATAGCCCTTCCGCTTAACCAAAGCTTGTCCCTTTTTATAATTACGTAGTATAAACTTTTCAATTCTAAATACTTCTTAGTCAGCTATTATCATTTCCAATTCATAGAAGCTTCCATCAATCTTTTGATTGTTTAAATATTTTATTTTGTATGTCACAGGATTCGTGTTTTGAATTTTATCAATAACAAAAGTGTCTTCAGTCCAATTAGGAGTATAACAACCTTTCTCAAACGTTTCTTTATATTTGCTGATCTGAACCTTGTCTCCTATTTTAAACTTTGGCTTAATTTGATTGCTTTTCATCTTTCTGTACTTCTGCTTTATTTTCCTCATCACTCGCTTCAGTCGGTGTCATTTTAATACTACGATGTTTTGTGTTATTATACTTATCAACCAGTATCACTTCTAAATATGTATTTGTATTGTTTGCTGCAAAATATTTCCACATCATTTTTTTTAGTGTTCGGTTAAACCGTTCAATTACAGCTTTTCTAAAATTAAAAGTGTGATACATTTTAATATTATTATCATCAAGAAATTGCGAAAAATGTCTTGTAAAATGCTACACCCTGGTCAACCCAAAGAAATTTACATTGTCTTCCCATGCTCATAATATTTTGGAAAGCTTTAGTACTTTTTAAACCAGATTTATTTGAAACTGGAATAACCCAAGTAATCTTACTAAATACATCAAGATGATATTTTACACCTTTATTATATTTTGAAAACTATTGCATATCAACTAATTTTCATTTCACCATATTTTATCAATTTCATTAACAATCACGCGGCGTTGAGTGAACTTTCTTTGCACGAGTTTATGAAGTTCATCGCCTAACTTATCAGTCCATCTCTAACGCCTTTTCTTGTTTTTTGATGCTCCAAGACCAAGTTTGTATTTAAGGGCTTGACTATTAAATTCTTAACGATTTTTTCTCCAAGTGATTTAGACTTACTAGTTTTTAAACCAGTCAGCATGTTTTTATCGCACATTGATTTATTGCTAGGACTTTCGTCATAACAATAATCATGCTCTTTAGTCTAAACAAACAGCATCTAATTCATTTGATGGTTCTCCGTTATCAAGTGGATTACCCGGACCGCAATATTTATAACCAGGAAGTGTTAGCCCCATTTTAGGCAACTGAGGGAGCAAAGCTTTATGAATATCAATACGTCTGCATTGTGTACCTTCTACTTTTCCTAGAATATACGGAGGATCGACATTTCCTGTAATCATCTTTTCTTTAAAGCAGTAACTCATGTATAAAATATGATAAGATAAAATATGATTTTATGATGTTTTCATTTTCTATAGGTTTATATAATATACGAGAATCTTTGTGTTTTACTTATATTGCCTATTAATGCTGCTTTGCTGGTTAGAGAATAGTTCATGGCTGGGATTTCTTTATGTACACTGTCCCGTTTTATTGGGTTGACAGTTGGATAAGTTTGAGGTTTGGTGCACCTTAGAACCTGGTTTAAACCCCCAGCGGCCTTTTTTTGTCACTGACCGTTCAAAGTCGGTAGCCCTATTGTCAACCCTTTTGTGTTGATGATGTCTTATTTGGCCTTTTATTCATCTTTAATTTTATTTTTAGTTTCTGTGTGTGTGTGTGTGGTTGACTGCCGTCCTTGAATGCTGCTTTTCCTGTCCGATTTTTATATCTTTATTTAGTATTTAATAAAGAATATCGTACTGTTTATTTCTTGTAACTTTCTAATGAAGAACAAGCAAATACCCACATAGGACACTTGTTTTATCTTCATACTGAATTGTGTTGTATTTTATGTTGGATATGTACGTTAAAACTTCTTTTGGCGGACTTAAGCTTGACGGATCAAAATAATAATGATCGTAGTAACAAGTCCAGTGTGTTCCAGAACAATTAAAATCATCAAGAGTAATAATACCGCATTCTTGTTAATTTTGTTTTATCGATAATGTGTTCTTTCATGAACACTCCTTTGAAGTTTGTTATGTATAATTGCTTAACCCATTTCATTATGTTTAAGTTAGAGATAGGCTCGTTTTTGAAAAGTAACGAGTGGGATTCTTCTATATGATATAATTTGTCTACTTGTAAACCATTTCCACGATCAACTCTTAATCCCTTACCTTTTCTACATACTTGCAAAACTTTTGCCGTCAAACCACTAATAATAGATAAATATTAAAGAAATTCCTAGTGATGGAAGTAATCCAAGAAATCCCCCGTCTTGTTGTTGATGCCTTGTTTGTTTAATAGGCAGAAACCTTTTGACTTTTTAATCTTTTTTCTTTGTGACGGTGTTAGCATGCTTGATAAAAGTAGTGCTTGTGTTTTATCGTTTTAGGTATAACTATCATTCCATGTCCGAATATTTTACCGATTCCAGTATTTGCCAAACCGCTAAGTGCTCCTGTTACTAGTGGTGCTAATATTTTCGGAACAAATATAGAAGCTGTTGCTTTAGTTTTAGTCAACAAACCAATTAAGTGTTACTAATTATTGCTATTTATCTTGACGTATAACATGTGCGTGTATGGTTATTTCGTTATATTTGTCATACTTGTACAAGACGTTGTATCTTGTTCACAATTTCAATATCAAATATATATTATTTCATATTTATATGACAAACCAAAATAAGGTTTTGTCAGAGATCAAAGCAATCGCACCTATCCATCTCCTCTGTTTCCATTATTACAAGCATATGTGTATCATAAATAAAATAACTTGTCAGAAATTAATGTTATCCTACCAGTACAAGTTATACCATCTTCTCAGTATCCAACGTTACAACCATATGCTATTATAAATAAAATAACTATAATCATAACAGTACAAGTTATCCTTCTCCTGTGTATTTACTATTACAAGCATATGCTATTATTAGTAAAATCAGTATAATCATACCAGTACAAGCTACCCCTTCTTCTCTGTATCCACTAATACGAGCATATGCTATTATAAATAAAATAACTATATTCATGCCAGTACAAGTTACCCCATCTCATGTGTATCTACTACTACAAGCATATGCTAGTATTAATAAAATAACTATAATCATACCAGTACAAGTTATCCCATCTCCACTGTACCCACTGTTACAAGCACATGTGAAAGACCCGTCAGTATTTGTACAGGCAGCATTAGCATTGCAGTTATGGGTTCCAAGAGCACACTCATCTATATCTGAACAAAAACATACAAGAAGATGAAAGTCTTGACAATGAATTTGTGATATGTGAGAGACGTCCTAAAATAAAATGAAAATACACTGACAAATAGTATACATCTTGCGAAAGCCTTTGCGATTCGCGTTTTATTCTGGAAAGAGATCAATATAATCTGTATACTATTAATATAATGAATATAATATATCAATAATAATAAAAACACCCGAAAGATTTCCGATGCGTTGTTTAGGCTAGCTGTGTAGGCTAGGTGGTCGTGTGGTCTAAGGCGTTTGATATTTAGCAATACGGAGATGCCGATGTTGGTATCACATATGTTGGGTCGAATCCGCTAGTAAGTGGTTTGTTCAAAATTCTATATAATATTTAATGTTTGATGTTATAGAAAGATCGCTTTTATAAGTCTAATTCTCTGAAAGCTTGTCTAAATATTTTAAATGCATTCAATCAATAGTTCTATGGTATGCCCTTGTACAGGTGTCTTAAGTAGTATAGAAAGTAGTGTGTCTTGCGCAGTTCCCCCTCGGGAAATCGTACCTGTCTATATTCTCTGTTTCCATTATTACAAGTATATGTGTATCATAAATAGAATAACTTGTCAAAAATTAATGTTATCCTACCAGTACAAGTTATACCATGTTTTCAGTATCCAACGTTACAACCATATGTTATTATAAATAAAATAGCTATAATCATACCAGTACAAGTTACCCTTCTCCTGTGCATTTACTATTACAAACATAGGCTATTATTAATAAAATAAGTATAATCATACCAGTACAAGTTACCCCATCTCCTCTGTATCCACTTATACGAGCATATGCTATTATAAATAAAATAACTATATTCATGCCAGTACAAGATACCCCATCTCATGTGTATCTACTACTACAAGCATATGCTAGTATTAATAAAATAACTATAATCATACCAGTACAAGTTATCCCATCTCCACTGTACCCACTGTTACAAGCACATGTGAAAGACCCGTCAGTATTTGTACAGGCAGCATTAGCATTGCAGTTATGGGTTCCAAGAGCACACTCATCTATATCTGAACAAAAACATACAAGAAGATGAAAGTCTTGACAATGAATTTGTGATATGTGAGAGACGTCTTAAAATAAAATGAAAATACACTGACAAATAGTATACATCTTGCGAAAGCCTTTGCGATTCGCGTTTTATTCTGGAAAGAGATCAATATAATCTGTATACTATTAATATAATGAATATAATATATCAATAATAATAAAAACACCCGAAAGATTTCCGATGCGTTGTTTAGGCTAGCTGTGTAGGCTAGGTGGTCGTGTGGTCTAAGGCGTTTGATATTTAGCAATACGGAGATGCCGATGTTGGTATCACATATGTTGGGTCGAATCCGCTAGTAAGTGGTTTGTTCAAAATTCTATATAATATTTAATGTTTGATGTTATAGAAAGATCGCTTTTATAAGTCTAATTCTCTGAAAGCTTGTCTAAATATTTTAAATGCATTCAATCAATAGTTCTATGGTATGCCCTTGTACAGGTGTCTTAAGTAGTATAGAAAGTAGTGTGTCTTGCGCAGTTCCCCCTCGGGAAATCGTACCTGTCTATATTCTCTGTTTCCATTATTACAAGTATATGTGTATCATAAATAGAATAACTTGTCAAAAATTAATGTTATCCTACCAGTACAAGTTATACCATCTTTTCAGTATCCAACGTTACAACCATATGTTATTATAAATAAAATAGCTATAATCATACCAGTACAAGTTACCCTTCTCCTGTGCATTTACAATTACAAACATAGGCTATTATTAATAAAATAAGTATAATCATACCAGTACAAGTTACCCCATCTCCTCTGTATCCACTTATACGAGCATATGCTATTATAAATAAAATAACTATATTCATGCCAGTACAAGTTACCCCATCTCATGTGTATCTACTACTACAAGCATATGCTAGTATTAATAAAATAACTATAATCATACCAGTACAAGTTATCCCATCTCCACTGTACCCACTGTTACAAGCACATGTTTGTACAGGCAGCATTAGCATTAGCATTGCAGTTATGGGTTCCAAGAGCACACTCATCTATATCTGAACAAAAACATACAAGAAGATGAAAGTCTTGACAATGAATTTTTGATATGTGAGAGACGTCTTAAAATAAAATGAAAATACACTGACAAATAGTATACATCTTGCGAAAGCCTTTCCGATTCGCGTTTTATTCTGGAAAGAGATCAATATAATCTGTATACTATTAATATAATGAATATAATATATCAATAATAATAAAAACACCCGAAAGATTTCCGACGCGTTGTTTTGGCTAGCTGTGTAGGCTAGGTGGTCGTGTGGTCTAAGGCGTTTGATATTTAGCAATACGGAGATGCCGATGTTGGTATCACATATGTTGGTTCGAATCCGCTAGTAAGTGGTTTGTTCAAAATTCTATATAATATTTAATGTTTGATGTTATAGAAAGATCGCTTTTATAAGTCTAATTCTCTGAAAGCTTGTCTAAATATTTTAAATGCATTCAATCAATAGTTCTATGGTATGCCCTTGTACAGGTGTCTTAAGTAGTATAGAAAGTAGTGTGTCTTGCGCAGTTCCCCCTCGAGAAATCGTACCTGTCCATATTCTCTGTTTCCATTATTACAAGTATATGTGTATCATAAATAAAATAACTTGTCAGAAATTAATGTTATCCTACCAGTACAAGTTATACCATCTTTTCAGTATCCAACGTTACAACCATATGTTATTATAAATAAAATAGCTATAATCATACCAGTACAAGTTACCCTTCTCCTGTGCATTTACTATTACAAACATAGGCTATTATTAATAAAATAAGTATAATCATACCAGTACAAGTTACCCCATCTCCTCTGTATCCACTTATACGAGCATATGCTATTATAAATAAAATAACTATATTCATACCAGTACAAGTTACCCCATCTCATGTGTATCTACTACTACAAGCATATGCTAGTATTAATAAAATAACTATAATCATACCAGTACAAGTTATCCCATCTCCACTGTACCCACTGTTACAAGCACATGTGAAAGACCCGTCAGTATTTGTACAGGCAGCATTAGCATTGCAGTTATGGGTTCCAAGAGCACACTCATCTATATCTGAACAAAAACATACAAGAAGATGAAAGTCTTGACAATGAATTTGTGATATGTGAGAGACGTCTTAAAATAAAATGAAAATACACTGACAAATAGTATACATCTTGCGAAAGCCTTTCCGATTCGCGTTTTATTCTGGAAAGAGATCAATATAATCTGTATACTATTAATATAATGAATATAATATATCAATAATAATAAAAACACCCGAAAGATTTCCGACGCGTTGTTTTGGCTAGCTGTGTAGGCTAGGTGGTCGTGTGGTCTAAGGCGTTTGATATTTAGCAATACGGAGATGCCGATGTTGGTATCACATATGTTGGTTCGAATCCGCTAGTAAGTGGTATGTTCAAAATTCTATATAATATTTAATGTTTGATGTTATAGAAAGATCGCTTTTATAAGTCTAATTCTCTGAAAGCTTGTCTAAATATTTTAAATGCATTCAATCAATAGTTCTATGGTATGCCCTTGTACAGGTGTCTTAAGTAGTATAGAAAGTAGTGTGTCTTGCGCAGTTCCCCCTCGAGAAATCGTACCTGTCCATATTCTCTGTTTCCATTATTACAAGTATATGTGTATCATAAATAAAATAACTTGTCAGAAATTAATGTTATCCTACCAGTACAAGTTATACCATCTTTTCAGTATCCAACGTTACAACCATATGTTATTATAAATAAAATAGCTATAATCATACCAGTACAAGTTACCCTTCTCCTGTGCATTTACTATTACAAACATAGGCTATTATTAATAAAATAAGTATAATCATACCAGTACAAGTTACCCCATCTCCTCTGTATCCACTTATACGAGCATATGCTATTATAAATAAAATAACTATATTCATGCCAGTACAAGTTACCCCATCTCATGTGTATCTACTATTACAAGCATATGCTAGTATTAATAAAATAACTATAATCATACCAGTACAAGTTATCCCATCTCCACTGTACCCACTGTTACAAGCACATGTGAAAGACCCGTCAGTATTTGTACAGGCAGCATTTGCATTGCAGTTATTGGTTCAAAGAGCACACTCATCTATATCTGAACAAAAACATACAAGAAGATGAAAGTCTTGACAATGAATTTTTGATATGTGAGAGACGTCTTAAAATAAAATTAAAATACACTGACAAATAGTATACATCTTGCGAAAGCCTTTCCGATTCACGTATTATTCTGGAAAGATAGGCACTTAAAAAGATAAATATGAGCAAATCATCAACCAAACTGAGTAAAAAGGTCATTTATTTATTTAAGCACTGTTTGGTCGAAACTTTTCACATATTAAAAATACATGTACAACATGTCTGAGATCAATATAATCTGTATACCATTAATACAATGAATATAATATATCAATAATAATAAAAACACCCGAAAGATTTCCGACGCGTTGTTTAGGCTAGCTGTGTAGGCTAGGTGATCGTGTGGTCTAAGGCGTTTGATATTTAGCAATACGGAAATGCCGATGTTGGTATCACATATGTTGGTTCGAGTCTACATAATATTTAATGTTTGATGTTATAGAAAGTTCGCTTTTATAAGTCTAATTGTCTAAAAGCTTGTCTAAATATTCTAAATGCATTCCATCAGTAGTTCTGTGGTATGCGCTTGTACAGGTGTCTTAAGTAGTATATAAAGTGGTGTGTCTTGCGCAGTTCCCCCTCGGGAAATCGTACCTGTCCATCTCCTATGTTTCCATTATTACAAGTATATGTGTATCATAAATAAAATAACTTGTCAGAAATTAATGTTATCCTACCAGTTCAAGTTATACCATCTTCTCAGTATCCAACGTTACAACCATATGCTATTATAAATAAAATAACTATAATCATACCAGTACAAGTTACCCTTCTCCTGTGTATTTACTATTACAAACATATGCTATTATAAATAAAATAACTGTATTCATACCAGTACAAGTTACACCATCTCCTCTGTATCTACTATTACAAACATATGCTAGTATTAATAAAATAACTGTAATCATACCAGTACAATTTATCCCATCTCCACTGTACCCACTGTTACAAGCACATGTGAAAGACCCGTCAGTATTTGTACAGGAAGCATTTGCATTGCAGTTATGGGTTCCAAGAGCACACTCATCTATATCTGAACAAAAACATACAAGAAGATGAAAGTCTTGACAATGAATTTGTGATATGTGAGAGACGTCTTAAAATAAAATGAAAATACACTGACAAATAGTATACATCTTGCAAAAGCCTTTCCGATTCACGTATTATTCTGGAAAGATAGGCACTTAAAAAGATAACTATGAGCAAATCGTCAACCAAACTGAGTAAAAAGGTCATTTGTTTATTTAAGTACTGTTTGGTTGAAACTTTTCACATATTAATAATACATGTAAAACATGTCTGAGATCAATATAATCTGTATACTATTAATATAATGAATATAATATATCAATAAGTATAAAAACACCCGAAAGATATCCGACGCGTTGTTTAGGCTAGCTGTGTAGGCGTGGCGGTCGTGTGGTCTAAGGCGTTTGATATTTAGCAATACGGAGATGCCGAAGTTGGTATCACATATGTTGGTCCGAATCCGCTAGTAAGTGGTTTGTTCAAAATTCTATATAATATTTAATGTTTGATGTTATAAAAAGTTCGCTTTTATAAGTCTAATTCTCTAAAAGCTTGTCTAAATATTTTAAATGCATTCAATCAGTAGTTCTATGGTATGCGCGCGTACAGGTGTCTTAAGCAGTATAGGAAGTGGCGTGTCTTGCGCAGTTTCCCCCACGGGGTCACCCATTCCCCCGCCCCCCTCCCCCCCCCCACCCCCCAACCCCAACCGCATAAAAAGATGGCACATTTACGTTGTGCATTCCCCAACATGCAAATTTGCCATTTTGTTCATTAGGGCCCCTTCTGGAAAAACTTCCCCAAACACCCTATGCGCTTCCATACGTGTCTTAAGTAGTATAGAAAGTGGTGTGTCTGGCGCAGTTTCCACTCGGAGACCCCCTATGAAAAAATGATAAATTTACGTTGTGCATGCCTCATCACGCACAATGGCTATTTTGTTCATGTGGGCCTCTTCAGGAAAAACTTCCCCAAACACCCCATTTTCTGTACAACGTATAACAAGGTTTCCAATGAGCATACAACATTAGCAAACCAAGATTATTCTAAACCCTGGCGAAATGACTGGTGGAAATGCTCCCCTACGCAAGTGGCAATAAGCCGCTTCTAGGCTAATAAACCTCAAACACTTCTACGAATGTCTCAAACCCGAAGGTTAACGTTCCAACATGATTACAAGAACAAGGTCAAATATCTTTGTAACATCGAAGGATTAATCCGACCCCTTCAAAATCGATTTAAAAAAGTCGGAAGGAACAGGGCAATCATCCTCGTCATCACTATGCATATCATGTTTTATCATAAAATATTGTATTTTCCTGCACGCGCAAATTAATAAGCGAAAACGATTACAGTCGAAAATGGATTATTATCCTAAAAAACTTGAAGAAAATAAGTTTTTCCCTATTTTCTTCAAGTTTTTTAAGACATTCCACATTTCAAATCGAGAATGTTTTTCCCTATTTTCTTCAAGTTTTCTAAGATAATAATCCATTTTCAACTGTTTTCTTCTTTGTTTATTAATTTGACTTTTCATTTATCTACTATTACGAGCATATGCTATTATAAATAAATAATTATAACAATACAATGAAAATACAACGGGGAAACAATACAATGACTGCCCTCCATGAACTGATACGAAAAGGGTCAGGTAAGTAGCGTGGGGAAACAATACAATCACGTATATATAAAACACATCACGTATATTGCGTACATAATTCTTAGATTCGAAATTTTCCAGTAATTCTGCTGTTTTGTTTTATTGGCCACTGAAATTTCTTTTGTACTTGCGCAAGTGCAAATCGTTTAATTGTCTTGACAAATAAATGGTGCACTCTAACTACCAGTTATCGGAAGTTAGAGTATGGAAAACAGATAAACTAGACATGCTGCAAAACAATTAGAGTATGGTCTCATCTTAATTTAAACGCCTGGACGGGCTACTCCCATCTCGAATAAACGAATAAACGATATTATGGAACAACGTACGTTACATAGTATACAACGGAATAATTTTATTGAGTGCAATGGTTAACACGTTCTTTCAAAGGAGAGTCTATTGACCCGAAACAGATAACTATTGCCCTAGAAAAAGTTGAGTTCAGTGTTTTCCTATTTTGCTGTTAAGAGTCATTTCCATGCAATCCATTGACCAACAGAGAATATGTTACCATTGTCAAGGAAATTTATAATGCAACTGTTACATGTGTCACGAATAGTCATGTTGCCATGTGGTGCAATTTTCTGTTGCATTTCAAATATGTTATGTAAAGATTAAATAATGAGAAAGGCCAGGACGGTCAGAAATGGAAATGTGACAATCCACCGCAAAAATCGGACAAAATTGTGCCTAACTTTCATATACATACTCGTATGACTTTCATATTGGGGGGAAATGGACTCTCCCAAAGAAAGCTTAAATGATATTTTCACAGTTATATTAATATCTTTATGTTTAATTGACACGTCTGAAAGAAAATAAAAACAACTGAATAAAGGTCGTCTAGCCATCTGTCCATCTTCTGTATTGCCATTATCTGAATGAAAAGGCACACTTAATTGTAAGAAATGGTGTAGATCTACTTAATTTCTCGCCGTTCTTACCTAGTTGGCATGAAGACTCCGCCGGTGACCAGCTTCCGTCGGACAGACACTCAATCATAACTGGGGGATTGACAGCGTATCCCGGGTCACACTTAAGGTATGCTTTGTCGCCTACTTTATTTTGGTAGGAGCGTACAGTTTTGAAACGTCCGTGAGGATATCCCGGCAATGGTGGGCACTCTAATGCGAAATAATATCTTAATTACAAATATAGGTATTTAAATAAATACTACAATCCACGGCTTATCAATAAACATGTAAGACCGTCGCTGATTGACAACACTATTTGTTATGAGACAATCTTGATCGCAAAAAACTGCCTACAACATTTGCGATTGTGAAATGGCTACATTAATGCCGATAAAACTGGCGGATAACGTTTAAGATCAAACTTGGCAAATACTCAGTCAAATACTACAATAGGTTTTGAGAATCAAACGAATTAATTATTTCAAAACAATCGTAATACTCATATCATGTGTGGGCTACATCAGTGTATCAGCGAGGACTCCTGATACATTTAAAAAGTTATGTTCAGCATTCATTCAAACTGTGACCATGTTTTTATTCAGCATTATATCCCTTATAATTATATTTAAACCCCCAAAATTCAAGTGACAGGGAAGGCTAGTAGTGTTGCAGATTAATAGGCAATTATCACAGGCTGTTATTGACCATGCACTTGTCGGCAAAGTTGATACACCCAAGAAGTACTGCATAAAAACTGTACAATACATAATAAATTAACTAATAGTTATATATCTAAAATCAACATAAAACTATATATAAAGTATATGATGCTAGTTTATGCAGCAAATAAATGTTAAAAAGGTCAAGATGTTCCCTCAATTGAACTGAATTGAATTGAATTGGGTTTTAAGGCGCACAAACACATGAAAGGTTATATGGCGCCTAACAGGAATGAACATGCTAGATTCCTCGTCCATTTAAATCAAGATACAATATGGAGAATGGGCTTAGAACCTTCTCACCTGCAGAACTGCAGAGTTAATGCAAATTCTATAGTAGATACTCCATTTACGCTGGAGCCACGTTTATGGTTTTTCTGTCACTGCTCAGTGATTTGAGCGAGATGGCACGTGAAACAATGCAGGGGTCATGATGAAGACCTTTAATGAGCGTGAACAAAAAATGATAAAACTGACATGAATTTGGGGTGGGGTGTCTACCCCTCTGCCTACCCTTGTAATGCGATCTGCAGTGGCACTATTCTTTGCCGGGGTACCACAAGGGGCATTTTCCCTCAATACAAGGTAGACTGTTAGTATAAAAATTATATACAAAATCAATATGTTTACATTCAGACAAATGAGTTTTGAGATTTATAGTAATATATAGTATGATCTTGCAATGAGTATCTCCAAACTATGTATTATTTTATGGGTTGTGCTGAAGTCATTATAGAGAATCACGTCATTGTTGTTGTTTTTTGTGGGGTTTTATATTAAAAAACATAGCTGACCATACATAGTATATGTTTTTAATTATTTTGATTATGATCTCTTTAAATTCCTTCATTAGGTTTTGTTCAGTTCATTACCATTTAATATCTATACTATGCTGGTATAAAATATCCATCTGTCTTATACGGTGATGCATAATGCAGTCGCATATTTTAGGAGGCTTTGACCTGTAAATTCAAGTCAGCATGCTGCTACGACCGTTTAGAAACACATAACTCAAATTTTCTTCCTGGGAGAAGTATTTGGGGCTTTAAGAAAGCTACGCATTGACGATGTCGCAAAATAATACAATTCTGTATTTACAAAATCCAGAACCATTCACGGACATACAATGTTCATGCCACATTCTACGTAAAAACAAACCTGTAGCAATGCAAATTGGATTATTTCCAGACCAAATTCCCGGGGCCTGACAAATCCTTGAGTTGTTCCCAATAAGTTCAAAGTGTCGATCACACGTGAAGAGGCCGGTTAGAGTGTACCGTTGATGGTTTCCAGTGTACGTCACACGACCATTGTCAGGCGCTGATAACGGCTTACAAGCTGTCAAAATATCAACAACATATGAACCGAGATTTCACATTGTTTTAAGGTAGATATCAGCGCCAGCAATCGTCAAATTTTACAATATATGTTCACCGTTTCTAAACCTACTGACGACCAGGTATATATATGATGAGTGAAACTGAGTCATACAAATAAATGTTTCCATTTGTTCATACAACAAAAAGAACAATCAACATCAAAAAATAAGCACACACAAACAAAATAGAAAAGAAAATATAATTATACGAACGGCAGTCCAATTCGTCATCTGAGAGGGGACAATCACCAACACCATCACACAGCTTAGTTCGAGCTATACGCCTGTACTCTTTGTTGCCAGATTTGCTACACAGGTAATGACCGCACAGTATATCTGAAAGGAAAATACATAAGTGACATTCCAGCACGGCCTGCTATTACTCCGACTATCTTTTGAAATTGAGTGTGCGACTATGTGTTGTCTAAAAGTCTATAGTTCCATCTAGACTCTAACCACTGGTGTTCGGAATAAACTATAAATTACACCAGCATCTCTTCACTGGTCGAGCATAGACATGCTGAAAGGCGTGCAATTTCGACCACAAGCATATTCAGATTCAGCGTACGGAATACTCTAAAAGTAAAACCAAATCCTACGTGCCTAATGGGGCGCTTAAGCCTCATGAAAACTTATAAAAGAGTGACATATTAACATACCGTTATGTTTTACGATGTACGATTTAAACATATTGTATTGCCAATATACCTTTATATCTACGTCTGATGGATGAAGGAGCTCCATTCCCCGAATCTGACACGGCTAGCACAATAAATCCGAGAAGAAGGATATTCAACTGAAAATGAAAATATATAATGCTGTAAATGATATTACAGTAGTGTTCAGCCAGGATCCATATTTTTCGATATCTTTACCGACTCAAGGGACACATTCTACCATCGCTTTTTGAAAAGAACAATGCACGAAGATTACATTTTTCCATGATAGCAAACTGGAACAGGCAACTTGTACATGTATAAAAAAATCGAACATTAATAGACTATCATTGTAGCGCTTTCATCTAATTGCTTGATGTTCATTTTTGCATGTCATACTTGTGTGAATAATTATTGAGGTAACAATTCAATTAAGTTTACAATTCATTTAAGTTATATAAAGACCAAATAAGCTCTGTTTAGCATTGAATTCTGTTTAAAATCTCCATTTTGCTTCAAATTGTAAGTCAATTTACCTCACCCACTATTGACACATTGTTTATTTATTTAGTTTAATCAATATTGTTTACATTATATGTGTAAACTTATAAGAATCACTAATATACATCCTTTCTCTGCTGATTTAAACGATAATATTATATGAAGTAGGGATTGTTAGTTTAGATTCAGAAAAATATGTAGTATGCAACGCTCAATCGTGCATGGCAATGAATATATTTGTTCAGCAATACACACGCCGAACTGGAAGTATAAAAGTAAGTATAAAAATCGAACAGAAAATGCAGCTTTCACAGAACACAGTAAACCCCAAATCTCGCACAAACACAAAAAGGGTTGGCAGTAGGCTACCGCCTTGGAACAGTCAGTGGCAAAAGACTGCTGGGGGTTGAAGCCTTCCTCACAGTACTTAACTGCAATATCAATATTATTAAAATGTTCTGATAGATACATATATTGCACAAACGACCCAAACAGCCCAAAGGAATTTACATATTTGCGGTTTTACGCTTTTCATAACATTTAATTTATTCTTTTGTTTAGGTGTATGCGCTATTTAAATACTTATTATGATTAAACATTTGGTTTATGTATTACATATAAACATGTATAACGACATGAATTTAAAGCAAATTATAATAATTGCAACACAAAAATCTTATAATTTGTCTATTTCAAAGCTTTTTAATAGCAATATATGTATATTTTAAGGATTTTAACTCCTGAATTACACTCACATAAATCACAATAAAGAATTGTGTATATGAAATGTAAAACTATTATGCATTTGCATGAACCATGTTTGTGTCAATATTCAAAATAGAATCGAGGAAGAAAAAGTTTAAGGGAATAACCAGACAACTGTACTAACTAACCACTTATTATGGCAACTATTCGTTAGTATAGGTGCTGTTGTTACAAGAGCATCTGAGTAAGATTTGTATCTTAATATAGGTTGTGATGTCCGTCATACTGGATTTATAGTATGAAATTAACTTAGGATTGGGACTGTTAGTAAGCATCAACTCTTTATTCGCGCACGCAAGTGCAACTTGAATGACAGGTATCTAAAACGAAGGTTTATTGCTAATGAAAGTCTAACAATGCCAACAATGACAAAGACTAGTCATCATTGATCTCAGTATGAGTATTTTCTAAAAATTATTTTGTGAAAATGCATAGTTTTACCCGTTATTTTGTGGGTGAGACTTTTCAGTATGTACTTTTAAAGAAACAGAATTGATTGTTGTTGAATGGTTCATCAACACATATAAGGTTATTTAGAGCCACCCCAGAGGAGAGGGCGGGGAAGGATACATAGGAATCTAGGAACCTGTCCTACTTCTACTAACGAAAAGAGTCATATGTTTCTTTAACATGATCGGAGAAAAAAATGCGACACACGAGCCTTCCCGGTTTACGTCCCCATCAGACAGATGAGGGATATGGCAAATGTCTTGCTCAAGAACACACCGACGAAATTCACTGTCGCCGGTGAGGCTTGAGCCATGGTCCTCTAGATTTCAAGACGCTAGTCCTGTCCACTGCATCAACAGGCTGTATGGGCTCGAGCAGGGTTGTTGCATTAAGATACAAATAACTAAAATGTTAAAACGTCACGAAGGTTATATCCATGAAGCTGGGTTCACAACGGTCAATCTTATCTAGCATGTTTGCATCAAATTTATGTTACATGCAAAATATTAGACCTCTGGCTCTTTTCTGATTTTTTAGAGAAGAGTTTTTAAAGAGTTTTCTATATGACTCTATGTAATTATATGGAAAATGGAGCGGGGCCAAATATGATCCCAGTGTCACCATTTTAACAAATGCTAGTGGACTATAAGCTTATGCTACATGCATAATATTAGACCTTTACAACCAGTAGCTCTTACGGTTTTAGAGAAGTTTTTTTATTTTTTTCATAACGCTATGTAAAACTGTTACCCCGGGATTGGGCCATATTTGACACCAGGGTTTTTTTATTTTGAAGGGGGAGACAACTCTAATAACAGGTATCAGCTACCGTATTAGCACTGCAAGGTACTCAATAACACGGTACCAGTAAAAATGTGTCCCTTGAGATGGTAACAAAAATGTGTATGTGTTATGGTCTAAAACCTAAAGAGCTTAAGCTTGTGTTGATAAATATAAATAAACAAGTGAAGCACCAACAGTGGTGCGAACGCCGGATTACAAATTCAACATTTTAACTAAACAATCTAAGTAAGAAGGGGGATAATTTAGGTAAAATACATGACAGATTTATGGTGCGTGTCATATAACACTGTGTAATGATAATAAACACATGTGCCAAGTTTCAAAGCTTTCCGACAATTATTTTGAGGACTAAAGAAAAACCAAAAAGTTAAACCAAAACGTCAAACCACGTAGACGGACAGACAAATCTTTTATTCACTCAGTCCATAAATATACATGAAGACATAATGTTATGCATATATCGTACAAGGCTTTAATAGATTAGGGTTTTTTTAAGTTTTTTAGTAATACAGTTTACATATTAGAGGTTTACATCAAGTTAGTTATAATTTGTTATATTATAATGGAAGTGCTAAAATTTATTCGTGATTTTTTTATGTATTTCTATGTATTTCGTTTTCACAAAACGTGTCGAAGAAGTAATTGACAGCCACACTATCATGTGACTCAAACTCGTAATAATACACACGTATACGTTATAACTTGACTCTGCCTAAATATAGATATAAAAATCGAAAGGAAAAGCATTCGAATTCCTATGGTTTAAAATAATACTTATTTGGAGGCACCCACTATTTATGTAAGCTAGATCTGCAATTGTAATATTCGTATAATTGCTCTTGCGCAACTCTTTGCATCCTCTTTCTGCCAAAATGAAAGAAGACGGTATGTAAGTTGAGTAAAACTGATTTCCATAAATTCATCTTCCTTATTATTTTCATTATTGATACGCAGATGTTAAAATGTACTCCGCCATAGTTTAAATTCATAATGCTTTGAAATTAATCAGATGTTTTGAAGATATTGTTTTTGTCTGGATGGAAATTCTTTGTCTCGTTACGTAAGCATACAGCAGGCTCCATTATGTAAGACTTGCATTAGAAATGTTAAAACCATTGCAGAGGTTTATATGACTGACAAGAGTGGCAATAAAGTTAATGTTCAACTTGAAAGGTTACATTGGTGACTTAATTATACACATTCAATAAGTACACACGAACGCAGTACTGGCGTTAATAAAAACTTGCCATAACACCGCTTAACGCTTTTATTGCAAGATACTGACATGAGTATTTAAGGTACAGGCGGGATTGTTTTAGAAGGATAGGCAAATTATTAATTGAATGACATTAGAAGTTAACACATTGGCAATAACAAAGTAGGACTGTAATTTGCATGTTTAATAAATAATAACAATACTAATACTATATATAATGATCTTGTAGGGTAGTATAGGTTTTCGAAATTAATAACAATAAACATAATAATAATAAATAAACGAAGAAATAAATCAATAATATTAAATAAAAATGAAATCAAGTAAAAAGTATATTTAAAAAATGAATGAAAAAAATAATAATAATAATAATAAAAATATTTCAATAAATATATATAAGCTTTATTTAAACATTTATTATCACATAATTTACGATGTGGTAGTGGAATAACACCATTCTATATTTTCAATATACCACTAGTTATATAAGTATGCAAATAAGCCTAGTATGTACTGTCAAGAATATCGATAATGTCTATGATCCAATTCCCACGGTTTATGTCGGGTTCGCGTGTTAAACTGACAGGCAAAATGCAATAAAAGTCGATATGTGAGTTATGTGATAAATAGAATCTAACATCCGTTCTCATTCATTATTGAATTTATTAAACTCGTTAGCAAAAATGATATAATGCTCGGAAAGAGCCTCGCATTATATCATTTTGTCGTTTAATAAATTCAATAATGAATGAGTACACAGGTAAAATCCTCTATATACAGCATAATTATCATTAAAAAAGTTGGGGAAGCAGAAGAAGAAGAAGAAGAAGAAGAAGAAGAAGAAGAAGAAGAAGAAGAAGAAGAAATGCAAATAACATTTATTTAAATAAATAATTAAAGAAGGAGTAATTAAATAAATACAGATTGTCTTGTAATTTTTACTGTAGTAAACTAATAAATACATATTTCGAGATATGGACACTATTATCTATAGGCCGAGATATGGTACAGTAATATAAGTATAAATACATATGCTTTGAAATTTGTCAGTCATTGCAATCCCATTTTGTTTCATACCTCGAACGTGACAAGATGGGACGTCCAATCAGGAAAAGGAAATAAATAATAAATAAATACAAATATAATTAATTTGGAAATATAAATCAATAGATGAATAAATAAATAAATAAATAAATAATAAAGTAAATAATAACAATCCAAATGAATAAATGAATTAATAACCAACTGAATAAATACATAAACAAATACAGTTTTAATAGATATTGGATCTACACGTGCATTAAATACACAAACAAATACAATAATAATAATAACAGCTTCAATAATACTAGCGTTAATAATAATAATAATAACAATAACAGTAATAATAATAATAATAATAATAACAATAACAGTAATAATAATAATAATAATAATAATAATAATAATAATAATAATAACAATATCAGTAATGGTAATAATAATGATAATAATAATAATAACAATAACAGTAATAATAATAATAGTAATAATAATAATAATAATGATAATAATGATAATAATAATAATAATAACAATAACAGTAATAATAATAAAAATAATAATAACAATAACAGTAATAATAATTATAATAATAATAAAGGATATTGCATATTCAATAGCCCACAATTATTTTAGTTTTCTTGTCCGGACTCCTAGAACACCGTTCTCCTGCGGTGATCGGTTTAAGGGCGACTCGTACTAAGTGCGAATAGAGGTGGGTCGAAAAAAGTGAGGACGAAGTGCGGCTTTTTCATTCGGAACGTTTTGGTGTAAATCTGTCACTTTTTCAACAGACATGAGATTGAAAGCATCTTGCATTCAATTAAACTGAACTTGATTTGTTTGGTTTCGAACACGTGGACGTCTGATAGTTAATATATTCGGTAGTGGTCAGCCTAGTTAGGGCTAAGCGACTACTTTCGGCGAATGTGGTTGCGGCAGCAAAAAACGTATGAAACTTTCAGCGTTGGAACTTAAAGATGACGGGACACTGTTAAAAAAGTGTTTGTACGAACGGGCCGGCGAGGTGTGACACGTGCCTAAATAAAAGATAAGTTTTGTTATTGTACCTGCATTTATAGGGGCAGTATAGCGCAGTCGTTATAAGTATAAACAGTTCTATTTTATTTGTGGTTTTGAGATAAATTCTCTGGCAGACTCTGCACTGCATTTTAAGTTTTAAAGACTTAGAATTATTTTGGAAAAGCGGAGATGTATTTGCATATGTTGCTATGAATTATTATAAAAGGATGTTGTTTACAACACCTCTAGGTAGGCTGTGACATGCTTCCTGTAAGTCTCCACTGGCCTGTATGTACATGTATGGGGGATGGTTTGAAAAGTTTGTATAAAACTTCCTTTTAACACAGGAGAAGAGGTTTCTTTTTTCAATGCTTACATGCTGTTTTGGATATTTGAAGAAGAAATTATGCTAGATAATTATTATAATGAAACACATACATATGTTCAACATTATAAATGTATAGGGTGGTCACACAGAAATATCACTCCGACAATACTCGGATAGTGTGCAACTCTTTCAAAGCAACATCTGACATAATGTAACTTTCCTTATTGTACATATATATAGGCTTTGTAAGCAATGAAATTGTTGCCGGAAAACATGGAACAGTGAAGTATGTTTCAGAACATTTTATTCATTGCGATTTAACCATATTTCATGGATGGTATTTTAAAATAATAATATAATAAGATAAATCTATAGTGTTGTGTTTGATATGAGTTAATATTTGCAGAAATAGATTGTAGTATTCTTACATGGCAAGGGTGCATACACCTATATTTGATAATTTTCAGAAATTGGGGTCAATGTTTGAGCAGACTTGTGTCGGGTGATATACATGTAATGCTGTGTGTTGTGTTGTGGAATTTGGCAGAATGGTACAGTAGGGGAGCAGACAAACTGGTTGAAAGATAATCAAAAAATGATAAGTATTTTATTAATATTTGACTACAACAACAAAACTTTTCTGTATAAAGTTAACATGATTGAAAGATTCATAAAATACGAGTAAGAATGCAACTATGCTAGTTGGAAAAAATTCGCAGTCTCAAAAATAAGCAAGTGAGTACGTAATTTATAACTTTCACATCCGGTCAACTTACTGTATGCTGAGATATTCAGTAGGTGAAAATAAAGGGGTTACTCGGACTATCCTCAATCTCTATATGAAAAATGAAAATATTAGACCACGCTTTAAATTAAATGTATCCATATTGGTGTTTTAAAATCAGACAACACCAAGAGAAGATACATAGATGTACACAAAAAATAAAGCTTTTAACTGAATTGCCATTATAAACTAGTTTTATAAAGGGCTAAAGTAAGATGTGCACCAATGATAAACACCGAGTTTACCCCTACCAGAATGTGAAGGTCTTTTATTTTATTGATGACTGATTGGTCAAATTAGTTTGATGATGTCATGTGAAAGTTATGAATTGTTAATTATACCCCAGTACTGATTGGGGACGGAGCCCGTGTCTTCAGTAAGAGGGATATACCTTATACTATATATGGAACTGGTGTCTGGTTGACACAGAACATAATTATGCCATATGGAGCCAGGGTTTGTTCATATTTGTTATGAGACTGGTGTCGGGCCGACATGGAATGCATGTAGATTTATTGTCTGCAGCTGGTGTTGGGCTGACATAGAACGCATGTAGGTTTATTATATGCAAGCGGTGTTATATGAAGTCCGTGTCAGGCCGGCTAAGAATTTATTGATGTTATATGGAGTCCATATTGGAACAGGGCCTACAATGTGTAACTTTATGGCGTAATGATTGTTGGTGATATACTGTGAAGCAAATTCAGCAATCACAAAAAAAATGTGGGTTCATCTTTTTTGTATAAACTCAGCAGGATTGAAAGATCAGAGCTATAGGTAAGCTTTTTGATCAATTGGGCATTCAACTATCGGTATTTATTTAATTGGGTATTTCGTGATTTCAATTGGGTGAAATAAAACAATTAGAGTTTGCAACATTGTTTCGGGGTGGCATTCCACTAATATTGTATACTCAAAATCTAATAAAATCAGCTTCTTTCACAATAGGTTTTATAAATACAAGGTGACTGGGTGTCCCTCTACAACAACCCATATACTGCTCAATTTGAATTGGTTGTTTTATTATTTGACAACTTCGATTACTTTATTGGTACCCATGCTTTTTAATTTTTGAATGGGTATTTAAGCAAATACACTGCTTATCTGTAGCTCTGGAAGATTGATCAAAACATCAAACTAAATAATTTTGAATGAGGTATAATTTTATGAATATTGGGAAAGTTGTGATTAGGGATGTTGTTTAACAGCGTAAAATAAGTTGGTGATGTACTGTGAAGTGCATAAAATAAATGAGGTATGACATATATTAGAAACGGGTGGCAATTTGATGGTCATCGCTTAAAAAAAAAAAAAAAAAATAAAAAAAAAAAAAAAAATAAGTGCAATTATTGGTGAATTTATGAAAAGCTCTATAGTGCTTTGAAGCATGGAATTTAAATATGGAAATATATTGCACATTTTTTTTATTAGAATTTGGGGGACAAATTTGAAATTTGCTGTGGCGGAAATTCTAAAATCGAAGGTTGGAGGTTCGTTTAAATCAATGAAGCATTGTCTCGTTATGGCGTTATATATGTAACTATACTCTCGGGACGGAAAATGCTGATAACTTACAATTTGTATTTGATAAATCAGAGCGAATAGTCATGCTTAAGGCGCCTTCGGGTTATACTAACATGATGATTTCCTATGATTTAATATAATTTAATAAAACAAATTTATAAAATTAATTAGGTTTCATCAACAAATATGGTTATTTAAATAGGGGTCAGGGTTCTGCCCGAAATACTATTTCAAAGGAAGATCTAGTGCGTAGCTCCCTTGGGACCCCTTACTTTTTGAAAACATGATGAAACAGCCCATAAAAGTAATATGTCCTGTCTGGTATGGACTATGAATAGGTTTGTCCTGTCTGGTATGGACAATGATATGAACAAATATGTCCTGTCTGGTATGGACTATGAATAGGTTTGTCCTGTCTGGTATGGACGATGATATGAACAAATATGTCCTGTCTGGTATGGACTATGAATAGTTTTGTCCTGTCTGGTATGGACAATGATATAAACAAATATGTCCTGTCTGGTATGGACTATGAATAGGTTTGTCCTGTCTGGTATGGACAATGATATGAACAAATATGTCCTGTCTGGTATGGACAATGATATGAACAAATATGTCCTGTCTGGTATGGACTATGAATAGGTTTGTCCTGTCTGGTATGGACAATGATATGAACAAATATGTCCTGTCTGGTATGGACAATGATATGAACAAATATGTCCTGTCTGGTATGGACTATGAATAGGTTTGTCCTGTCTGGTATGGACAATGATATGAACAAATAAAAAGAAGTCCTGTCTGGTATGGACTCGGATATGAATAAGTATTATGATATTGAAATATCAAGGGCTATACTGAATAAGTAAATAAGTTAAACTCGATAAAATGAACCTCCAACCTTCGAAAGTTGTCCTCTTGCGGCCAGAATATTCCAAACAAAATATAAATTGGTTGTTACTGTTGTAACAGATGTAATGTTCTTAAAGGGAACAGATTAAAATGTATTGAACAGGACGTTGTTGTCAATTGTATTTGACCCTACATATTCATACAAGAAAGTCTTAAAATAATAAAGGATATTGCATATTCAATAGCCCACAATTATTTTAGTTTTCTTGTCCGGACTCCTAGAACACCGTTCTCCTGCGGTGATCGGTTTAAGGGCGACTCGTACTAAGTGCGAATAGAGGTGGGTCGAAAAAAGTGAGGACGAAGTGCGGCTTTTTCATTCGGAACGTTTTGGTGTAAATCTGTCACTTTTTCAACAGACATGAGATTGTGAGCATCTCCCGCCCTCCCATCCCTAGTTTAAATCGCGCAGGCATATGATTAAAATTAGTAGTAGTATAGTATGACTCATAGTAATTATAGTGAAGAGGTCAGGATGTTTTTATGGATTTCCGTTGTATTCTATTATGTGGACATGTAATAACTTTTTCTGCCAGTTTGATTCATGTTGCAAGATAATACGCGGTCAAGAAATGGCTATGCACCTGCAGTAATTTGTCTTTGTCAATAATCGGGATTATGGTTTTATTGTTTAGAGGAATAATGTACTGTATTATGGTTCAACTAGTTTATTTCATGGATGGGTAATAAAGATTTCTCTCAGTTTGATACATGTTGCAGGAAAATAAGCGGTCAAGAAATGGCTATACACTTGTCTTCGTCAAAAATCCGGAGCCTGGTTTTATTGTTTTCAATAATCCGGAGCCTGGTTTTATTGTTTAGTAAAATAATGTATTCTAGTATGAAACACCAAGTTTGTTTCATGTAGGTGTATGGTATTGTTCTGCCAGTTTTATTCATGTTGCAGGCAGATAGGCTGTCAAGAACTGGCTGTATACCTGAAGCAAGTTGTCTTCTACAATTATCTAGAGCCTGGTTTTATTGTTGAGTATAATAAAGTATTCGGTTTTATGGTACACCAAGTTTTTGTGTTTTTGTTCATGTGGATGTGTATTAAAATTGTTCTGCAGTTTTATTCCTGTTGCAGGAAAATAAGCTGTCAAGATATGGCTGTACACTTCAAGCAAGTTTTCTTTGACAATTGCTCGGAGCCTGTTTTTAATTGTTTAGGAATAGAAGAATATATTCTATTGTGGTACACCTAGTTTGTTTTCATGGGTATTTAATGGAAATTTTCTGCCAGTCTGATTCATGTTGCAGGTAAGCTGTCAAGAACTGGCCGTACACCAGGAGCAAGTTATCTTTTTCAATAATCTGGAGCCTGGTTTTATTGTTTAGTAAAATAATGTACTCTGTTATAGTTCGCCTAGTTTGTTTCATTTATAGGTAATGATGTTTGCTGCCAGTTTGACACATGTTGCAGGTAAATAAGCTGTCAAAAACTGATTGTACACGGTCACCTAAAGCAAGTCGTCTTCGACAGACAATAATCCGTAGCTTTCATAGTTTGATTGTTTAGTAGTATACCGCATTCTATTACGGTACACCTAGTTTGTTTGATGTAGATGTATAGTGACAATTTTCTGGCAGTTCGTTTCAGGTTGCTGGAGAATAAGCTGTCAAGACCTGCAAGACCTGGCTGTACACCTGAAGCAAGTGGAGTGGGACAATAATCGGGAGCCTCATGAATCGTTGCTTTATGGATCGTTCATGCGATTTACATACAGATTTTTATGTACATAAACTGTCATGGAATGTAACAAGTGATAACAGAACAAATTGCAGATATTCGAAATATTTATTTGTGTTATGGTACCAGTTGGATCATGTGATATTGAAACAAAAGACGGACATGTATTATTGTGATTGGTAATACTGAACACTCTGTGGTATCTGGTAAATTGGTACAGAATGACTGAAAATGACAATTAAGTGTATTTTTTAAAGTCGCGAGCGGAAATTCTAAAATCGAAGGTTGGAGGTTCGTTTAAATCAATGAAGCATTGTCTCGTTATGGCGTTATATATGTAACTATACTCTCGGGACGGAAAATGCTGATAACTTACAATTTGTATTTGATAAATCAGAGCGAATAGTCATGCTTAAGGCGCCTTCGGGTTATACTAACATGATGATTTCCTATGATTTAATATAATTTAATAAAACAAATTTATAAAATTAATTAGGTTTCATCAACAAATATGGTTATTTAAATAGGGGTCAGGGTTCTGCCCGAAATACTATTTCAAAGGAAGATCTAGTGCGTAGCTCCCTTGGGACCCCTTACTTTTTGAAAACATGATGAAACAGCCCATAAAAGTAATATGTCCTGTCTGGTATGGACTATGAATAGGTTTGTCCTGTCTGGTATGGACAATGATATGAACAAATATGTCCTGTCTGGTATGGACTATGAATAGGTTTGTCCTGTCTGGTATGGACGATGATATGAACAAATATGTCCTGTCTGGTATGGACTATGAATAGTTTTGTCCTGTCTGGTATGGACAATGATATAAACAAATATGTCCTGTCTGGTATGGACTATGAATAGGTTTGTCCTGTCTGGTATGGACAATGATATGAACAAATATGTCCTGTCTGGTATGGACAATGATATGAACAAATATGTCCTGTCTGGTATGGACTATGAATAGGTTTGTCCTGTCTGGTATGGACAATGATATGAACAAATATGTCCTGTCTGGTATGGACAATGATATGAACAAATATGTCCTGTCTGGTATGGACTATGAATAGGTTTGTCCTGTCTGGTATGGACAATGATATGAACAAATAAAAAGAAGTCCTGTCTGGTATGGACTCGGATATGAATAAGTATTATGATATTGAAATATCAAGGGCTATACTGAATAAGTAAATAAGTTAAACTCGATAAAATGAACCTCCAACCTTCGAAAGTTGTCCTCTTGCGGCCAGAATATTCCAAACAAAATATAAATTGGTTGTTACTGTTGTAACAGATGTAATGTTCTTAAAGGGAACAGATTAAAATGTATTGAACAGGACGTTGTTGTCAATTGTATTTGACCCTACATATTCATACAAGAAAGTCTTAAAATAATAAAGGATATTGCATATTCAATAGCCCACAATTATTTTAGTTTTCTTGTCCGGACTCCTAGAACACCGTTCTCCTGCGGTGATCGGTTTAAGGACGACTCGTACTAAGTGCGAATAGAGGTGGGTCGAAAAAAGTGAGGACGAAGTGCGGCTTTTTCATTCGGAACGTTTTGGTGTAAATCTGTCACTTTTTCAACAGACATGAGATTGTGAGCATCTCCCGCCCTCCCATCCCTAGTTTAAATCGCGCAGGCATATGATTAAAATTAGTAGTAGTATAGTATGACTCATAGTAATTATAGTGAAGAGGTCAGGATGTTTTTATGGATTTCCGTTGTATTCTATTATGTGGACATGTAATAACTTTTTCTGCCAGTTTGATTCATGTTGCAAGATAATACGCGGTCAAGAAATGGCTATGCACCTGCAGTAATTTGTCTTTGTCAATAATCGGGAGTATGGTTTTATTGTTTAGAGGAATAATGTACTGTATTATGGTTCAACTAGTTTATTTCATGGATGGGTAATAAAGATTTCTCTCAGTTTGATACATGTTGCAGGAAAATAAGCGGTCAAGAAATGGCTATACACTTGTCTTCGTCAAAAATCCGGAGCCTGGTTTTATTGTTTTCAATAATCCGGAGCCTGGTTTTATTGTTTAGTAAAATAATGTATTCTAGTATGAAACACCAAGTTTGTTTCATGTAGGTGTATGGTATTGTTCTGCCAGTTTTATTCATGTTGCAGGCAGATAGGCTGTCAAGAACTGGCTGTATACCTGAAGCAAGTTGTCTTCTACAATTATCTAGAGCCTGGTTTTATTGTTGAGTATAATAAAGTATTCGGTTTTATGGTACACCAAGTTTTTGTGTTTTTGTTCATGTGGATGTGTATTAAAATTGTTCTGCAGTTTTATTCCTGTTGCAGGAAAATAAGCTGTCAAGATATGGCTGTACACTTCAAGCAAGTTTTCTTTGACAATTGCTCGGAGCCTGTTTTTAATTGTTTAGGAATAGAAGAATATATTCTATTGTGGTACACCTAGTTTGTTTTCATGGGTGTTTAATGGAAATTTTCTGCCAGTCTGATTCATGTTGCAGGTAAGCTGTCAAGAACTGGCCGTACACCAGGAGCAAGTTATCTTTTTCAATAATCTGGAGCCTGGTTTTATTGTTTAGTAAAATAATGTACTCTGTTATAGTTCGCCTAGTTTGTTTCATTTATAGGTAATGATGTTTGCTGCCAGTTTGACACATGTTGCAGGTAAATAAGCTGTCAAAAACTGATTGTACACGGTCACCTAAAGCAAGTCGTCTTCGACAGACAATAATCCGTAGCTTTCATAGTTTGATTGTTTAGTAGTATACCGCATTCTATTACGGTACACCTAGTTTGTTTGATGTAGATGTATAGTGACAATTTTCTGGCAGTTCGTTTCAGGTTGCTGGAGAATAAGCTGTCAAGACCTGCAAGACCTGGCTGTACACCTGAAGCAAGTGGAGTGGGACAATAATCGGGAGCCTCATGAATCGTTGCTTTATGGATCGTTCATGCGATTTACATACAGATTTTTATGTACATAAACTGTCATGGAATGTAACAAGTGATAACAGAACAAATTGCAGATATTCGAAATATTTATTTGTGTTATGGTACCAGTTGGATCATGTGATATTGAAACAAAAGACGGACATGTATTATTGTGATTGGTAATACTGAACACTCTGTGGTATCTGGTAAATTGGTACAGAATGACTGAAAATGACAATTAAGTGTATTTTTTAAAGTCGCGAGCGGAAATTCTAAAATCGAAGGTTGGAGGTTCGTTTAAATCAATGAAGCATTGTCTCGTTATGGCGTTATATATGTAACTATACTCTCGGGACGGAAAATGCTGATAACTTACAATTTGTATTTGATAAATCAGAGCGAATAGTCATGCTTAAGGCGCCTTCGGGTTATACTAACATGATGATTTCCTATGATTTAATATAATTTAATAAAACAAATTTATAAAATTAATTAGGTTTCATCAACAAATATGGTTATTTAAATAGGGGTCAGGGTTCTGCCCGAAATACTATTTCAAAGGAAGATCTAGTGCGTAGCTCCCTTGGGACCCCTTACTTTTTGAAAACATGATGAAACAGCCCATAAAAGTAATATGTCCTGTCTGGTATGGACTATGAATAGGTTTGTCCTGTCTGGTATGGACAATGATATGAACAAATATGTCCTGTCTGGTATGGACTATGAATAGGTTTGTCCTGTCTGGTATGGACGATGATATGAACAAATATGTCCTGTCTGGTATGGACTATGAATAGTTTTGTCCTGTCTGGTATGGACAATGATATAAACAAATATGTCCTGTCTGGTATGGACTATGAATAGGTTTGTCCTGTCTGGTATGGACAATGATATGAACAAATATGTCCTGTCTGGTATGGACAATGATATGAACAAATATGTCCTGTCTGGTATGGACTATGAATAGGTTTGTCCTGTCTGGTATGGACAATGATATGAACAAATATGTCCTGTCTGGTATGGACAATGATATGAACAAATATGTCCTGTCTGGTATGGACTATGAATAGGTTTGTCCTGTCTGGTATGGACAATGATATGAACAAATAAAAAGAAGTCCTGTCTGGTATGGACTCGGATATGAATAAGTATTATGATATTGAAATATCAAGGGCTATACTGAATAAGTAAATAAGTTAAACTCGATAAAATGAACCTCCAACCTTCGAAAGTTGTCCTCTTGCGGCCAGAATATTCCAAACAAAATATAAATTGGTTGTTACTGTTGTAACAGATGTAATGTTCTTAAAGGGAACAGATTAAAATGTATTGAACAGGACGTTGTTGTCAATTGTATTTGACCCTACATATTCATACAAGAAAGTCTTAAAATAATAATAAACTAGATATGGTTAGAAACTGGTTAGTGATTTCAGTTTTATTGTGTTTCATGAATCGAGCTTGTCAAGAGGTAATGTGCAATCCGGGCAGAAAAGTGACTGGCAAGTGGCTAATACCGGGTCTACTGTAATGAAGATGTTGCGCGTTGTCCGGACATGACTGTGGTTCACAAGATAAATAGTCAGCGCGAAGCGAATCATCAGTCGATATAGTGCTTAGCGACGGTGCCACAGCAGAGCTCAGTAAAACAGCTAAGGTAATGTCGGTGGAAGGTAAGTGCGACCATGGGTTTCACAGGGCCCGCATAAATTCTTCCAACCTAATTCATGCCTGGACGGCCCGCTTTGTAGATATGATTATCACGTTAGGCTAATCGGCACCACTCCCAATAATACGTCTGTTCTAGTAAGATAATTTAATTTGTATGCTACCCATAAACGATGCCATCGTATTTAAAGAGGAATTTAGAACTGGTTCCAACTCCAGTAATCGGGTTCAAGAGTTGGTTCTCTGGAACACAATATTCAATCGGCTGATATTCATTTTAAGCAAATATCACAGAGGTTAATTTAGATAGAATATGCGTCTCATTAAATACTCCACGGGTAGCAAATTTACAAATTTCGCCGGTTGGCCTAGTTAAGAAATGTGATTTGAGTTTGATTCGCCATCTTTGAAACACTTATTTTCAGGACGAATGATTTTTTTTGTTGCGGGATAAAAGTCAAATTTATGTCAGGACTTGTAACATATTTTACTAACATACGTGGTCATCTAGGGGTTCATTCTGCGGATGGAAAGTCTGTCGGCCCAACTGTTGAGTTTAGATCGTTCTAGGTGCCATATACTCCGAAAAAGTCGCGCTATCGTCATGAAGTGTTAACGGATCATTTAATGATAGTCGTGGGCTGTGGCTGTTACTTTTGCATTACATTGTCGTTTTCCCTCCGTGACTTTTTTGTCGGACAGGCACTCCTATTAAGTCTGATATTGTTAAGAAGGTTCCGGTAGTGTTAGCAGTTTCAGTGTGAGTACCAGAGCCTAGCAATATAGCAATGATATTGATTGCGTATTAGTACTGGAGCACTGGTCAATAGGCACCTACGTCTTACCGTCATATTCATCTGGTTAGCCAAGCTCATTTATCATCCACATAATTATATGGTCGATTCTATTACACGAAAACATTTGGGCACTGCCAGGGGAGATACGAGCTATTGGTTTTATGGCGGCGGGACTATAAAACATAACTACACATACCCACACATACCGAGTAATTTATTTTATCCCGGATTCCCATAGTGAACCCTCGCGATTGCCAACCGAATATCTGTTAAAAGGAAAGCCTCTTACACTGTGGGTCTGCGTGGTTTCCAATCATTTAGACGGCCATACGCATGCAGGAGTTATGGTTCCCTGCACTTACTTGAACAAATAGTGGGATAACCCTCATGTAAAAAATGGCTTAGAACTGTTACAGCCATTGCATAGGTTTGATGGGAGAGCCAAGAAATTCAATTATCACATTTAGACACAGACATATTTTCATCCGTACTGAAGAGTCTTGTCTCTGCTAAATCTTGATTACTTTGGTTACACGGCACAACCTTTTAGGATTGGTATTTTTGGACGTGTGCGGCAGCAGCCTCTACTGTCATCTTTTCGAAACTGTCAAGATGACAGGAAGCTGGATTTCCACGGCTTAGTGTTCCTGTGTTTTTCAACTCAGTCCTGTCACTCATTTCAAGTCTATTAGCACTCACACAACTGGTGTACAATGGTCTTTATATAAAAAAAATAGGTTGGTTTCTCAAATATTATTACCTGGGTTTGACTTTACGGAGAAACCCTAAATTTTACTTCATTATATAATGAATGCGCAAATTATAACACGATATACAACTGTACACAATATATGTAGCTCTATTTAGTTAATTCGCAGGATTCTCAGCAGGTTGTTACCGGAAGCGAAGATGATTTAGGTCAGCGTGTGGTGAGGTGAGCGGGCCCCCCCCCCCCCCCCTTCGTCATCGAGCACTATTAGCGGCTCCAAGCAGCCCATAGGGAACGAACAGATGGTCCGACGCATAGGGTGTACAGTTATGATGGCACAGCTATGGTGATATGTGCTTGGGAGATTTGCAAGCAATGTTGGTTATGGATTGAAGTCGGTCCATACCCAGTCTATTTTTGGTCCATTGTGGGGCAATGAATTAGTTTTGCAGTTTTTCTGCACAGTTATACAAGCAGTTGCAAAGTGGTTGAACTTCATTACAAGCGAGCTGGTGTTAACGTAATGGTGTTAGAAATGTTGTTTAGGTTCAAGTGTCGCTAGACAAATGACGTTGTGGCATTGGACAACGCACGCAGGTCTCACGAAATTCAATTAGATTATATATGTATGTGAAGGCATTCACACGTCAAGGTTGGGTAACCAATTCCTCACTCCTCCTGAACAAATGGAGTCAGTACAAGAAATGTTCGTTTGCCAGTTACATAAAGCACATTATTATTTTAGTATTGTGGTAGGGCGCGGCTCACATTATCATATATAAATTATTATATGCGCGTGATATAATCATAAAATGATATATCCAATTTTCTTTGGCTGGTGAGGGATTCTCTTTTTGCCGAAATTATTGTCTTTTGGCGGTGGCATTATCAAAATTTCATTTTGATCGCTGTCATATGGCCGTCAGCGAATCCTTCAAATCAGTGACATGTTTAGGGCTGCCAAGATATATGTATGTGTTGCCGGCAGCCCGCTATTCGGAGCCGCGCCCACTATTTGCCAAACAATGGTTAATAAATATTGTCGTATGTGTTACTCAAGTTTGTGCCTTCCTAATAATACAGGTTAGTACTCGTTAATAGTCATAGTTATTTGGAGGCACCCACTGTTTATGTAAGCTAGATCTGCAATTGTAATATTCATATAATTGCGCATGAGCAACTCTTTGCATCCTCTTTCTGCCAAAATGAAAGAAGACGGTATGTACTTTCTACATGTTAAGTAAAACTGATTTTGTCACCACCCACCTCAACCTATCATTTCCCAGTGATGTAGTTCTATTGTCATACTCGATAAATAAGTTGATCCATTTATATTAAATATATTTCATCTGTTTCCTTTTTGTTGCAGGCCAACATGGTCAATCCTCCATTAAGAAGAAGATCCTGTTGTTGTCTGCATATCATTTCAGGAACATCCAAGGTACAGCACAATATACCGACGAACCGGACAATCGGTGCGGATTCGGAAGCAGAACGATATACCAGACGATCGGTAATCGGTGCGGCTCTAGAAGCAGAACGATATACCTGATGATCGGTGCCGGTGCGACTTCGGAAGCAGAACGATATACCAGAAGATCGATAATCGGTGTGGCTCCAGAAGCAAATCGATATACCAGAAGAAACAATTTTATAATTAGTAAATTTCAATGTAATACTGACCACTGTTCCCCGGGGTCGAGATTACAGCATGGAGGATTAAGCTTGTTGGGGCTTATTGTTGGTGCATCATGCCTAGTTCGGTCGTGCACGTTATTGTAAACTTTAGAACAGAAATAACTTTCAAGTGATTAAAAGAAGAATTAGAGTTTTGAATAAACATTTTATTTAAGCCTTTTGTGGCTTCACTAAGGGGATAAGGCTGTTGGGAGCCGCGCACAATATTTGCCAAACAATTTCATAAATGGTAATATTTGCTTATGTGTAAGTCAATTGTGTGCATTCCTAACAATCGAAACATATTGAACAACAACAGTTCATGGTACATGCGTTTGTGTTGTGCATCTTTTTCGATTGCACAGCTGTTAATTGCACATGTGTTTGTGATGGACAGCTGTTCAGTGTACATGTGTTTGTGTTGGTCAGCTGTTCATATGCATGTGTTTGTGCTGGAGAGCTGTTCAACGTACATGTGTTTGTGCTAGACAGCTGTTCGTTGTACACGTGTTCGTGCTGGACAGCTGTTCATTGTACATGTGTTTGTGTTGGACAGCTGTTCATTATTCATGTGTTTGTGCTGGACAGCTGTTCGTTTTACATGTGTTTGTGTTGGACAGCTGTCCATTGTTCACGTGTTTGTGCTGGATAGCTGTTTATTGAACATGTGTTTGTGTTGGACAGCTGTTCATTGTACATGTGTTTCAGTTGAGCATTTTTAATGGTACATATGTGTGTGTTGAACAGCTGCTCATTGTATATGTGTTTGTGTTGGGCAGCTGTTCATTGTACATGTGTTGGAATTGGACAACTGTTCATGTTTAATGTTTTTCGAATATTATATGATCAAACCAATCAATGTCCTACAGCAGAAAATAGATAGAAAAGTGTGTTTCCTTGATACATTTTATGACGAACGTAGATAAATGCCGTCGGCTGAAAGGAAGTTAAATTTGATGCATTCATGTTGAACGTATATTTTGCTAGAGGCTCGCTTAAAACATGTTATTTTATAGAAAGCACGACATTATCGATTATGGGCGGAAATTCTTCGTTTTGTGAACTCAAGCTACGTGTAGATATTAAACTATTTAGTAGATTCCAAGGGCAGTCTCCTCACGGATCCCTTTTCTTTTATATTCTAAATAATAGTGTCCCAATGTTAGGTTTATTCCGTAGCGAAAATACTTCAAGATTCACTACGTAGCACATAAACCACTTTTGAATCTTCCCTCGTACTTAACAAATTCCACCATGCTTCATAATAACCTTAAGTTTCAAGAAATAACATTGCGTTATATGCGAATTAATCTAGTCAATCCTAACATATGCTTACATATGCATGTTTTGGGCTTATACCTACTTGGGACGAATTATTGCGATAATAATAAAAAAACAAGTCAGCGTATGTCATAATGTCATTTTATTAAATGACGTAATTTTTTGTCATTTTTAAAATGGATAATTTTTAAACTGACCACTCAACTATTATGACAGCAAGTCGCATATTTGGGCAATAAAAAACATCATCGCAAAGGCGGGTACAAAAATACCGCACGCCACGATACAAAGTCATAACAAGCAAATAAAACAACAAAACAAATAAAAAAATACTACATTCATCGCATAATCCAGTATTTATATAATTAAACGTCTACATAACCGCAATCATATTTAAAATTAATAACAGCAAAATGTGTTATTGCACAACTATGCGGCATTTCTTTAGAGGAAAGTGTTATAACATGCAGCTTAAAATATTATAACATTTGTACGAATTAGAACTGACTAGCATGTCTCATAATAACAAAAATTGGTGGTGCGGTGGTGGAGGTACGAATGACTATCAAAACGTATCACAGTGTTTTTTGTATATGTTTCAAGTAGACAATAGCTAGACGGAATGGATGTTGTGCCGCGCATTTTCTGCGGGTCACCGTCTGGACATCACGTGACCGCGTGATGTTAATTAACGCACTCAGGGATTCTGCTGTGTGCCCTTCACCTGTATCGCGTGATCGTGATACTATTACTCCATTATAAATACATACATGTATACAGGAACAAACGAGCTAAGAGTTAACTATATCACGTATGAAGGTCGATCCAACTGGTTTTATCTTTTCCCTCTTACTTAACAAACTCCACCATGCTTCATAATTAACTTAAGTTCCAGCGGAAAGTAATACCATTATTATTAAATTGAGTTATATTCGAATTAATATAATCCTAACATATGCATACATATGCATGTTTTTTGCTTATACCTACTTTGGACGAAGTTCATTTGCGATAATAATAAAAACACAAGCCAGCGTATGTGATAATGTCATTATATTAAATGACGTATATTTTGTCATTTTCAAAATGGATACATTTTAAAGTGACTACTCAACTTTTATTTTATGACCGCAAGTCGCATAGTTGGGCAATAAAAAACATTTTAGCAAAGGTGGGTGCAAAAATACCGCCATAAGCAACATGTTGCGCACCCCCAAAGTCCCAATCATGTTTCAGCTCAAATAGAGGTACTAGCTTACATGTACGCTAATTCGTGTCGTCGTAATGTATATTCAGTTTAAGCCTGGTAGATGTATATTTAAAAGAGCAGTCTTGTGCTGAACTCATATACATGTCTGATCAGTATAGGAAATGATTTTTGTAACTTGAATATCGACAAATCTATACACATAATTGTTACTCGGTAGGAAGCCTAAACAAGCAGCCTCATGCTGAACTTCCATAAGCATCGTGTAACTGATAATCACTTTGGCAAACAAAGTCAAAGCAGCCTTATGCTGAACTCAGAATTGTTACCTCACTTATATCACCATTCAATTTTCAATAATGGAACATATACATTGCATCTGAAATATACCGGCAGTTATAGCACGGTTTAGGCTCAGACCTTCAGGTTTATGAAAATTATATCATAAGCAAGAACAAAGGAAAATCATTAGAGCTATGATACAAATATCTTATAGATGTACAAGGGTCTCCGGTTGCCCAGATGTATACTTTCTTTAGGCGGAAGCGATGTCATCCGCAGTTCGAAATGGCCAAATAATTAATCTCCAACACATGACGATGTACGCATGGAAGCAAAACTAAATCAATATTTAGGTGATACGAAGATTTCGTTAACAATCAAAGGTCGTTGCCTAACTATTTTATCATAAATTTTCAGACCGAAATGAGGGGAATCCCGAAAACAATAGCACATATTTTACTTTTTATTTTATTATTTTGTATGGAATGTTAAGTAAAGCACGTGTGCCTAAAACTATAATAGGCAAACATAAAAGTCAAGGAGGTCTCTACATGACAGCAAAAAGTTATCTATTGAAAATTAAACATATATACAACATAATAAATTCTGATTTAGAGCACTGGAATGTAATCGAGAATCTCAAATAAGTCGATTGGTAATATTCGTAACAATATTTCTTGTGATGTTTCGTTTGATGTTTGTCTTTAATCTCGATCTTGTCGTACCCTTAAAGGTGTGTTCTCTTGTTGCTCTGGCTTCTGCCAAGTCACTGAGTACTTACTTTGTGGCTTTCTATGCTTGTTTTTATATCATATATACATGATCGTTGGTGTGTTTTATGTGTTTTACTTATATTGCCTATTAATGCCCCGTGTTTTTACAGATTATAACTTGGCGGGGATAGCTTTATTTACACTTCCCCCTTCATCGGGATGACAATGGCGTAAGAGTAAGGTTTGGTGCACCCGAGAACCTGGTTTAAACCCCTAGCGTCCTTTTTTGCCACAGGCCGTTCAAAGGCGGTAGCCCTATTGTTAAACGTTTTGTGTTTGTGACGTCTTATTTTGCTTTTTAATCATATTTCAAGTTCTGTGTGTTTGGGATAGACTGTCGTCCTTGAATTCTACCTTTCCTGTTCGATTTTATATCTACTTTTGTGAAACTGTCCTTCTATCGAAGTATTAACAAATCAATTATAATTATCAGAGCTCGGAATGCAATTTCGGCATTTAGGCAATTTATAACGCCAAACATTTTAAATCAAGTCCGTAATCACCCATTCGTGTTGCAATCATTTTTAATATAACTTTTAATAATAAACAATGTTTCTTTAATTCATTTTTATAGAGCGATAACGACATTTGGGTCAAACAAAGTAATCATTTTATTTAAGAACTTTTCCGTTAACGTAGAGTTTGACATAACTGGATATCGGAATGGTCTCAAATAAAAAGAGCATTACCAGGTAACTTCAATAGTTTAAAGAATATTGTTTTAGCATATTACTAATTGTTAATTATATTGCACAAATGCTATATTTAGTATAGGTTTTAGCTTTAAGTTTTACCAGTTTTAAATATCTTGGGAGAATAATTGCTTTGATTCTGAGCATGTTTCCATCTCCTTTTATTTAAAATATGCATGAATGATGTATCTCCTTTCAGAATTTAAAACTTTTGTATTGAAACATTGATTTAAAACATATATAAATATATAATAGAAATATAATATTCCTACCTTGTGAAGAAGCATCATGAATTTCAGTCAACTTTCTAGATCAATGTTACTAGAAACAGTATCGGCGTTTGACGACTCAAATGAAAGAAATACGAAAACTTATACAACATCAATTCTGAACGTTTTTGGGTTCATCCAATCAAATTGTTACACGTTAAACGTGTATCGACAGAAAATCCGTTTTATATTTCACCTATATAACTTACGGTCATGTGTCATTGGTTTCAAGCTTTTTGTTTTGTATCAATCTTTAATTTTAAACGTGTTTTATTTTGATGTACGTTTGTTCATTGCTAGAGACTTGTGAAATAAAATATATAACCTCATTTATTTCATCATTTTTAAAATATATCATATATATTAAACACTGTTTCTTTGTGTATAATTTATACTGGTTAAAATAGCATTAGGTTATTGACTGTCTTTTGTATATTGAAAATAAAAGTTTTACGAAACATCATCTTCTGTTATAGTCGGACAGCAACCTCAGAGGGAGATGAGATGTAGGAAGTTACCCATCAAGCTTGTATATTGAAACATACTTTCTGTATGTATGGTAACTAATAGCAAATAGCATAATAAACACTTAGTACACACATTGCAAATATAATTTTAGTACATAACACGACTTCTGGGAGTGTAATATATCCTTCTTAAATTATATGCATGATTGGAATTCCACAACCGAAAACGAGGCAGATATGGGTCAGATGTAAACATTAATCATGGTTTCTATTAGTTATTACAGCCTTTCATGCAGCTCTGTTACAACAAATACATAGAGGTTAATCAACACTGTTTTCATATTACGGGATATAATTTCTGAGGCCAGTTCACATATCTATTAAAAAAACGAGTGCCGTAGGCACGAGTTTTTTTACTAGATATGTGAACTGGCCGAGGGAATTATATCCCGTAATACGAAAACAGTGTTGATTAACTTATATATTACATTTTATTTACAAGAATGTGCCTTTAATTCAATAAATATTTCTGGATTCACTAGGGTCTACTTTGCCTTACTTTCGAACGTCGCGCAAGAATACAACGGTCACAACAGGTTGAAATGTCGGACATTTTGTTTGTGTCACTTGGCGAAGTTTGGAAAATTCAGCATTCATATTTGGATTTTAATCACGGAAATATATTGAAACACATTTTAATAAAGTTTTAAAATGAATTGAAGTGTTATGATGTTGAATTTCAAAACATCTACTAATATAGATTTGGATTTTAACTGGACAACACGTGATGTGACTGAGTGACGTGATGATTGTAGTGACTGTCGATGCTAAACGCCCAAAAAGGGAAGTTAGTGCTCACCGGTGACACTCTGGGTTCAGGAGTGGAGTGAGGGGTCCCCCAAGGACCATTATTATAAAGTTGGGGGGAGTGTAGTGACTGTCGATGGGGGGCCTATATGACCTTGCGGTCGGATTCCTGGACTTGTGGGGAACCAGCTGGTTCCCGCAAAATGACACCATGTGACCGCCCGCAGAGATGTGATTGCGCTCTGTGAGTAGAAAGCCAGACTGACGAGACGCTGTCTAACGACAAGACAGATTAATAGTAGTTTATCTCATATCCTGACAAGATCCCGGGGGAGCTGGCAACAGACAGGTAGGAAACACTTTATGATTTATGATGGACGACGTAAAGCAAGCGAGGAAACTTCAGATCAGGCGTGTGGTGGTGAGTTTATTTTCTAATCTATTTAAAGTAAAGTATTTATTGCGCTAACACACCATTATTGATCTTACAGAGATGGACTTTTTCAGTGCTTTTTTGAACAGATTTTCAAGGAAATGGTTTCCAAGAGTGAGCACTGTGAGTGTGAACTGCCGGCGAACTGCCTACCTATTTCTTGGTTCTGGCTAAGTGTGTATGATTAGATGCACCACCACACTTGCTGGAATTGAGGGAGAGTGTAGGTTCTACCTGCAATTAAACCAGGATGATTTGGACAAACGACAGTAAACAACCATTTAAAACTGCCAACACAACTTTTAATTTGTCATAAAATATCAATCAAGATAACTGTTTTTCACAGTAAGATTAAGAATTAATTCCTTCAGTTTGATTTTAAATTAATTGGAAAAATATTACAATTTTAATTCAAAAATATAAAAAATAATATTTACTTGTCCATTGTCGCACTGTAATATTGGGAACTATTTCCCTTGTCCATTGTTTCTACAGTGTAAAGCGCACACTATTTTAATCTGATTCGGAGTCGGATAATATAGCTCTGATTCTTTTGAATTTCTTGGAGGGCGGCGATAATACTGCTGGATTTTCTGGCAATGACCCGAAATCAAATGTTCCACCAGCTATGTGTGTGGTACCATTGAATACGGATGACATCATGGAATTTGCACTTTGTTTGTGGAAAATCTGACTACAGTTGGGCGACATATTTTGCTTTGAAGTGGAAGGCGTGAACTGAGTGAGGCTTTGTGTTGTATTCATAAGCGCACCAGCAATCTGCTTTTGTTGAGGTTCATTCAGTTTTGAGTAGGAATTGACACTCTGTAAGTTTTTATGTCCACTTATTTGGACAGTGGCTGTTGCATCCATTCCAAGGTCATTACATTTTTGTAACAGGTGTTTCCTTACACCGTGATTTGTTAGTTTGCGACCATCATTTAATGATTCGCACTTTGTCTTCATGGTTTTCACGATTTTATAAATGTGTTTTTTTCCCATCGGTTGATTCTTGAAGCCCTGGCATCTTTCTTTATTTTCGCTATTGGCTCAAGCTTTTGGCTTGAATTTTCTGGTATTTTTTGGATCACTTCCAACTCGAGTTTTTGTTTGTCTCTCTCTGATATGTGACAAATACTCATCCTCATCTTCATCACATAGCAGCTCTATATCTCCCCACTTGAGGTTCCTTTGCTCTACACCACCCCGCATTCCGAAGAGCAGAGAGAACGATAGATGTAGCAAATTTATGATTTGCTGAGGCGTCTCGTGTCCAAGCTGACCTGCCTCGAACAGCTGGTCAATGTCTGCATCGGTCAACTCGTCGGCTTCATTTGGTCTATTTCCAAGACCCTGTGATTTTAGGGATTTTAGGGATTTTAGGGATGTCATTTTTGCTTTTATAGCGTTGTTGCAATGTGGAAATAGCGGACATTTATTGATTTGGTGTGGACAATTCTTATTTTTCAGATATCTATCCATGCTTGACATGAAACCACGGATAGTCGATGTCTATTTTAAGCATTTGGAAAAACAGCCATTCTATTTTAAGCTTAAAAAGTAGTTCCGGCAAAATCTTATAATTTCCCTAGGGATTTATTTCCCAAGGGAATTACCACTTTTAATTCCCACAGAATTACAGGCAGAAATGTAATATAGTGTCATATTAATATTGTTGTTTGCCTTTATGCAATTCAAATGGAAGATATAACGTTTCATTAAGCTTATATCATATATCAAAAGATGAAAATCTAAGAATAAGTGAATTGTAAAGATCAGACTAGATGAAGGCATACTATTCAATTTGAATATTTTCATTACAATCATAAAACTTCTTTTTTTTCATTTGAGCATACGTATACATTTATTTTTTATATTTTAATTGTGTTTGTCTTTTTTAAATGATTACCTCATCAAGAAATCTCCTAGTAGATGATACCGTATTTATTCTGTAAAATGTAAAAAAACTCTGATAGTATACATATATATATACTCTGATAGTATATATATATATATATATATATATATATATATACTGAAAAGAAAAATAGACACATAATGGGTATTTCCGCTATGTAGTGTATGTTTCCTATGCTACTGCTAATCAATGGTATAGGGTGACATTAGGCCAGTCCTTTCGGAAAGAATGTTTAAACAGCACCAAACACACCAATGGTTAACCCTTTAAAGTTTCATTATCGACTAAGTGCGCATTTGGTTCAAGCAGGTGAGCAAACTTAGGCTTTAAACGTTGCCATCTCGTAAAATTAAACACAATCCCGAAATGGCTTGACTTTTTCAAGCTAAACTTTAACATTTATGAATTTCGTATACTTTGATTAAAATGTCTACTGCATGACATAGTTGTCCTTTCTGCAATTAGTTGTATCCCATTTTTGTACAAAACACATTGAGTTATATCTGAAATATTACGTAGAATTCCACGTAATATTACGTGGAATTCCACGTAATATTCCAGATGGACTTAAACTTACTTGCATATAATTAAGTAAAATATTGGGTTTCATTTTTTCTCTTATTCTGCCATATGTCTAAATTGTTATTGGTGCAATATTATCAAAGGCTAATAACATGCAAAATATATTTGCCTTATAGATTTCTTATAATTAATATTAATGATTGGACAAATTTAGTACAGGTTATATGTAGAAAAACTAATGTGACGCCGCGAGTTTAAAAAAAATAATATTCCATTAAAAATGCAAGATTATTTTTTTTATTTTTTTGGCAAGCATCATGTGCAGCAAAATTTCGTTATTTAATGCCAGATATTAAAAAAGCCGCATTAAAGTCCAAACACATTTAGTTGTGATGATCGTAGCTCCATAGTTTTGACATTGTTCACTCCCCTCTTTATAAAGTAGGTTGCGTATGCGGCACGACTCCAACCATGCAAAACCTGCAACTGACAAATCTTGAATAGCACATGTGCATCGGAAAACTCACCAAAGAGAAGTCTGTCTGTCGGTCGGTCTATCCGTCCGTCCGTCTCTCTGTCTGTCTGTATCTCTACTGCTTCATCACTTGTGTACCCAGCTTCCGGGAAAGGATTATCAATGTTTAATATGTCATCCAAATACCGAGAGGTGTCATTAAAGGCAAAGTTTACATCCAGAGAAATTAACAAAAGAAAAAAATAAGATGTTGTGAAGCTATATAAAATACAAAATAAGAAACATCTCGGGTGTATCCAGAATTGTACTGAACAACCACAGCTGTTGCAGGCATAGAGAAAACCAATCTAGGGTACGACCAGAAAACCCAAGGGACGGATGCTCATGCACATACCTCACTTGGTCGAGGTTTCTTTAGATGCAATCATAGAGTTCCAAGAGGTTGTCCAGACATCTCACAATGAAAAAGTGAAGCGTAGTGACAGAATGTAGAGGGGTCAATCACTAAACATGCAGTGCGTTGTAATACTAAAGGGCCGTAGACTTTTCTGACGAACTTACTAATTAATTTTGAAGATTATAGACCACATCTCCATAAAATAAGGTTTGTGATATTCCTAGTAGCAGAAATGTTTTAAAGTTGTACTTCTCCAGTAGGTTTCGTTGCGGCGGTATAAGTTTGAAAATAGTCTACGTAGTTTGTGATAGCAAAAAAAACTGCTGAAGAAGTTTACTTGTAATAACTTGAATTCGATCATTGAATAACATTACAAGCTCTAACAAAAACGAATGAGCTGGGAGATATTAACCTTATGATGTAGCACGAGGTACATCTCCGTCCTGATGTCGATAGTTAACGATGTTGACTTCATCTCTCTTATCTATATTTTAGTATGTATTAATTCATTAGAAATTGAGAGATGAAGATCGAGGAATGCTGCTTCAGTATACTATTGTTTTTTTTAACGTGAGCTCTGGTCGATAAATGTTTCTTATTTTGTGGCATGTTGTTGGTCGGGGAGGACCATCCCACCGCACGTCTTACAAACAATCACCTATATTATAATTTACAATACTTAAGTGATATACACAACAGGAATCTAGTATTTGTATTCAATATGAGAATTCTGTATAAATGATTGTCTTTTAAAGATTTAGCTTGTTTGTGTTGTGTTTCATCTCTATTTATACAATACAAAAGTCATTATTTAGAAGAGTACTGTTTTAAAGAAAAAGATAAATAAAAACATATAATTATAATAAAAAAGAAGAAGAAAAAAGTTGTGTTGTTTATTTCTCCTCACATGGTCACATTTCACATCTCACTCATTGTTAACAATACAGATATATATTATAGAATATCAGACAGTTATTTGGCCAGAATATTACAGAAAACACAAAATGGGAGGGTGATTCAGAATCAAAGCTAATTAAAAAGGTTCTTATAGTTGTTCCATTTATTTTTACAAATGGTTCTAGTACATTGTTTGTTGTTGCTATACATTCCAAAATTCTAAACGATTTCCTTATCCTGTGTTAAAAGGCCTCTATAGACAGTTTACATTGTAAATATTTGGTTGAGAAAATGTAATACTTCATTTCAAGTAGTATGTACAAGTCGGCTGGTGTTAACGTTTTACTAATATTAAATATATAACTGATTCTTCTGTGTAATGTAAATATATGTTATTGCTGGACAGCCACGTTTTTAGTTGATTTGGACAATACCAAAGCCTATGCGTTAATGTTTCTTCTTCTTGATAATACTTGCACATTGGGCTATCAATGATGCTTATTTTATAAAGACATTGTCTGGTTGGAAGAATTCTATGATTTAACCGTACTTGAAACCATTGCAAAATGATATATAGGGTCCTATAGAAACCACAGCGTCCGAATGCAATGGCATCGTAGGTCCGCACTGTAATACAAACAAAGACTTGAACCTACAATGAAAGAGACAAAAAACAACAGAAAGGGTGGTGAAGACAGGGTTACCGACTTGGAACGGTAGTAGGCAATAAGGCCTACTGGTTAGCTTGAATCGATTTTATATGCGCACAATCCTCGCTATTATCCTGTCTTCAGCGGTCAAATAGACAAGACAGTGTAAACAAAACTACATCCCATCAAAAGGAAATCTCTAACAATAAAGTCCACATCCAGAGAAACTAACTAAAGATATACATACAAAATAATAAACATCTCAGGATGTATCCAGAATCTTACTGAACAACCATAGTAGTTCCAGCTAAAGAGAAAACCAATCTAGGGTACGACCAGAAAACCCGAGGGACGAAAGCTCATGCACCCACCTCCCTTAGTTGGGGTTTCAGTAGGTACAGTCATAGAGTCCCAAGAGGTAGTCCAGTCATCGCACAAGTGAAAAGTGAAGCGTAATGACTGACTGTAGAGGGGTCAATCACTAAACATGCAGTGCGCTGTAAAACCAAAGGGTTATATCCTTTTCTGACGAACTTCCTGATTAAATTTGTAAAGCGGTCAGGCAATGTTGTATCTACTGAGCATTTCAAGGGGGATATGTATATATCATTCCATGTTTCTTCCTCTATGTTATAAATTATATCCCATTTGGATTTTGAAGTTGGTTTGCTGGGGTTTTGGTTGTTAATATTATAAAGGTCTCTTGATCAACTTTTGTTCTTAATAAATGGAATGATATTAAAACGAATATAGATAAAAAAAAATCGAACATGGAAAACAGCATTAAAGGACAACCACAAACACACACAGAAACAAAGAACAAATTTAAAGATGAATAAAAGGCCAACTAAGACATCACAAACAAACAGGTTGACAATAAGGATACCGCCTTGGAACGATATGTGGCAAAAAAGGCCGCTATGTGTTTAAACCAGGTTCTAGGGTACACCAAACCTTTAACTGCCGCAATAACTCCATTGTATAGCAGAAAATATGTATTTACATTATACAAGTTATTAAATTCCTTAACAGAATAAAAATTTCCATTCTCATCTATTAAATTATTAAGTTGATGAATACCCTTTGAATTCCAAGATTTGTAAAATATTACATTACCACCGATTAAAATATTAGGATTATAAAATAGTGGGTATCCAGTACATTGTAGGGAGCCTCGTCTGTTTACTATTTACAGAAAACTTTACAGTCTCCATAAAGGTCACATGCTGGAAAACAATGTCCTTCTCTATCAAATGTGTGGTTAGATAAGCAGAAGTGCTCGCTAGCTCTGCATTCGAAGTAATAATATAATGCAATCTTCAGAAAATAAGTATATTGTACGAAGCTTAGAAAGCAGGAACAAGAACCAATTTAGTATGCAGATTCTGAATAACCTTCTTAAGGTGTCGTACATTGTAAATAGACGGCCGTGGAAACAGGTATTTGATTCGTGAAATAATAAACGTTATGCAATAATTTCAGAAATAAATAATTTTCATCCAAGCAATAAGTGCATGTGCGTTTTTTGCGCTTACACCACTCAGAACAGATATCCGTTAAAGATCCCACAATTTCATTGCGATAGTTATTAAAATCAATATCTGGTGGAATTAATTGCCAGATCCTCTTATCCTCAATAATATCAAGATTGCCAGTGAGAATGTGACCGGCAGGGTCATTAAAGAATTTAAAATGTTGACACGGCTCAGTCAGTAGGATTAGATGTCTCGATTTCAAGATCAGAAACTATCCTATTATGAGGATTAGATGTCTCGATTTCAAGATCAGAAACTAACCTATTATGTTTCATAATAAGATTTCTAGTTGACTTTCTAAACTTGTAACATATAGTCTCGATATTCTTGAAATACTTAGGATTTTTTTCAGTCACAAGCATGCCATTTAATACATATCGATACAGTTCAGACATAATGCCGAATAACTCATCAATACCTTAGTAATGAAGGATGGAACATAACCATTCTGCAACTCTTAAGCTATAATAAGGTCCATGTTCCTGTCCGTTTTATAACTCAAGAATGCATGGAGGGGTTTCCAAAATAACTTCGCACCTTTACTCGTCTCATTAAACTTATGTTTAGAACTCAACACTCACGTTAGTATCTTCAAGGTCAAGGTCACACACTATCTGTAAAACCGTCTTCCAAACTCTACCCATGGGTCGAGGTCACAAAATGATGCATATATGTATATGTATCCGCGGGTTCATAACATACCCGCACATGAATATGTGTGAAATGAATTTAGAGTTGGTAACTTTTTATTCGAAGCTTCAAGCAATAACAAAAAGGCGATGTTTTTGGCTAGCCGGTTTTCATGTTTATATTGTATTTCTAGTTAGGATTTGCAATTACAGGTTCGTTTTATATATACCTTATCGTTCGTCGAATTTGAAGCGGTGTGCATATGTTGTAAAATTAGCGTGCTGTTGGCGGGTGAGTGACTTTAACAAGAATTAAAAAATATATGAAATAATGAATGTCCAAACTTTTGCCAGTGCTACAATGATACGCCTATTAATGTGTGAATTAAAGCTACATATTCTGCATGTTCCAGATTGCTATCATGGAAAAATGCCATCTTCAGATATTGTTCTTTTCAAAAAAATAATGGTAGAATACCACCTGAGTAATGGTAGAATACCACCTGAGTAATGGTAGCAATATCGAAGAAAACGTTTCCGGCTCATTGCCTAAGCTCCTAAGGCTCTGCAGAGGGAATTTACATGCTGCATATTTATTAGTTGCTTACCAGAGGGAACTTTAGGATTGTTCATTGTCCGCCCGTCTGTCCGCACCCATATACGGATTTTTTTATTTACACTGTCCCGTTTTATTGGGATGACAGTAGGGTAAGTGTGAGATTTGGTGCACCCTAAAACCTGGTTTTAAACCCCAGCGGCTTTTTTTGCCACTGACCGTTTCAAGGCGGTAGACCTATTGTCGACCCTGTTTGTGTTTGTGACGTCTTATGCGTTTATTCCGTATTAACATTGCCATTCTTGTGTGTCGTTTTGCGTGTGTTTGGGTTTACTGTGTTTTGTGAAAGATGCATTTCCTGTTTGAATTTTATACTTATTTTTGTGTAATTATCCAATGCTAGATGTAAATTCCTGACAAAAAACTGCACATATCAGTCATAGGCAACCATTTAAATATATATACACAGGATACATAAATACTGAGAAGGGGATCCGTTGAAAGCAACAAACACAAACAAGACAGAAAAGTAGCAGTCTCGGTTAATTTGAGTCTGTTCATCAGAGGCAATTTAAAATGCAACGCCTCCCACGCACCGTAGCACGTTCTCTTCTTCAGGAAATGATACCTCATCCTGGCTCTTCCTCAGAAATCTCATGATGGCCATTCCAAATCTCGTATTATGGTACATTAGATGAACGATGCTGGTGTCAATATCATAATACCACGTGCAATGTCAGGGCAGGAACATCGCACTCGTCCGTTCATTATATTGTCCGTGAACATGGATTCAATAAAATAAATTCGACAAATTCGAAATTTTATTTTCTACACGAAACAAACTCGCTTAAAATGCATTGCTATCTACAGACAGATGTTATCCCCCGCCGGCAATAAATAAATGATTCGACGACATTTTAACTTTTAAATTAATTACCTGTCAAATATGTATTTTATTTCCATTGCGTTTAGGACTGAATGTCGATAAGTGGATTTATTCGAAAACAAAATACCATGGTTCCTCACTAACGGTGTCCCAGGGTCCCAGGGTCCCAAGGCCCATAGTTTTAACGTCGGACCCATTAAACCTGTAAAGAAAACAGAAAAATCATCAATGTGCACCACAACATAATGTTAACAAATGGACCCATCCTTCATTCATCTCACATAAACACAAGTTGCCGATTCGTTATAAAAATTGCATTACTGGATATCATGTTTCATTTATTCGTGAGAGATGTTGCGATTGGTAAACATTGAACGAACGGACGCAAATTTATTTTCTCCGTTGGTATATTTAAACGCAAGCATTATGTTGCGTTTAGAGCAGTACATTTAAATGAACGCATAATTTCGTTTATAAACCCTGAATGCATTCAAGAACGCAAATAATTTGCATTTTAAAAAATGCATTTATAAAAACGAAATACAAACGGAATGCAAACGGAGAGCAAACAGAGCACAAACGAAACGCAAACGAAACGCAAACGGAATGTGTACTTGAACGCAATTGTGTCCGTAACTGTAAAGCCAGTAACCAAATTCGGTGCTCAATGAGTTGAAATTAACGTTCAACTGAATTGTATTCTTTTATAATGCAAAGAACAATTAATTAACTCTTTAATAATGCATGCTAACCAGAAATACAAAAAGTGAAATGTTTAACAAGGGCGATGACTTAGTTACTTAAATAGTCTCAAACTATAACTACTTGGACAACTGGTAACATAGTCCAATATGTTAGTCATTTAGTTGTTCACATTTATACTTCTTAAATTATTTTTTTTAGAATAGTTATTAAACTTCAGCATGGTGGCATCGTTAGGTTTTAACTGCATGTAAGGCGGTCCTAGAGTTCAGTAGTACTCTTTGAATTGATTGTTTACTGTTGCAAGTTAACTAGAGTCCAGTTGGATGTAGATCTCTCTGGGGATCCATACCACACTTATGCAATCGTTCACGCACATGTATACATTTAATGTCAAACCCTGTGTAGAACTGTGGAAATAGGTTTTTCCTCCTCTTTCGACATCTGATTTATGATTATGGGGTGATAATACGCTACTATTGGAACATTTAGTGCTGATACTACACTTAGACGATGAGTTCCAATCTCCACACAGAGGTATCGTTCCTTGCACTCACATATATCTCTGCTAACTACTAAATTACAAGATTTTGGTAAAACCTGTTAAATTGGAATATGTTTGCCTGAAACATTTTTATTTCTTGTGTAAATATAATTTGCAGAATATCTGCAGGTTAGATGTCGCAAGATTTGAAATAATGCACGAAAACAATTTAGTTTTAATCGGGACTATTGTATTACAAAACTAATACGTACTTAGTTGTTCTCAATCGATACGCATATGCAAACATTTCAAACCGAAACTCGATAGCAGAAAATTACAAAAAAAAACTAACTCATAGAAAAAAAAAATGAAATTATTTAATATAGGTCTATATTTCATCTTTGCAGATCACGCAAAAGGATTTATTAAAAAAAATCGTCATAACTTTTTTGAATAAACACGTTACCTAACCGTTCGCCTTACTTCCTTTGACGTTGACAGAGTCAAATGAGGAACGAGTGTACTCTGGGTAGAGATTGGATGAGTTGATGGGGTTATATGCGGTATCAATATAGATTTGTGCAAGTGGTTGGAAGCTTTGTAGGCTCAGTAATCAGTTGTGTGTTTGTGTTGAGGTGGCTTTTATTACAGTAATGTACCATATGTACAGCTGACGTTTTGTGTGTGTTTTGTCGTGGCTAAAACGAACTAGAGATGTTAGCCTACTTCAAATTATCAAGCGGTTTGAAACTTCGCTAGATCTAGTACAATATATTTGATTAGTTAGGTTAATGATAGGTCCTGAATCCTCGATCAGAAAATATATCATTTTTATTTTAAATTTGTTTTAAAACGATGCATACCGCTAATTTAACACCGACCAAGAAATTGGGAACATCACTGAAGAGTCCGCCATTTTTTTCTACTGAAAAAAAAGCAAACCATCTTTGTCTACCAACCGATTTGCAAATTGACATCTTTAATACAACAGTAAAACCTATTTCTGGGGTTTGGTAATTGTAATTTAGAAATGATTGAAAAAAGTGCAACTGAAGTTTTTAAAACACGTCTTAAATTTATATACACCCTATGGCGAAACCGGTCCTATGTTCAAGTTTGGTTATGGCCACTGGGGGGTTTAAACCAGGTTCTAGGGTGCACCAAACCGAAAACTTACCCTACCGTCATCCCAATAAAACGGGACAGTCTAAATAAAGAAATCCCCGCCATGAACTATTGTCTAACCAACAAGGCAGCAATAATGGGCAATATAGGTAAAACACAAAGATTCTTGTGTGTATATAATACAAAAAAAACAATAGCATAGAAAGCCACACAGAATGTACTCATTCTTGGTAGAAGACAGAGCAACAAGAGAATAAACCATTGAGGGCACGACAAGACAAGAATGCTAGTAGTTATTATATATAGAGAGTATTTAAAAACTAAATTTGGCTTTGAGAGATACTTGACAGATACAACCGGTAAACTACTCAAATATATGGTAACAAGAAACAAGAAACCATAAGTTACCAATTGAAACTGAACTGTGGAATAAAAGTGTGCATAAAAACAGAGTTTGTACTTTATGTAATGAAGATACAGGAGATGAATACCATTAGATTTTAACATGTAAAACACTTAGTATGTTACGAAATACCTTTTTTGAAAAGGAAATACTATAAAAAGCCGAATATACATACACTTTACAACATTATCAATTCAACAAACAAGATAGAATAGATTGTGGTTGTAAATTACTTCTTCGACATTGCTGTGAAAATGAACTAGATATAAATGATAGAGGCAGTTTTAAATTACGAACAGAATTTAGTTAAATTAATCTACGTTTTGAAGATGAATCGTGTTGTATACGAAACAGGAAGTATCATCATGTCTATGGTTAAGGTAGCCTCTAGCCTTCATACTAACTATTACTTTCACATGCATCATTTATATTTCACTCCCTTTTCCAGCCGACGGCATATATATCTACGCACATGATAAGAAACATCAACCAAACACATTTAAATACGCATTTCCTTCTATTCAATATATGACTCATTTCGAACATATAACTTAGTCACAACACATGTACCATATGTAACTGTCCAACACAAATACTTGTAAAGAACAGCTGTCCATCTTAAAAGAAAGTATGTACATTGCAAAGATGCCCTAAACAAACATATGTACAATGACAGTTGGCCAACACAAACACATATGAAAGGACAATCACGTGACAATGAACTATTGTCCAACGCATAACAAAAACATGCTCAATCAGCGATTGTTCAACACAAAACCTCAGCCATTTGCATGAACAGCTTTCCAACACAAACACATGTGAAATGTCACTGAACATGTTTCCAACACAAACAACTGCACAATGAACAGATTCCTAGCAAGCAAATGCACAAAGAACAGTTGTCTTACACAAACGCATGCACAAAGAACGGTCGTCCACCACAAACCAATGCACAAAGAACAGTTGTCTAGCACAAACGAATGCACAAAGAACGGTCGTCCACCACAAACGAATGCACAAAGAACAGTTGTCTAGCACAAACACATGCGCAATGAGCAGTTGTCTTACACAAACGAATGCACAAAGAACGGTCGTCCACCACAAACGAATGCACAAATAACAGTTGTCTTACACGAACGAATGCACAAAGAACGGTCGTCCACCACAAACGAATGCACAGTGAACAGTTGTCCAGCACAAACACATGCACAATGAGCAGTTGTCCATCACAAACATATGTACAATGAACAGTTGTCCATCACAAACACATGCACAATGAACATATGCCAACACAAATGAATACACAATGAACAGTTGTTCAACACAAACACATACACACACATCAATTGTCCTACACAAACACATACACAATGAATTTTTATCCAACACATGAAACAGTGAGCAATCGCCCAACACAATGCAGAAATACACGCAGAATGAACAGAAATACACGACCATTGTCCAACAATAAAGCATGTATAATGAATAGTTATCGAACACACATGTGTGGTGACATGATCTTGGATGTGTGGTGAATATGGTATTGGTGACATGGTCTTGATTGGTGACGTGGTATTGTAATTGTGGTGACATGGTTTAAGATTTGTAGGGACATAGTATTTGATGTGTGGATTAGATAAATGGTATTGGGGGTGTGGTAGCATTGTCTTGGTTGTGTGGTGGTATGGTCTTGGATGTGTGGTAGTATGATCTTGATTGGTGACGTGGTCTTGGATGTGTGGTGGTATGGTCTTGGATGTGTGGTAGTATGATCTTGATTGGTGACGTGGTCTTGGATGTGTGGCGACATGGTCTTGGATGTTTGGTGATATGTCTTGGAGAGGTGGTGGTATGGTCTTGAATGTGTGATGAAATGTTCTTGTATGTGTGGTGACATGGTCTTGGAGATGTGGTGGTATGGTCTTGAATGTGTGGTGACATGGCCTTTGATATTTTGTGAAATGGTCTTGGATGTATGCCGACATGGTCTTGGATATGTGGTGACATGGTCTTGGATATGTGGCGATATGGTATTGGATGCGTGGTGGTATGGTCTTGGATTTTTGGTGACATGGTCTTGATTGGTCACAAGGTTTTGTATTTGTGGTGACATGGTTAACGATTTGTAGTGAACTAATATTGGATGTTTGTATTGGATAAATGGTCTTGGAGGTGTGGTAGCATGGTCTTTGATATGTGGTGGTATGGTCGTGGATGTGTGGTAATATGGTATTGATTGCTGACGTGAACTTGGATGTGTGGTGACATGGTCATGAGTGTGTGGAGACATGGTATTGTATATGTGGCGACATGGTCATGAGTGTGTGGAGACATGGTATTGGATGTGTGGAGACATGGTATTGGATGTGTGGTGACATGGTCTTGGATGTATGCCGACATGGTCTTGGATATGTGGCGACATGCTCTTGGATATGTGGCGACATGCTCTTGGATGTGTGGTGGAATTATCTTGGATTTTGGTGACATGTTCTTGGAAGTGCGTAGGCATGGGCTTGGATGTGTGGCGATATAGTCGTCTTGGATTGTGGTGACATGATCTTGGATATGTGGTGAAATGGCCTTGAATATGTGGTTGTAATTTAATGGTAAATTGATAAAACAAATTGTATTATATCTTTTAAAAATACCATTGTTAAGAAAAGTGCAACATCCGCTTTTATAGGTATTATAACACGTCATACATAATCGTTATATTGCACATATAATGTATTTTAAATAAAACCCATAGTAGAAAAACGAAAAAAAATTGAAAAATCCCAAATGCATTACCTTGTGTTTTCAAATAACGAGGTGTCTTCGTTAGCTTTCATGACAACAGGAAGGTTAATATTTCCCCTGGCCTCTTGTTCTCAAACTCCTTCATAGATATATGGACGTACGTGTCTGTCATAAAGTCTATTCAAGGTGCTTTGGAAAGTAGATCAAAAACCAGCTCTGCCAAATCGTTCAACGTAACTGGTTCAGAAGGTTGACTCTTTTATGTTACATAACCGTCAAACACATCCACAGTATATTCAGGAGGTCGCTGTGTATTTGGCTCAAATAATGCCTCTAAGCATTGGAGCAATTTGGCTTTGTTGTTAACTAGCATGTGTGAAGCTGTACATGTCTTCTGATGTTGCACCTTACATATCAAGATCAGGATTCTACAAAATATTGTCTATGACAAATATAGTTTATCTCTGTACCATATACACCAAATACCTTAGCATTGATGCTAGCTCGGTGTTATTGGCCCTAGGTCTTAACCAAAATTGACGATAATTCTACTATACACTGTTTCCTTATATTAAAAAATATGTGTAATGATTACATGATGGGCTTTTCATCTCAACGTATAGACACATCTGACTTTCATGAATAAATACAAATACAAATATACACCGAGAAGTGTCGAAGTAAGAACATACACGATCTTCCACTCTTATAAAAGGCCTAGGCGTAAATTTAAACATAATTGGCAATACTTTTGTAACATGGTTAAAACAAATATAAACGGAATAGCATTCCCCGAATTTTGAATAAATTGTTCGATTTACTATATAATGAAAAATAACGAGTTGAACTCACCCTCTGTTGGGATTTTTCGTCCTTGTCTCTAGCTCATGTCACTGACTCGATTTCATATATCTTCAAAAAGAGCTAGAGTCAATGTATAGAGTGCTTCTAACATCTTTTCATCCACTGGGAGTGACAATTTAGCTTTTTAAGGCTAAATTTGTTAGATTTAAATAGTTGTTTACTTCTGACATTGACACTCGCGGCGGTAAGCCATGTACAAGTAGAAGTTTACTGTGTCGCCATCTTGCGTTAGAAATCTTTTTTTACCTTTTCAACTATGGCAGGTTTAACAGGTATATTGGTTACTTTGGTGCTGTATGATTGTGTTACGGAAGTCTTGCGTGACACATATCCACGTACTAACTTCAATAAATGTATCCACAACCTGGCTAGACCATGCACTCGCTCTAATGATTCGATCATTCCAAAAGCATTTTGCTTTGCTATTGTAAGCAAACCAGGGGCATAGCTAGACATTTTTTGATGTGCAGGCCCGACTATTTCTAGTGTGGTCCGGGCAATCTTCCCCAGAAAATTTTGAAAACGTAGGACGTCTCTGGTGCATTTTGGCGTATATTTAGATAACAATTTAAACAAAATCAAACTTCAGAATTCAACAAATTCATACCTATTATTTCATTGTTATATTTTTCAACCATGCAAGTGAAAACTATGTGCAAGCCCTGGCCTTTTGGCCTAATAGGTAGCTACGCTACTGCAAACATGCTACATTCTTGCAGTTATCGTGTGCCAGCAAAACCTCAAGCTACACCAAAAGGTCAGCACTAACTTATTTGTGTATCTTATTACTCTCCCTCTCCCCAGATATGGAAAAGAATCCCGGCCCAGACCATCCATGTGGTACCTGTGGCAACGAAGTTTATGATTCTGACGAAGATATAAACTGTGACACCTGCGGCCAATGGTTCCATATTCAATGTGAGGGTGACAATACCACATATAATTTCATGATGTCACATGATGTGTCTTTCTCATGGGTTTGCTCTAGTTGGGACCAACCCAATTGCTCGAGTACAAAGTCCCCAACACAATCCTTCGCATCCAAAAATAGCTTTAGTCTACTCAGCCACGAGTTAGGTCTAAACAAGCACGACGGAAGTTAAAGCATTTCCCTCTCAGGTCATGGGTACTTATTTGGTAATATGTGTATCATTGTAAGTCATACATTGATATTGTGTACATCCTATTAATGTTTCACTTAGAATCTACACAGTGCAACTTGATGTATACACCTCGGTATATACAGCAGACTCATACTGTGTAGATGCTCATATTACTCTGCTGCATGCAACTTTGGGAGTTGTAGAACCGATTTTACGGATATGGAATTCTCTATTTTGGTACAGCATGCTGTACATATCTCCCACAGCGATCATAAGGTATTACCTGATAAGAGGGATAATTGGTTGGAATGCCGGATAATGGGGTGTGAAACTGTACAATTTTACACAAAAACAACAACAAAATGGCCACATGGACACAGGGCCTGTCCATGCGAACACAATTTTTGAAGGATTGTGTGTCATCACGGTGAAGTTCCTGCATTATGCTAGGTTCCCACTATCACGATTCGCGGCGCGATTGAAATCGTGGTCTTAATCGTGGACTAATCGTGGTGATCCTTTCAGATCTTATCAGATCTTGAGGTCAGTCGTGGCAATCGTGTTATTCGTAGAAATTTTTTGAACGGTTCAAACAAATTCTACGATCAACACGATCAACTGTCAATCGGGGTGATCGTATCAGATCGTATTGCATCGTAACAAAGCGCGACAGATGGCATCTAATCGTGCTTCCAAATCGTGGTGATCGGGATCGATCTTAGACAAGACAAACACCACGCTCTGTTGAGATGTGTTGCGATCTCCCACGATCTGTCACGATCTGTTACGCTCTGTCGGGTCCCATTGCTCAAGACCTGACACGAATGACTCACGAGCAGATAGGAGTTGATACGAGAAGATGCGAGTAAATGCGAGTAGATACGAGTAGTTACGTTTTTACACAAACGCTCACGATCTGTTACGAGTTCTCTTTTCTGGCGATAATGTAAGTATACAGTAATACTGCAAATGCCACGTTGTCATCATCCGCAACTCCTGCCATCATCAATGGTTGAGGGTTGTAGTGTTCACTCTGTAAAAGTTCAAGAAACAATGAAGTCCATGGTCAGTCGGGCTGTATATATACCCGTCGGGGTCCAGTCGTAGCTCAAATCGTGATCACCCTCGATCATGATCGTGAAAGACATCGCGACCACAATCGTATCATATCGTAAAGGAGCGCATCGGTTCGTGATGAACATATCGGAACGTATCTGCACGTACGAGATCGTCCCAATTCGGGGAACCCGATCGTGAGGATCGTGTCAGATCGAGACCTAATCGTGGACTCGATCGAAACAATCCTATCGGAACGTATGTGATCGTATCTGAACGGGAGATCAGACCGTGACAGATCGTGACACCTGAAATTGACAAATCGTGACCAGATCGCATCCGAGCGCAACAAATCGTATCAGAACGTATCGACTCGCATCAACTCGTATCCAAACCTGAAAGTTCAGAGAAGTTCCACGATCAGCTACGAATGGCCAAACGTGGCATTCGTAACGGATCGCACGACAGTGGGAACCTAGCATTAGAGCATGATATGCCCCAAACTGGTCCCTCCTTGCTATGCAAGATCTAACCCATTGTCTTCCTACTAAATGTTCTCTTCTAATCTGAATAATTAATACGCACACACATGTAATAATTGAATCATCATCCATTGTCTCCATGTTGATGAACTATTTTGGAGGGAAATTTGAGGTGTATGAAGCTTGTATGTCTGTATAGTTTCTGAAGGTATACACTTTCAAGAACTGTACAGCAAAATGTTAATTAGCTGTATGCAGCAAGTTGCACTGTGTATATTCAGCTTTTCTGTTTTTTATTAAATGTGTATGTTCAATATGTGTATATTGTATGAGACCATCAGTAGACTACCATCATTTTATTAAACCTTATAATGTTCTTCCTTCGAACTAACGTATGAACAGTTTAGGCATAATAATGTTCAATTCGGGATAAAAACAACAACAAAAACACCTCTTCACTTTTTACAAATGAGCTATCTTTTTACAAATGAGCTATAAACAAAAGTAAATGCTTCGAGAAATGTCTCTGAAGTGGCTTTTGGATACATAACCAACGATATCTTCCATAAAACTTATGTTAGAGCGTGACCCGGCTAGCTCTAGTGTTTCACACGCCATAACAAGGGGTTGTCATGTAAACGACAGCTTCCGTAATCATCATGTATTGATGGTAATGATTAATAACATCTCTGAAAGTTTACAATACCCAACGTAAGTCATCTAAAATATTATACATATACATTCCGTATCACAGATTAAGTAATTACGCAATAACTTACATAAATATGAAGTTTATCAGACATACAATTACATAGTATTTAAAACAAACCATACGTAATCCTTTTAACATCACGTATTACACATATATTATAATCTTACTGTTAATGGATGTATTAACATATTGCAAAATATACAAATTCCTCAACGCATGCCTGCAGTATGGACGGTTGAATAATATAGTCACAATATAGTCACATAGTTATTATTAATACCTACATGTATATGGTACAAAGACTATAGTCATCACATCCGCCTCTCCTCCCATTCTATTCACCAGCTCGCTACCAGCTCTACATATATCTTCCAAATCCTACATCCATTTCCAAATCATGTTACACAACTTTACCATTATATATTAAAACACAACTGTCCTATATTATTAGGAACTCTACGAATACAATTATACAGACATTGCAAATATGAATTAAGCAACTATGAAGTGATTAAAATAACTGATCCAAGATGGATGCAAACTATATTTTTAAGAGACTTCTTGACACTTCAACTTTCTTTCCAAGACTAACTAAAACTACCTATTGACCAATCAGATTTCAGCTGGATATCAGGTGACAATCTACTTTCCCTCTAAAACCTATTCAGCTATGACCAGTACTATTAAAGGGTGTTAGCCTAATAATGTTTAGGTTAGCATAAAATCAACACATGCAATTATTAGTTTCGTAATGACAATACATATTAAAACAGTAAAAACACACTCTACCACATACTCCCCTCCTTTATAATAATGTCTTCCACGACATTCACTTCTGTGCAACAATTTCCAGAATTGTCTTGATGATATAGTGTTGCGGAGAAGGAGGCATGGTACTCGCCAAAGAGCGTAGTTAACTCTCTGGATCCAGTCGGGTTGCTCACTTGCTGCTGTAGCTGTGGCAGACATGACAAATTCACAGAAGTCATCCAACCTGGTATTTTCCTTTCTCTTGGTTGTCTTGGCACGGGTTTTGGCGTTGCTGTTTTTTCAGGTACGGTCACCTCTTCTGGTTCACCGTCACCTTCTCTAGCTAGAGTGTTCCTCTGGCCATCATCCTCATCATCGGCAGTAGCTTTATCCTCAGTTTCGTCAGATTTTCCGCCGTCAGCTTCATCTGCTCCATTGGAGGTGTGAGCGTCCTCATCAGCTGCGGTTCACACATCTCCCGTTTCGTCACCAGTCGAACAGTCATCCTCGTGATGCGAAACGTTATCTCCATTGACAACAGGTTCGTCGTTGTTTTCATCTTTATCATCATTCTGAACGACATTGTGTTCAATGTCAGCCTCTGTTGTTCTGCCTGCTGATTTCACTATATACACAGATTCTTCTTCTGAGTCTTCGTCCTCTTCCTGATGTGTGTAAACATCAGCCCCCGTAGAATATTGTACTTTCACTTCTATTCTACCCTGTCTCTTCGCTGCGATCGGATGTTGATCCTCTGTCATACGGTTCTTCCGATGCAGCCTCTGTATCGTATCGCCTGACCTAGGTGTTCTTCGCCATCCTCTATCGATCCTATAGGAAGTAGCAAAATCCTATGCAGGGTTTTCATTCTGCCGTCCCCATTCTCCTGTTGAACTACGTATACTGGTATTTCAATGTTGCGTTGATCTAATACCACGTATACTTCTTCCTCCCATCGGTTGGCTAACTTGTGTTTTCCGTCAAACGCCACTATCTTCACAAGCACTCTATCTTCAGGATGTATCACTGATCTTCTTGTCCTCATGTCGTAGTTCTTTTTCTGCTCATCTCTCGACTTCTTTGCAGCTTCTGAAGCAAAATGGTACGACTGCTTGTCTCGTAGCTCCTTTATATATTTGGACTGTGGCTGCCTGTTCTGGTTGACGTATAAACCAAACTCTAAATCCAGGGAAAGTCTTGGCTCTCTTCCGAACATCAGAAAGAATGGTGAGCAGCCTGTAGATGTATGTCTGGTGCAGTTGTAGGCATGCACAACAGGTCCTACATGGCTCTGCCAGACCTTCTTTCTGTCTGGATCTATCGTCCCCAGCATATCCAACAAAGTTCGGTTGCATTTCTCTGTCATTCCGTTGCCCATCGGTACGGCGTCGTTCGAGACTTGGTCATGCCAGTGATGTTACACAGCTCTTTGATGAGGTTTTCTTCGAAATTAGCTCCTTGATCCGAATGGATTCGCTTTGGTAGACCGAAAAGCGAGATAATCATAAGAAGTTCAAGTTACTGGGGTTAACTGGTTTAACCAGGTGTAGTTTTGGGAAAATAACGCAAAATATGATCTTGATCTTGGTAATTTTTGTCTTTCAGTGATGTTCACCAATGCCAACAATATATATGACCAAGTATCAAACAAAGAAATTAAAGTTATCAAAAAAAGTTAACTGAGGTTAACTTGCCTAACCAAACTGATGTTTAGGGTAAATAACGTAAAACATGACCTTGACCTTGGTATTATTTGTCATTCAACGATGTCCACCAATGCCAACAATACATATGACCAAGTATCAATACATATGACCAAATATAAAAGACATAAAGTGAGACAATCACATAAAGTTAACTGAGGTTAAGTTACCTAACTAAGGTTAAGTTTGGGGAAAATAACACAAAATTTGAACTTGACCTTTAAAATTTTTGCCGTTCAGTGATGTTCACCAATGCCAACAATACATATGACCAAGTATCAAACAAAGAAATTAAAGTTATCAGAAAAAGTTAACTGAGGTCCACCAATGCCAATAATACACATGACCAAGTATCAAAGACATAAAGTGAGGCAATCACATAAAGTTAACTAACCAAACTGATGTTTAGGGTAAATAACGCAAAACATGACGTTGAAGGTGTTGACCTTGTATGTTTTGTTGTTCAGCGATGTCCACCAATGTCATCAATACATATGACTAAGTATCAAAGACATAAAGTGAGGCAATCATATAAAGTTAACTGACGTTAAATTACCTAATCAAACTGATGTTTAGGGTATACCTAATCAAACTGATGTTTAGGGTAAATAACGCGAAACATGACCTTGACCTTGGTATTTGTTGTTGTTCAGCGATGTCAACCAATGCCATCGATACATATGACCTAGTACCAAAGACATAAAGAGAGGCAATCACATAAAGTTAAGTGAGGTTAAGTTACCTAACCAAGGTTAAATTTGGGGGAAATAAGCACTTACCTAAACAAACTGATAACGCAAAACATGACCAAGACCTTGGTATTTTTGTCGTCAAACGATGTCCACCAATGACAACAATACATATGATCAAGTATCAAAGACATAGTGAGGCAATCACATAAAGTTAACTGAGGTTAAGTTACCTAGCCAAGGTTGTTGGAAAAAATAACGCAAAATATGACGTTGACCTTGGCAATATGTGTCGTTCAGTGATGTCCACCAATGTCAACAATACATATGACCAAGTATCAAAGAAATTAAATTTATCAGAAAAAGTTAACCGAGATAACCTTACCTAACCAAACTGATGTTTACGGTTAATAACGCAAAACATGACCTTGACCTTGGTATTTGTTGTTGTTCAGCGATGTTCACCAATGCCATCGAAACATATGACCAAGTATCAAAGACATAACGAGAGGCAATCACATAAAAGTTAACTGAGGTTAAGTTACCTAACCAAGGTTAAATTTGGGGAAAATAAGCAAAATATGACCTTGACCTTGGTATTTTTGTCATTCAGTGATGTCCACCAATGCCAACAATACATATGGCCAAGTATCAAACAAAGAAAATGGGGAAATCACATACAGTTAACTGAGGTTAAGTTACCTAACCAAGGTTAAGTTACTTAACCAAGGTTCAGTTTTTTTGGGAAATAACACAAAATATGACCTTGAAATTGGTAATTTTGGCTTTACGTGATGTCCCTTGACCCAACAAAGCATGTAGTACAATTCTCTTATAGTTAATAATGTTATTCTTTTCTGCTGGCTTCCAAGCCATGTAGGAATACGTAGTAATGATAGAGCTGATAGTGCTGCTAAAGCAGCATTAGATTTACATACATCTAATGCTAAATTACCCTATACTGATTTTAAAAGTTGTATTAACACATTTATTCGTAACTCTTGGCAAGCCGCTTGGGATTTGTCAGTTAACAATAAACTCCATTCAATTAAACCGTTACTTGTAGAATGGCGTTCTTCTAGTAGACCCATTAGTCGAGAAGAAGTTGTCCTAGCCCGGTGCAGTATAGGGCATACACGTTATACTCATTCATATTTATTACAAGCTGAGCAATTACCAGAATGTATACCCTGCTTTGCACCGTTAACGGTCAAACACATCTTAATGGAATGTGTAGACTGATCCTATGCGTCAAAGGTACTACAATGTTAATACTATGAAAGAGTTATTTGATACTATAGATTTTAGTCTTGTTTTAGATTTCCTAAAAGAAATCAGACTATATAAATCATTATAACGTGTTCTTATATATATATACTTGTGTATATACCCGTTGACGGGTATTTGTTGATTTACATGTATAGTTTATATAGTTTATATAGTTTATATTACTATCATATCATCCCTTATTTTTTAATATACTCGGTAAAAAAAGTTTTGGACCAGGGTATATAAAGTCATATAAAAATAAAACTAGTGGACAAAATTTCAGTATCCAAGGTCTACCCTACCCGGGTAATTTGGTACCAGAAACATTAAATTGCAAATAAGATTTGATTTTTAAAAAATATCGCGAATACACAAAGGGTCTGTAAAAAATGTTGCAAAGTCCATACAAAGTAACAGTTACGGACACATTCGAGTAACCAATAAAAAGATTATAATTTTTTCGCAAACTTGCATTGTAAACGATAATTATTGTTGATTGTTGATCTATTGTGAATTATCAACTGAGATAATAAGGGTTATGGTCGAATGTCATGGTTCAGCGATCGTTGTACGGGTTCGAACACTGCCATGGTCCAAAACTTCTTTTACAGAGTATAGTTTTATCTTTATATATTTACATTAATCTGTAATTACTGCTTAATTTCTTCATCTTTCGTCGGTTTTTGCGCATAATATGACCTATTTATGTGCCAACGTGCCATAAATTCTAACAAAGCATCTGACAAAGTTTCAGAAAAATTCGAGTTATAGTTGTTTTAATGTGGCCGCCGCCGCCGTAAAGTGACTGCTATGTCTCGCTACCCACTCTCGTGAGCGAGACAAAAGGGAGCTAGTCATGATTTATACAAAGAAGTATTTAAACCGGTAACTAGCGAAATAATAGACTAGTCAGAACAGTCAACAAAGCAGTAACAGTAGCTAGTAGTACAGTGGGATTCGATGGTAATTTTGGTATTGATAAAGCCGTGATAAAAGCATATAACTTTCCATTATTACCAATGGAATTGTCAAAAACACAGTAATCAAGGGAGAGTATAATTTTGAACCCTTGCTTGCAGATGTTTCTAATAAAATTGATAAAATTGGACGCGACAGGGCTACGCTATCTAAGCAGATAAAAAAAGAAAAAGATGAAGTCAAATATGGGTTAAATAGGCAAGCTCTAATAAACGCGTCAAAAGCTTTGGCAGATTATATTTGTAAGTTAAATGAATATAGACTTAAACAAGTATTATCGCTGTAAGTGATAAATGCTCCCGAAGTGTCCTTTGACCTCTAAGTATGACCTTGACCTTGTAGCCATGGACCTGGATTTGTGCATGACACCTCATTTGGTTGTGGTGAGCACTTGTGCCAAGTTATTTGAAAATCCGTCCAGGCATGCAAAACATATTGACCGGACACGATTTGACCTTTGACCTCTAAATGTGACCTTGACCTTGGGGCCACAGACCTGGATTTTGTGCGCGACACATCGTCTTCTTGTGGTGAGCACTTGTGCCAAGTTATTTGAAAATCCGTCCATGAATGCCAGAGTTATTGACCGGACGCAATTTGACTTTTGACCTCCAAGTGTGACCTCGACCTTGAAGACCTGGGTTTTGCGCGCGACACATCATCTTGTTATGGTGATCACTTGAGCCAAGTTATTTAAAAATCCCTGCAGGGGTTGTTACGTTACGGTCCGGACACGAAATTGCATACCTGTTTTTCACCTATGAACTGCAAGTGTGACCTTGACCTTTGAGGTACGGACCTGGATTTTGCGCGCGACACATCGTCTTGTTATGCTGATCACTTGTGCCAATTAATTTAAAAATCCCTGCAGGGGTTGTGACGTTACGGTCCGGAGACGAAATTACGTACCTGTTTTTGACCTATAAACTTCAAGTGTAGCCTTGACCTTTGAGGTACGTATCTGGGTTTTGCGGGGGACACATCGTCTTGTTATGGTGATCACTTGTTCCAAGTTATTTAAAAATCCCTGCAGGGGTTGTGACGTTACGGTCCGGACACAAAATTGCGTACCTGTTTTTGACCTATGAACTTTAAGTGTGACCTTGACCTTTGAGGTACGGACCTGGGTTTTGCAAGGAACACATCGTCTTGTTATGGTGATCACTTGTGCCAAGTTATTTAAAAATTCCTGCAGGGGTTGTGACGTTACTGTCCGGACACAAAATTGCGTACCTGTTTTTGACCTATGAATTTCAAGTGTGACCTCGACCTTTGAGGTACGGACCTGGGTTTTGCGGGGGACACATCGTCTTGTTATGGTGATCACTTGTGCCAAGTTATTTAAAAATCCCTGCAGGGGTTGTGAAGTTACGGTCCGGACACGAACTTCGGAATGACGGACAGAATCCGGACGGACAGAATCTGGGCGGACGGACGGACGGTGCGATTACTATATGCTTGAAAAAATTTCGGCGGCATAAAAAAAAATTCTTATGTAGTATTATAAATGGAACAAGAAATTAAAAAATAAGCATGATGGTAATATAAAAACGAATTTCGACAATTGATTTTAAAAATTTAAGCAAACGTGACAAAGAGATGACAATTCGTATAAACTTTAATGGGTTAGCTGATAAGATAATCTCTAAAGCACAGGAGCTAAACTTATCATGGAAAATTAGAAAGTGGATATGAAGGTTTTCTATAATTATTGCAAGAAAGCAATCCCATTAGCAGCTAGTAACTGTATAGATAAGGAAACTTTTATTTCACAATCTAACACTCTGTTAGATCGTGGAGTTGATAATATAATTTATGCTGGTTGAATTAAATAAATATAGGCATAAACAAATCTTATGTAATATTATATAATGAGTGTTAGAGAAATTGAAAAATCACGAAAACAATATAGCAAAGTTTTCCGAGTTGATATTGTAGATGAAACAGACCCACGTGCTAAACTCTGGGGGAAAAAATGGTTTCACAAAATTTCTTGAAACTGAATTAGTACGAACAAACCATTTTAAAGGAGTGGTGATTTGAAAATTACTTTTTTTAAAATATCGTCTGAGATATAGAGGATCTGACATGAGTTTTCATTTCATACAAAAGTTTATTAAACGAGTTCAGGAATTTGTTATTAAGCGAGCGTTTGGACGAGTTTAATAAAATTTTGCATGAAATGACGAGTGTCAGATCCTTTTTATCACATGAATTTTGAAATTTTGAATTTGAATTTTTGAATTTTGAATTTTGAAATTTTGAATTTTGGAATTTTGAATTTTGAAATTGGAATTTTGAAATTTTGAATTTTGAATTTTTTGGAATTTTTAGAATTTTGAGTTTTTAGAATTTTGAATTTTTGAATTTTGAATTTTGAAATTTTTGAATTTTGAAATTTCGGTCGCCTTGTATTACACATGGTTGATATAAGGAAATACGTAATGGGTATATTATACGGAATACAAGCAGTTTCATGTGATAAAATTGAATTGAATTGGGTTTTAAGGCGCTCCAACACATGAAAGGTTATATGGCGCCTAACAGGCATGAACATGCCAGGCTCGTCCTCTCGTCGGAGATAAAGACAGAGGCATTATAACTTTGTGCGAAACATATTATTTTACTTCCAAAGCAATATTAATTACAGATATAAATGAAGTTCAAGATGCACTAGATAAAGCAGCTGATGAAATGGTAAATAGAATTGGAAATTGTATTCAAATATCACTTCTAGTTTTCAAGAAGTAGTCACTACAAACTTGTTTAAAAATCTATTTTTAGCCGTAGAGGCCATCTTGAATTTCCGGCCAACCTAAAATTTTGCTAGGATCAATTAGACATCAAGAGCAACATTCCTGTAAAGTTTCATGAACATCTGTTTAGTAGTTTCAGATAAGTCGCTACAAGCTTTTCCTATACAACTCTATGTAAACAAAGATGACCGAATCAAAACGATTTTTGACAAGGACCCACATCATATCATGCTGATCATTTTAGAAAAAGTCCCATATCAATATCACTTACAGTTTTCAAGAAGTAGTCGCTACAAACTTGTTTTATAAAAAAATATTTTTAGCTTTGGCGGCCATCTTGGATTTCACATCAACGTGTATTTTTGCTAGGATCAACTAGACATCAAGAGCAACATTCCTGTGAAGTTTCATGAAAATTCGTCAAGTAGTTTCAGAGGAGTAGTCTCTACAAAAAAAGGTTTACAGATGGGCAACGGACACCGCACCCTGGCATAATTTAAGCTCTGCACGGCACCACGGCATAAGCTCTGCTGATCTCTGACCAGGATCAGTAGAGCTAAAAACAAGTTTATGGCGGCTACTTCTTGAAATTACGGTAGAAGTGATACTGATATGGGCTTTTTTCTAAATTGATCAGCATGACATGATGTTGATCCTTGTTGAAAATGATTTTGATTCGACATTAAAGATAGTCGCCAGCGGCCATCTTTGTTTACCTAGTAAAAACTCTGAAATTACTGGACAGATTTTCACGAAACTTCACAGTAATGTTGCTCTTGATATCTAGTTGATCTAGCAAAATTTCAGGTCGGCGGAAATTCAAGATGGCCACCTAGGCTAGAAATAGATTTTTTAAAAAATAAGTTTGTAGCGACTACTTCTACGAGGGACTTTTTCTAAAAATTAATGATCAGCACGACATGTCAGTCCTCGTCGAAAATCAATTTTGATTCAACGTGAACTGAAATTTTACTATTAGACATCAAGAGCAACATGCCTGTAAAGTTTCATGAAAATCTGTCAAGTAGTGTCAGAGTAGTTGCTACAAGTTTTTACTATATAACGCTGTGTAAACAAAGATGGCTGGCGGCCATGTTTAATGTTGAATCAGAACGATTTTCGACAAGGACCAACATGTCATGCTGATCATTTTAGAAAAAGTCAGATTTCAATATCACTTATTTTTAAAGATGTAGTCGCTACAAACTTGTTTTTTAAAAATCTATTTTTAGCTTTGGCAGCCATCTAGAACTTCACATCAACGTGAATTGTTGCTAGGATCAACTAGACATCATGGGCAACATTCCTGTAAAGTTTCATGAAAATCCTTCCAGTAGTTTCAGAGCTCTGTTGATCCCTATGGCCGAGAGCTTCAAGGTCAATAACTTGTTCAAGTGTTTTGAAAAAGGGGCATAACTCTGCATTGAGTAATTGATAAGAAATGTAAAATGTTTCATGAGCATTATGTCAATATTTTCCCAAGTCCTGAATTAGCTTAGGTTGCAGGTTAGAGTTTTATGAAAAGGGGCACAACTCCAAAAGAATTCCAGAGTTATTAATCGCCATGTCAATGGCGTTTTAATAACTGATAAGAAACAACTGTATAAGGTTCACGACCGTATGATAATATTTTTCTGAAGAGTTTGGTTAGGTTGAAAGTTTGTCACAAAATAATCTCGAGTGGAGCATATTGGTCGTACATAGCTCTTGTAAGCACTTGCCGACATCTGTCAGTCACATGCTAATCCATTGTTCAGTTGAAACAAATTCACCATTCGCATTATATACTCATGTATCATGGAAAGCGTGCAATATTATAGCGCCGCTAGAGGGAGTACGGCAGGGCCGTTCAATAAGTTTATATGTGCGTTAATGCATGAAAAAGTATAGGTATTTTACAATCTATCTCTCTAAAGGGCAAAATTGTGTAAGGGTCCTTTCCTGTAGAATTTTAATACTGGGCATTTAGCCACGTGTATCACGGAATAAACGTAGGAAATAATGTTTTGGGCTGAACGTTGGTTATAAAATGCATTGTTCTCCGGTCATGGCCGGGATTGATTGAAAGTTGCTTTGTTTGAGCAGAAGTTGGAAACGGCGTAATTCACAGGCAATGTGGTCAGTATTTATCTCACGAATAGGCAATAAGTTAAATGAAATACCATGCTATTGTTTATTTAACAATTTGGAACCAAGTGATATTTGGAAATTAAGCAGGGAAAGACCTGATTTAAAGAAACATTGCTATACTGCAATATTACTACTTGGAAAACTGTTCTCTTTTAGTCGCTCTGAAAAGTGTAAAATGTGTGATTTGTTAGTAGACAACTTATTATTACATATTATGCATTACTGTTCAGTTAATGACTCCGCGAGACAAAAACTGTGGAATGCATTAATACAAAATATTGGATTCAAGTCATACAAAGAGTTTATTCTTAAAGGTCCTCGAGATCAGATATGCATATTGTTATCAGGATTCAAACACTTTTCGACAAATGAATCTGAAACTGATAACATGTTGGCTATTATTGTAAAAATGGTTCATACTATTTTTAATTATACATAGTAATGCAGCATATTGTCACGAAGGTGTAATTAATTACTATAAGTGTATTTAAAATACATAATGGATAAGTGTCTTTTTCAGTAATGCCAGCAGGCAGCGGACGAAATTACGACTCCGTTTTGAATGCTGGGAATATTCTTTAATTATTTTGTGTAGATATACATTACTACATAAAGACTTTAGATTTTATGTGTTTTATTATAGAAAATGAAATAATATTTTCAATAGTGGTTCCTACTATGTTTAATAAGTCCACATTATTAATTATGAGAGAAGGCATGAACTAATTTAAGCTGAGTAAACTGTACCATTTTTACATCTTGAGTTTCGTTTCGGCAAGAGTCATACATATGATACATGTTAAACTAATTTAAGCTGTGTAAACTGTACCATTTTTACATCTTGAGTTTCGTTTCGGCAAGAGTCATAAATATGATACATGTTAATATATAAGGTTATGAGTATATTGCACCATTTTGTCTTCTTGTGTTTCGTTTCGGCAAGAGTCATGCATATGGTAATACATAGCAAAATATGATTCATATAAATAGTATTTAGTTCAAATTCTGAACTCATCTATAGTCTAATTGTAAAATAATCTGTAATCAACATGTATTGATGTATGTATATAGTCTTGATCCATTATATTTATAGATATATGTTAACGTTCGCTAATGTTAAATTTTGAATTTGTATTATATGTTACAATTATATGTATATGCTCTCCTGTACATTGGAGGAAATAAAGAATCTATCTATATGATTCAGAAGTTAACTGTTTAATTAGCTATAATTATTGTAATTGATCATTAATTGAACGATATTGATCTGATAACTTTGTATAGTAGGTGCATTAGTTAACATTGATAGGACATGCATGTATATATGCATGTGTATAACTTATTAATTGTAATACAAGATTAATTGACAACGTTGTATATTAGGTGAATTTGTTAACGGTGAGCTGCTATAATTGTATATATGCCGATGAGTATACGTGGTATTGTAGAATACGTTACATTGCTACACATCATAATTAGAGCGTGGCTCACATATATTTACTAGATAATGATTTGTTTGTGTACGGATAATTGTATAAAATTGTTGTGTTAATGAACAGACATCTAAAAGTATGTATTATTACAGCCTAAGCCTCCCGGAGTGGATCTAAGCCTTTAGGGTGTGTAGGCCCTCTAGGTGATTAGACACATGAATCAACGCATAACGTAACGAGCGGTGGAGACGGTCCCCGTACCTGGACAACATCGCCAGGTTATAGATCAACAACCCTCGGGACACGAGGTGGTCCCGTTCAGTCCTCACTGGAGGAACGTCATGCACAACCTCGGTGTAGGTTAATTATCATATCTATCGCGTCATCAACCCTTATAGAAGGCATTTGATGACAATCACCCATCAACATCGTTATAACTTTAACAACACTTTAGTGTCATATATAGTCAGTCGACACATTCAGTATTCAGTATTTGTGATAATACTAAGAACGTCTTAAACGTTCATGAGAACAGTCTTTTCATATTTCATCTGTGTATTCGCTTGTTTTTCTTGATAATTGTATATATATTTAACATGTTTTAAAAGTTGCATTAAACTTATGTAAATGCATTCACCGTCATTGATTCTTTCCTGAGTTAGCCCCAACCACTAGGGTCATCTTGTGACAAAGTTTCGTAAAAAGAGTATAACCATGCCGAAATGAAAGTCAAGAGTTATTGGACATGCGTAATGAAATTCCACGGGGTAAGATGAAGATATTTAAGTTTCATGAACATAGGTCGAATACTGAATACTTTTCAAGTTACAGTCAAGTTGAGGTTTCAGGTTACGTGTGATGGACGACGACGAACAAAGTGATCCCTAAGTGTCTGCCAGGCTATGCAGGCAACACAATAAAATGTCTAAACAAGAGGTCAATGACCTTGAAGCTCTACTGATTGATTTTATTTCAGAAGTAGTCGCTACAAACTTGTTTTGAAAATCTATTTTTAGCCGTGGTGGCCATCTTGAAATTCCGGCCGACCTGAAATTTTGCTAGGATCAATTAGACATCAAGAGCAACATTCCTGTGTAGTTTCATGAAAATCCGTCAAGTAGTTTCAGAGGAGTAGTCGCTACAAGTTTTCATTATAGAACTCTATGTAAACAAAGATGTCCGCTGACAGCCATGTTCAACATCGATATCAAAACGATTTTTGACAAGGACCAACATCATGTCATGCTGATCATTTTAGAAAAAGTCCCATATCAATATCATTTATAGTTTTCAAGAAGTAGTCGCTACAAACTTGTTTTTTAACAAGAGGTCAATGACCTTGAAGCTCTACTGATAGGTTTTTGATAGCTGGTCAACATTCCTGTGAAGTTCCATGAAAAAGTCCCATATCAATATCACTTATAGTTTTCAAGAAGTAGTCGCTACAAACTTATTTTGAAAATCTATTTTTACCCATGGCGGCCATCTTGAATTTCTGGCCGACCTGAAATTTTGATAGGATCAATTAGACATCAAGGGCAACATTCCTGTGAAGTTTCATGAAAATTCGTCAAGTAGATTCAGAGGAGTAGTCGCTACAAGTTTTCATTATATAACTATGTAAACAAAGATGGCCGCTGGCAGCCATGTTTAACGCCGAATCAAAACGATTTTCGACAAGGACCAACATCATGTCATGCTGATCATTTTAGAAAAAGTCCCATATCAATATCACTTAGAGTTTTCAAGAAGTAGTCGCTACAAACTTGTATTTTAAAAATCTATTTTTAGCTTTGGAATTTCACATCAACATGAATTTATGCTAGGATCAACTAGACTTCATGGGCAACATTTCTGTAAAGTTTCATGAATATCCATCCAGTAGTTTCACAGGAGTAGTCGCTACAAATAAAAGTTTACGGACAGACGGACGCCGCACCACGGCATAAGCTCTGCTGATCTCTGATCAGTCGAGCTAAAAACAGAAACAACAATAGATTATAAATTTGATAATTTATTCAATGATTGATGGATGAGGTCTGAGATGATATGATAGGTAAAGAAAACATGATATGAAAACAAATTAAAAATCGACCAATATCAAAACCTGGAACAGTCATATAAACAGAAAGCAACTGTTATTTGTTAACAACAAAATGGTCGGGATGACACAAACTAAAATGTTATTAACAGCTCATAAAATGACGAAATAATATACACCATCTTTGACATTTCAGCCTCTTTGAAGTGAACACAAAACAAAGCATCGCTGTAACTGCAACTTACTCCATTGCATTCTGCGACTTACTGGTTCACAATTCTTCCGGCAAGGTACAGATATTAAAATACAACTTAGTACACATTCGTTCATCTCTTGACACAACAAATACAGTCATAGTATGCTTTGTTTATTGTAGCCGACTGTGGACATACCAAAACATAAAAAAAAGTAGTCACTGAAAATACAACTGCATACATTTACTTTGACAATAAATGATTTCATATCCGATCTAAAATTCATCCAACCAACAACTGTTTCTAATACCTCCTTTGTTTATTATAACCACCACCTCCATAACCCCCGCTGTTGTTATCGTCATATTTCCTCTTATACCCCCCGCCTCCCCCGGAACCACCGCCGCCTCCTCCATAACCACCGCCGCCTCCACCGTAACCACCGCCGCCTCCACCGTAACCACCGCCACCTCCACCGTAACCACCGCCGCCACCCCTGTAACCACCACCGCCTCCCCCATAACCACCACCACCGCCTCCGTAACCACCACCTCCACCCCTGCCACCACCACCATAACCCCCTCCCCCTCCTCCACGTCCGTACCCACCACCACCGCTCCTGTTGTCCCTCCTATCCCTGTCCCTATTTCCCCCTCCGTAGCCTCCACTCCTATTTCCATCCTGTCTGTATCCCCCAGACCCACCCCTGCCCCGTCCTCTCCCCCCACCGTCACGCCTCTGATCGCTTTCCTCAAAGGGCTTCCTATTAAAATTAAACTCTCCTCGTAATCTTTTAGCATCGTTCTGACGCTTGATCTTCCTCTTCAGTGTCCCAGACTTAGATAGAGCACATTTGATCTGAAGACCACACAGTTCAGTCCCGTCTAATGCATCTATTGCTTTCAATGCATCTTCCCTTTCTTCAAAATGGACAAAAGAGTAATCGCGAACCTTCTGCACATGGAATATCTTCCCGTGAGCCTCAAATGTCTTCCTTAATACATCCTCATTAACCTCAGATGAGAGATTGGTTACGTGTACAGCCTTGACCTTGGCCAGTTCCTGGGCATTAGGTTCATACTGAGGCTCCGCCCACTCTACCACCAACATATTACCAGTGTAGACCTGAAAACAAACGATGAGATAATCAAATTATACATGCATAATTGACTTAAGAGGTCTGATAATAGAGTTGGAAGGTGTGATAACAGAGGTGGGAGGTCTGATAATAGATTTGGGTGGTCTGATATCAGAGTTGGGGTCTGATAACAGAGTTGGGAGGTCTGGTAAATATAGTTGAGAGGTCTGATAATAGAGTTGGGTTGTCTACTCTTATAATAGTTAGGACATCTGATAATAGAGTAGGGAGGTCCGATAATAGATTTGGGAGGTATGATAATAAGAGTTGGGAGGTATGTTAATAGAGTTGGGAGGTCTGATAATAGAGTTTGGAGTCTGATAATATAGTTGAGGTCTGATAATAGAGTTGGGAGGACATAATAGAGTTGGGAGGTCTGATAACAGAGTTAGGAGGTCTGATAATAAGTTGGAAGGTCTAAAAACAGAGTTCGGAGATCTGGTAATAGAGTTCTGTGATATAATAACGGAGTTGGGGTCTGATAACTGAGTTGGGAGGTTTGATAATAGTTGGGAGTTCTGATAACACAGTTGGGAGGTCTGATAACACAGTTGGGAGGTCTGATAACACAGTTGGGAGGTCTGATAATAGACTTGAGTGGTTCGACAACAGAATTGGTAGGTCTGATAACAGAGTTGGGCGGTCTGATAACAGAGTTGGGAGGTCTGATAATATAGTTGGGAGGTCTGAGAACAGAGTTGGGATGTCTGGAGGTCATGGTAAAATGTAAAAGTGCCATTTAATGTTTAATCAAGAATTAACATGATTGTCTATGAGAAAACAGTTAGGAAATTTGTGAAAATTAGTAAATATACAAACACATTTATATATCCCTTATATAAATTACAATTATTTTGCTCATGACATGAAAGAATACATACTAAAACAAAAATTATTCTAAAGTTCAAGGCCTGAAGCTCTCTTTATATTGACTAACGATTATAACCGATGATACGTTACATACAACCGATTATAAGTGATCATTGATTGTAAATTATAACCGATTGCCCACCACTAGTAACCTTACAAAGGTTTGATGAATGGTGTTTTATGCCATTTTCAGCACATTTTAAACTATATATGAGTCAAATTTTTAGTGCTGGAAGCTGACCAACGACTTTTCCAGGGAAGAACCAGTACTGTTTACCTCCTGCCATCTGTAAGAATCAACACTTTCTCTCAAGTTGAGCTCCCAGTGGGATTCCCTTACCTTAGGTCCAACACCAGCCAGAATCTTCTTGGCTCCCGCGGCCGTTCTGTGGTCTTTGTAATCCAGCAGACAAAACCCCCGATTCTTCAGTCCCTTTTCCGTCATCTCCTGACTCACAAACACCTCACAATTCTGAATTCCTGCAAAAGTGACAAAAAAACTTGAAATGTGTCTATGGACACGAATTGAATTGAATGTTGTTTAACGGCTCATCAACACAGTACATGTTATTTAGAGCCGCCCCAGAGAGAGGGGAAGGATACATAGGAATCTGGGAACCTGCCCTACTCTTATTATCGAATAGATTCTTATGGTTCTTCAACGTGCTCGGAGGATATCCGACGGACGAGGCTAAGGAATATGGACACGAAGGCCCTTGTTGTTGAGCTACCAGCTGAAATAAGGTTACGATTATAAAACAAGAAGCACCGTCCGCCTGTTGGTGCAGAAAAGAAGCACCGTCCGCCTGTTGGTGCAGACAAGAAGCACCGTCCGCCTGTTGGTGCAGACAAGAAGCACCGTCCGCCTGTTGGTGCAGACACGAAGCACCGTCCGCCTGTTGGTGCAGACAAGAAGCACCGTCCGCCAGTTGGTGCAGACAAGAAGCACCGTCCGCCAGTTGGTGCAGACAAGAAGCACCGTCCGCCAGTTGGTGCAGACAAGAAGCACCGTCCGCCAGTTGGTGCAGACAAGAAGCACCGTCCGCCTGTTGGTGCAGACAAGAAGCACCGTCCACCTGTTGGTGCAGACAAGAAGCACCGTCCGCCTGTTGATGCAGACAAGAAGCACCGTCCGCCAGTTGGTGCAGACAAGAAGCACCGTCCGCCTGTTGGTGCAGACAAGAAGCACCGTCCGCCAGTTGGTGCAGACAAGAAGCACCGTCTGCCTGTTGGTTCCCGTCGTCTCGATATGGTGAGCATTCGTGGCAAGTAATTTCAAAATCCCTCAAGCGGTTCAAGAGATATGGAATGGACACGAAATATAGTGCATATGACCTTCGACCTCTACGTGTGATCTTAACCTTGAACGGATGTGGCTGTAAATTGCGCTCTGCACGTTGTCTCGATATGGTTAACATTTATGGCAAGTTATTTCAAAATCCCTCGAGCGGTTCAAGAGATTGGAGGTCACAAAATACAGTGCATATGACCCTCACCCTCTAAGTGTGACCATGACCGGACATGGTTGAAAGTTGGGCTCTGCACGTCATATTGATACGGTGACCATTTGTGGCAAGTTATTTCCAAATCCCTCAAGCGGTTCAAGAGATATGGTGGAGACCGACTTGTGACAGACAGAGATCCAGACAGACAGACATCCAAGCTAAAAACAATATGTCTCCCCAGTATGGGGAAGACATAATTAAAAGCATGAGTTATAGAACCTGGTTCTATGATGATGTCTAATGATGCTGAATAAATGTGTGAAGTTTCTAGGATCCATTATGTAAAGTGGTTTCGCAAATACAAGCTGACATAATTTTGCTAAAATAAAAGCATGAGTTATAGATGTTGTCAAATGATGCCACAGACTTGTGAAGTGTAGTTTCCGAGATACAAATGTGCATTTATCACACCCAAATGTCCAGTTATCACACCCAAATGTCCAGTTACCACTCTCAAATGTTTAGCAATCGCTTTGTTTTGTTTGTTTGAATGGTATTCTACGTCAGTTTTAGCATTTGTTAGGCTATATGCTGTATACCTCCCGCCATCCGTTAAATTCGACACTTTCTGGAACCCGCATTGGTGAGAGATGAGGTTTTAAATGCATCTCCTCCTGAAATTGCTGTCCTAATATAACCGAATATGATGTGCTAACGTGGCGTAAAACCTCATTTCATTTCACACAATTAATGGGTAGTTTCCATGAAACGTAGGGTACACATGAAATACAAACAATATCACCAATAGCTGGGCCAAACATGTGGTCTTTTGCAGCACCTAGACAAAGGGGTGGGGTATATTTAGGGAAAATCATTTTCCTGTGGGGACATTACAGTATAAATTACCTGGGGCATGCTCTTCTAACGTGGCCGTGAGTTCATCTGCAGTCTTGTCCTTAGGCAGATTACCCACAAACAGTTTGTGGTTAGAGGAGGAGAAGTTGGCCTTCAACGTCCGTCCTTCATCTATCTCATACCTGTGAAATAAAAGATTTTAAAATAGTTTCTAGATATGGTAGGTCACCTCTTACTCATTGAAGTTCAAAATTCATTACCATGCCAACCGTAGTAATTTGTTGGTTTGCATTTTCCCTTCCTACTCTCGTAAAATTAACAGCCCTACCCTGAATTTTTCTTCTTCTTGCAATTATGTGTATTAATTTGTTTTCCTTGATTTATAACACTTGTTCTTTAAATTCTTCAGAGTTTTGGTAAAATAATTTTCTAATTACTTTCTGCATTTAACAGAGCACTAGTTGGTTTTTAGGGGACTGGAGCCCAAGGCCCTCAGGAAGGGAAATGGGGACTGGAGCCCAAGGCCCTCAGGGGAATTTTGTCGTTTTCATATCAAAAGGGAATGATCAATCTCTAAGAAACACAAACCAGTTTTTTTTTCTTTATATGACTGCTACTGGTAAAGCAAATCAACAGCAAAAACTATGTGTTATTTCCCCAGAAAAAGGGGGGAAATATATACTTCGGTCGTTAATATAGTATGCATATGTGTACATGTTTAAAAATGTTAATATATGCATATGTGTATGCGTTTAATGATGTTAATATATGCATATGACTGTGTTTGCATTTAACAAGTTAATATATACAAATGTGGACATATTTAATGATGTTAAAATACGCTGATCAGTATCACTGTAACTATAATTGTTTGCCTTGTTTTCCCAACCTTGACACTAGTCTCTTGTATTTCTTTCTGCTATGTTTATGTATGTACCCACAGCATGGCATAAATATACAACACATATTGTCACAAGCCCTTCTCAAAGTTTGTTTGTTTGTAGGTTGTTTACGTCATTTTCAACACGTAGTATATGACGTTCGATTTTTTTGTGGAGGCAGACCACCCAGATTTCCCGGGTAGAACCAGTGCTGTACACCTCCCACCATTCGTACGAATCAACACTCACAAGTCAAGCTACCAGTGGGATTCAAATCTGCTGCGGTGAGAGGCGAAAAGGTTTAGAACGCAACATCGTTAACTCCTCGGCCACGGAGACGCTTTCTCAAAGTTTACATTATTCATCATATGTTCAGTAATGGTTACATTATTCATCATATGTTCAGTAATGGGTACATTATTCATCATATGTTCAGTAATGGGTACATTATTCATCATATGTTCAGTAATGGGTACATTATTCAACGTATGTTCAGTAATGGTTATATTATTCATCATATGTTCAGTAATGGTTACATTATTCATCATATGTTCAGTAATGGTTACATTATTCATCATATGTTCAGTAATGGGTACATTATTCATCGTATGTTCAGTAATGGGTACATTATTCATCATATGTTCAGTAATGGTTACATTATTCATCATATGTTCAGTAATGGTTACATTATTCATCATATGTTCAGTAATGGGTACATTATTCATCATATGTTCAGTAATGGGTACATTATTCATCGTATGTTCAGCAGTCTTCGAAATAGTTTTTTTTAAGCACTTGCCCCTTCGGGCAGACAACATAGAATTCCAACTTGCCCAAATCCATTTTAACTTGCCCGAACAAAAAATCAATAAAAATGACTAAAAAACTTGATTTCTTATTGTATCTTTATTCTCTATATGAAAATAACAGAGAAAAAATTTTCTTGAAGAATTTTCTTTGTTTCGTTTACAGGGTCCGACAAATCTTTAAAATCTGTGGTAGCCCACTGGGATACCAGAAACTGAACTTGGTAGCCCGGCATGCGCGCGGCGGACTCTAGGCGACTCAACATTTTTCACATTTGTGAACTGTTATTGAACATGTTTGTATGTAAATGGATTTTGAACATGTTTGTATGTAAATGGATTTACTAATAAAATTATTTCTATAATATATGACTTTTGACTTTGTTGTTTTACCAATATAAAAATAAAACAAATTTCCTTTTAAGTAATTTAGAGGCATTTTATAAAGATCCAAATCTAGGCTTTAAGGGTTTAACTAAATTTTAAAAAGATTATTTTAAATCATGTGGGTGCTAAAGCAGAATTATTATAAAATGCCTCTTAATCATTGAAATGAAATGGATAACGTTTTATATCTTTTGATGATAGTCATAATTTGTACTTGTCGTCATCAACGTGTAAAAAAAATCAACAATAAAATCTACAGTCCAGGTTACATTTTTTCTTACATTTTTACGCTAGCGTTAATAAACAATAAAGTTGTGCTTTTATATACGAAATAAACAAGTGCTAATATACATAGGCTAATGTTGATGACTAAGGCTAACGTTGATGACCACACGCGCAAACAAATGCATGTACATTGCAGGGCAGGAAAAAAAATTAATAGCCTACTCGTCCTGTAGGACTAGTGGATTGGAAATCTTACTCGTCCTTCAAAAAATCTACTCGTCCTACAAAAAACAAGTTATATCATGTGTTTATTAACTAAAACCAACACTGTATTTTAATGTGGTTAGTATTTACTGATTCAAAACAAAACTTCTAAATAAATAGTCAAATTCACTATTTGTTTATTTTTTCAAACACTTTCTGCTTGCCACAAACAGCTGGTCATAAATATCAGAATTATTTGGGTCTATCCTCATGTTTTCACTGTTCATTTTCTTTGGTTATACTCAATAATCGGCTTTAATACTTGCAGACAGTGTCACTTTAAAGTTTGTTGTTATATTTTCGTACTTTAAAAAACATAACAATATTGAGAAAGTAAGTTAAAAAAAAAAAAAAAAAAAAAAAAATACCCCATCCACTCCACCAAATATTGGGCGCGATTTTTCAAAAACGGCCGTGCAACGACGGCTGCACGGATGGATGGCTAATAACTTCCCCTCTGAAAAATAACCGATAGTATGAAACAAACTGAGTACGACGTACAGTAGTACGAATCTAATTGTGGACGAAGAACGAAATTTCGTAGGAGTTGTCGTTCTTGAATTTATTCTATTTTTAGAAGCAAGTCTGCTTGCTTACCAACAAGTAAACATTCGGTTTTGATTTTAACAGCGCAAATATCGTATTTCTAGCTAGACACGCGATTTACGCTAGAAAAAAATAATTAGCTCATCAATTTTTTCACTTGTCCGACAGGACGACCAGACAGGAAAACTTACTCGTCCTGCACGAGGTGTCACTCGTCATGACGAGCGGACGAGTGGATTTTTCCTGCCCTGCATTGTACCGGGCAAATACTCAAAGGAACGGCCAGGTGATGTGATGACGTAGCGTGTACTGAGTTCATAAACTACACATGTTTGTGTTACATGTACATAACACAAGCACGTTCAAAACATTTGTAAACGCGATGTTTTTAATATGGTGGTCAACACTAATTGATAAGCGTACATGTTTTTGAATTATGAACAAACTTTTTGCATCAAAAATCAAATTAAGAAAGCGCGTGACATCTTGATAAAAATGTATTTACGATATCCCACAGAGTTCTTCTATTTATAGGAATTATGCAAAAATATTTAAATTTTCCTTGGTTGTTGAGATATTCAAGTTCAAAGTTCACTTATAAACAACTTTTCCCGATATTTTTTGTTATTGTTTACCAGGGCCTTCAGTTCAGGAAACATAAATTCTTATAATGAGTATGGTGCCCCGATGCAGCTTTTTTAAAATAGCGCCGTTCAGGATTGTTATTCGCTTTTTGATTCTGTTGGATATAATTATTGACGAAGTTTGGTAAAATATAACCGAGAATCCCCATAATCGCGATGGATACGAAATACCATTGCCGCGGTGGAATAAAATTGCTGCGATGAGTGGGAATTGTCGTAATCTGCGTGGTACCATCTGTATTATCATTTGATTTTTGACTTCTTTAATTGTCTTAGTCAATCGCCAGGTTTCTATTGCATGCAATTTGCAAACTAATTTGCACCTCAGGAAAAGGAGACACAATCTTCTCCCATAATGCCCCATGGCCATCCAATCAAATGTTTTCCAGCCATGTCCGAGTGAATAAATTATTGATGCAACATCGTTATTATCCAATCAGTGTACCCTAGTATTAAAACAACTAACTAATATTAATGAGCTATGCATGTGTCAATCGATCTGGTCCGATCACCCGTGGTGTCTAAACACCTTGTTAATTGGTGTTATTATCGACGCGTGGTGGTGTAATCTTATCTAATTAGCTGGGAACACAGGATTTTATGATATGGATTAGAGCTAAAATCTGATTTTTTGCCGGGCTACTTCAAAAGAAAATTTGCAGAAGCCCGCCGGACGCGAGATATTGATGTATTTTCGATTTAAATTTCCGAATTTGATCATTTTCGACCATTTTTTTCACTTGCCCGATTGGGCAGACAGGTTATAATTCTAACTTGTCCGCCAGGATTTTTACTTGTCCCGGGCTTCGGGCAAGTGGGTTATTTCGAAGACTGGTTCAGTAATGGGTACATTATTCATCATATGTTCAGTAATGGTTACATTATTCATCATATGTTCAGTAATGGTTACATTATTCATCAAATGTTCAGTAATGGGTACATTATTCATCATATGTTCAGTAATGGGTACATTATTCATCGTATGTTCAGTAATGGTTACATTATTCATCATATGTTCAGTAATGGTTACATTATTCATCATATGTTCAGTAATGGGTACATTATTCATCATATGTTCAGTAATGGTTACATTATTCATCATATGTTCAGTAATGGTTACATTATTCATCGTATGTTCAGTAATGGTTACATTATTCATCGTATGTTCAGTAATGGTTACATTATTCATCATATGTTCAGTAATGGTTACATTATTCATCGTATATTCAGTAATGGGTACATTATTCATCGTATGTTCAGTAATGGTTACATTATTCATCGTATGTTCAGTAATGGGTACATTATTCATCATATGTTCAGTAATGGGTACATTATTCATCGTGTGTTCAGTAATGGTTACATTATTCATCATATGTTCAGTAATGGTTACATTCTTCATTTGCATTATTCATCATATGTTCAGAAATGGGTACATTATTCATCATATGTTCAGTAATGGTTACATTATTCATTTACATTATTCATCAGATGTTCAGAAATGGTTACATTATTCATTTGCATTATTCATCATATGTTCAGAAATGGGTACATTATTCATCATATGTTCAGTAATGGTTACATTATTCATTTGCATTATTCATCATATGTTCAGTAATGGTTACATTATTCTTTGCATTATTCATCATATGTTCAGAAATGGTTACATTATTCATTTGCATTATTCATCATATGTTCAGAAATGGGTACATTATTCATCATATGTTCAGAAATGGTTAAATTATTCATTTGCATTATTCATCACATGTTCAGTAATGGGTACATTATTCATCATATGTTCAGTAATGGTTACATTATTCATTGTATGTTCAGTAATGGGTACATTATTCATTTGCATTATTCATCATATGTTCAGTAATGGTTACATTATTCATTTGCATTATTCATCATATGTTCAGTAATGGTTAAATTATTCATCATATGTTCAGTAATGGTTACATTATTCATTTGCATTATTCATCATATGTTCAGTAATGGTTACATTATTCATTTGCATTATTCATCATATGTTCAGTAATGGTTAAATTATTCATCATATGTTCAGTAATGGTTACATTATTCATTTGCATTATTCATCATATGTTCAGTAATGGTTACATTATTCATTTGCATTATTCATCACATGTTCAGTAATGGGTACATTATTCATCATATGTTCAGTAATGGTTACATTATTCATCATATGTTCAGTAATGGTTACATTATTCATCATATGTTCAGTAATGGGTACATTATTCATCATATGTTCAGTAATGGTTACATTATTCATCATATGTTCAGTAATGGGTACATTATTCATCATATGTTCAGTAATGGGTACATTATTCATCATATGTTCAGTACTGGTTAAATTACTCATCATATGTTCAGTAATGGGTACATTATTCATCATATGTTCAGTAATGGGTACATTATTCATCATATGTTCAGTAATGGGTACATTATTCATCATATGTTCAGTAATGGTTACATTATTCATCATATGTTCAGTAATGGGTACATTATTCATCGTATGTTCAGTAATGGGTACATTATTCATCATATGTTCAGTAATGGGTACATTATTCATCGTATGTTCAGTAATGGGTACATTATTCATCATATGTTCAGTAATGGTTACATTATTCATCGTATGTTCAGTAATGGTTACATTATTCATCATATGTTCAGTAATGGTTACATTATTCATCATATGTTCAGTACTGGTTAAATTATTCATCATATGTTCAGTAATGGTATGTAGAAGTCTACAAACAAGTCCAACCCCAACTTACTCGTCTATTTGTGTCATGGCCTCCTCATTTTCGTTTTTGTCGCAGTACTTGACGAAGCAGAAGTTGCGATTAAACCCAGTGATGTTGTCCAGCATGACTCTCAGTTCGTAGATGCGACCAAACTTGGACAGGAGTGGCACCAGTTTGTCCTCGAACCATTCGCTGGGCACCTTACTGATGGAGATCTCGCGGTGATCCGGGGCCTCGCCATCCCAGTCTGGAGGCGGTCCTCCGTAGCGTCTCTGACCTGGAATAACGAGAATAGTACACATATGTGCGTGAATCACGCATGAAAACTGACCTCGTACGTGCATGCACGCACAGAAAAAATACAAGTCTGATAATAAGAAAGCATGACCGTCGGTAGAAATCCAAATTCTCGTCCACTTTGCCCGAATATTTTTTGAAAAATCAAAACGAAACTAAAACGCTTTGTTTACGAAAACATTATCCAGAGTAATTGCGTCAATTGCCCTATCCCTCTAGTGCATACCACCATGATTGGTTATTACGTCATAAGCGCACGCACTACCTAAATGAAAGTAGAGAAAACATCGACATCTCATTCTGGTGGTTTTGACATTTCTTTTTCAGATTTTAAGTATATTTAAAATTAAAATAAAAACTTAATAATAGAATAAATGAAGATCAAATAATTAATTCAAATCGTGTTTCGTCTCTCCTGTGTACTATTTATAGATGCGCAAACGTGTTGACTGGTGGGATTTACTGTAACTGTTGTCACCTTGAATATTACACTGTGCTGTGTATTTACTGTAACTGTTGTCAACTTGAATATTACACTGTGCTGTGTATTGTAATGCCTTCAGTAGCAAATAAGTATGTTGAAAGGTTTATGTTGAAAGGTTTAAAAATCTTAAAAATTCATAGTGTACCCCCTAAATTTGTAGTGTACCCCCAAATGAAAAAGTCAGTGGGAACACTGCATAAACCCCATACCAGTTAATGATTCAACTGAAAGTTTCTCTTGTGATGTCAGTTTACCTCGATATATTGTGATAAATCATTGTTCAGAATAAAAAAAAACAATTTTTTTTTTCATAAAAGGTTTCAATGACCTTGAAGCTCTACCGATTGATTCTGATTTCAGGAAGTAGTCGCTACAAACTTGTTTTTGAATTGAATTGAATTGGATTTTATAGTCGCACCAACAGCTAAGGTCATATGGCGACTTTCCAGCTTCCACTGGTGGAGGAAGACCCCAGGTGCCCCTCCGGGCAATTTTCATGCACGGGCGGGCACCTTGTTAGAACCACCGACGTTCCGCAAGCCAGCTGGATAGCTTCCTCACATAAAGATTCCTAGGCCCCTGAGGGATCGAACCTACAGCGGTGAGGGGCAAGTGATTGCAAGTCAGAGACTCTAACCACTCGGCCACGGACACCCCAAACTTGTTTTTGAAAATTTATATTAGCCGTGGCGGCCATCTTGAATTTCCGGCCGACCTGAAATTTTGCTAGGATCAATTAGACATCAAGAGCAACATTCCTGTGAAGTTTCATGAAAATCCGTCAAGTAGTTTCAGAGGAATAGTCGCTACAAGTTTTCATTATATAACTCTATGTAAACAAAGACAGCCATGTTTAACATTGGATCAAAACGATTTTTGAAAAGGACCAACATCATGTCATGCTGATCATTTTAGAAAAAGTCCCATATCAATATCACTTATAGTTTTCAAGAAGTAGTCGCTACAAACTTGTATTTTGAAGATCTATTTTTTGGCCATGGCGGCCAATTTTGCTAGGATCAATTAGACATCAAGAGCAACATTCCTGTGAAGTTTCATGAAAATCCGTCAAGTAGTTTCAGAGGAGTAGTCGCTAAAAGTTTTCATTATATAACTCTATGTAAACAAAGATGGCCACTGGCAGCCATGTTTAACGTCGAATCAAAATAATGTTCAACTCGGATAACCATCATGTCATGCTGATCATTTTAGAAAAAGTCCCATATCACTTATAGTTTTCAAGAAGTAGTCGCTACAAACTTACTTTTTAAAAATATATTTTTAGCTGTGGTGGCCATCTTGAATTTCTGGCCGATCTGAAATTTTGCTAGGATCAATTAGATATTAAGAGCAACATTCCTGTAAAGTTTCATGAAAATCTGCCAAGTAGTTTCAGAGGAGTAGTCGCTACAAGTTTTCATTATATAACTCTATGTAAACAAAGATGGCCGCTGACAGCCATGTTTAACGTCGAATCAAATCGATTTTTGACAAGGACCAACATCATGTCATGCTGATCATTTTAGAAAAAGTCCCATATCAATATCACTAAGTCTTATAGTTTTCAAGAAGTAGTCGCTACAAACTTGTTTTTTAAAACCCTATTTTTAGATTTGGCGGCCATCTTGGATTTCACATCAACATTAATTTTTGCTAGGATCAACTAGACTTCATGGGCAACATTTCTGTAAAGTTTCATGAATATCCATCCAGTAGTTTCAGAGTAGTCGCTACAAAAAAAAATTACGGACGGACGGACAGACGGACACCGCACCACGGCATAAGCTCTGCTGATCTCTGATCAGTAGAGCTAAAAATAGAGTCGGTCGGGCCACCGGAAACACAGGTAATTTATTTTTGGCCTTAGATGTAATATTGTTTGCAGTTGGACAGGTGCAGTATGGTGAGATTCCATCTATAAATCACTGATATTTAGGTGTGTTGTTTGTAAACACAGGGTATTCACTAACCAGTTGACACTTCCAAGCTATAGCCAGTCTGGTTGAGAAGTGCCTTAATTTTCTCCTCATCAGGCCCATTGAAAATTGTAGCCACCTGCCTGATGTAATACCTGCAATAATAAACAGCAAAAACATGTTACACCTGGAATAAACAGCAAAACAATATAATACCTGGAATAAACAGCAAAACCATATAATACCTGGAATAGACAGCAAAAACATGTAATACCTGGAATAAACAGCAAAACCATATAATACCTGGAATAAACAGCAAAACCATTTAATACATGGAATAGACAGCAAAACCATGTAACACCTGGAATAAACAGCAAAAACATGTAATATCTGGGAAAGACAGCAAAAACATACAATACCTGGAATAATAAACAGCAAAACCATGTAATACCTGGAATAATCAGCAAAAACATGTAATACCTGGAATAAACAGCAAAAACATGTAATACCTGGAATAAACAGCAAGACCATGTTATACATGGACTAAACAGCAAAAACATGTAAAACATGGAATAGACAGCAAAAACATGTAATATCTGGAATAAACAGCAAAAACATGTAATATCTGGAATAAACAGCAAAAACATACAATACCTGGAATAATAAACAGCAAAACCATGTAATACCTGGAATAAACAGCAAAAACATGTAATATCTGGAATAAACAGCAAAAACATGTAATACCTGGAATAAACAGCAAAAACATGTAATACCTGGAATAAACAGCAAGACCATGTTATACATGGAATAAACAGCAAAAACATGTAATATCTGGAATAAACAGCAAAAACATGTAATATCTGGAATAAACAGCAAAAACATGTAATATCTGGAATAAACAGCAAAAACATGTAATACCTGGAATAAACAGCAAGACCATGTTATACATGGAATAAACAGCAAAAACATGTAATATCTGGAATAAACAGCAAAAACATGTAATACCTGGCATAAATAGCAAAAACATGTAATATCTGGAATAAACAGCAAAACCATGTTATACCTGGGATAAACAGCAAAACCATGTAATACATGGTATAGGTATAAACAGTAAAACCATATAATACCTGGAATAGACAGCAAAACACCTGGAATAAACAGCAAAATCATGTAAACCTCATCAGCAAAACCATTCACTACCTAGAACAAACAGCAAAACTATGTAACACCCCATCAGCAAAACCATTCCCTACCTAGAACAAACAAACAGCAAAACCATGTAGGTCACAAGATCTGGCTACACATTTTGAAAAGTTACAGAGCAGATGAGCCTTTTCATTATCAGGACATGGTTGTCCTTGACCTTAAACCTGTTGACTCCCAAAATGTATAGGGGTCATACTCTTATCACAGACAATCTACTTTAGTAAGGGCTATGGCTACAAGTCAAGGAGAGTTACAGAGCGCATGAGATTGTGTCTATAGGCGGACAGAGAGAATCCAGTCTACCCACCCTAAACATCGTTTGGCGGGGGTCTAATCATGGCTGGCACGCCGTTCTGATAGGGAAACTCCAGTGCCTCGGTTCTTATAAAAAAAAGTCCTCCCTCGTATGAAAATCCCCGCTCTTGCAATCATGAAAGACTTTTAAAGGGACATATGGCAACCTTGAAGTCTTTATCAAACATTAAAATTTACCTCTAGATTTATTAATACAGTATCAATTCTGACTTTAAATCTTGCAAATAAAAAATACAATTTTATGTTTTCAACTTTTCTTTGTTATTCTTAGTGAAATGTAATCAACAGTTAGTACATATTTTTGTCAAAAATAAATTGCTTTATACTATTCTTATAATTGATATTTAAGATGGAACAATTATACAACTCTACAATTTATGTAGAAAAACTGTTTTTAAAAAATAAAAAAATAAAGATTACCATGTGTCGCTTTAAAATCTTCACCTATGGTCTTACCTGAACACTTTCATCTGGCCACACAGATATGCCGACTTCCTGGCCACGTAACTGAGGTCACGCAATGACATGACCTTGAGGAACTGCACACCCTGGCGGCTCGTGAACTGACACAAGGCCTGCTTCACGCGATCATCGAGCTCGTCGTACGACAGCATTCCCAGGTCAAACATCTTGATGAGCTCAAACACCACTGGCTCGTCTAGGTTGGCCTGGATCAGCTCCTGCAACAACATTATATTTCTATATTGTTCTTGTCAATTTTAACTGAGACCCGAATTGAAATGCTTACATAGTGCTAACAGTTAGCTTGCAGAAAAAAAACAGGAAGCATTTACAAATGCATATTGTTAAAACAAAGTTTCTAACCAGCATTAATGTTAATTTTTTGCTCTTAGTCATTACTCTCACAAAGTATTTACTCTTCCCCTTCTTTATACATTAAACATCGCTGTCTTTTTAAATGGCATTGTGTCAAACTGACGATAAAGGGGCCAACGAGTTATTGCTAGGCACTCGACTGTCATTCAGTACCTCAAAGTGCACTTGATTTTTTAAATCCCATTGTTTACACGGGAGTCGATCGCAGTACAAAAAAAAGAAAGAGAAAATGCTTCGGGCGTTTGAACTCGCAGCTCAAACTAAAATTACACTCGCGGTAATAATAGTGAGCATGAGCGTAAAGCAGTCGACATAGCTCCTGACCGAGCTAACCAGGGTTATACATATAACGCACTATGGTGAAAACCTAATGCGCTAATGGAAGTCACGTGATCGCAGAAAAGGTAAATATGGTGGGTCCCACTTTATTTACAAATAATAATTTTAAGCTTTTTTTTTCCAAACTCACGAATGTATTACTACAGACTTCTAAGAGTCTATGCTCATGCTTTCATGTATACATTTCACTGAATAAAAGTCAGACGGTTATTTGGTTATGCTTACTTACGGACAATGTCCCTTTAACATTTTTAATGCATTTTTTCGTATTTATTTTATTTTTAATGAAAATATATGTGAAAAGATGAAGATGTGCATTTTATCTGGACCACTGCTTACAACTAGAAAACATGTCCATGGGCCACAGATACCTAGCTTAAGTGCGACCAGTCACATATCAGTCAGTCCTACAAATATTTATAGTAGGAGTATGATCTTAATATGAAGTATGAAAACTGCATGGCTGAAATTGTGTGAGAATACTACTAAATTATGCAACATAGGTTAGGCTAGCGCTAGGATTTTAAACCCCTTAGCCAAATCTGGCTAAAGCCCTAAAAATTTCTTTAGCCAGATTAGAAAGTCTTTAGCCAGACTTTTACCGAAATAATTTGGAATTTTAATTGAAGGCGCTAAAACTTCGCGTTTGCATACACATCAAAAGTAAGTTAAAAGAGTATGCTTTAATATTAACCTGTAGGATATCAATATTTCCAAATCATATGCATGCTGCATTCTTGCTTACCGGTATTTAGTGCTTATAATTAAAAGTTGAGTTGCACAATATTCAAAACTTTTTAAAAATTGTATTTAATTTAATGTAAGTTAATGCATATTGGAGACAGTCTCTAGCTGTTTCCTGTTAACAGGGGTTCCAAAGAAGCTAGAAAGATCACGTTGCATCGTGAGACAAAATTCGGAAATGCTACATACACCACGACTATCATGCATAGAATAAGTAATAAAAGCCACATCATTCTAAAATTGTACCAATATTTTGAGTAATCGCACCTTTTGTATTGACTATTGTTTCATGTTGATTGAACAATCAAACATAAAATTGTCACAATTTATTGACAGCCGATCAAACACGTTCACACTTGCCATTGTTTCAGTTTACGCAACTATGTGTACAACTAATTAGTGGGCACTCCACATTTACCAGTGATCGTGAAGTTCAAAAAGACCGTTGGCATTTAAACAGAGCAACTCTGGCTGATTAAATATATGGATAATATTGAGCTCCGGGACACAGACTAGTTGATTGACAGCGAGAGGCGGAACAGTGGGCGGCATCTATCGCACTGTCTATCGCACACACAACAATTTGACCGCTGTTTTCAATAAACTCTGCAATAATTAGTTATCGGTCCAAATTGATTGTCGCTAATTAGCTAACAACACCCAGTGGGATATTGGCTTATAAACAGTCAAAGACGTCGTATATTAGAATTCGAGATTTTCAGAGACTTTTTAGACCAAACCGGTTGGAAATTTGGATTCGCCAGACCGCTGATGTCTGGCGAATTTGCGATATATTTCTTACGATTTTCATTCGCCAGTTCGGGTTTCTTTTCGCCTATGGCGATTCGGCGAATGGTTAATACGAGCCTAGATAGGTCAAGGTCATTCAGTGATCTACTTATGGTTTGAACATGTTGCTGTCATGTAGATGGAACTGTGTATGGCGTTCGGTCAATATTGCACAAATAGAAACCGAGACACAGATTTTGTACAGACAGACATACGCACGGACTCACTTACACCAAATGCAAAAGTGATCACAAGGTCAAGCTCTCCTTAAGTGGGCTCGACAAAGATTGTCTCAAATTAATTTTCCGCCTTGTTTGGATAGTTTTGTGCAAGCAAACCGGGAGCAAATTCATGTGAATGAATACCTGATAGTCTCGCCTCTGTTTGGCCGTCTCCTGCCATTCTTTCTCTTCCTCAGCTTTACGTTCTTCTTCTTCCGTATTCGTCGTCTCCGCTGCATTCTTCAAATCAGTATCTTCCGAACTCTCCGCTTCCTTATCACTCCCTACAATACATAAATTATGCTCGAAAATAGAACACATCCCATTTTAAATGTTTTAAATGGCTCTCACCACATTATAGGTTATTTGGAACCCCAGAGGAAGGGGAATGATACATGGGAATACGGGAACCTGCTAATGCAGTGATTTATTTAACTGTGTTATCTGATTCACATACACACCCCATTGATGTATTTCTTAGAGAATAACTTTTTTATTAAATGATTCATTAAAATCAAAAAAATACATATATTTGGACAATTCCCATAATTATAGATCAAGTAGTCGCAGCATCAGTGTTTTATCTACAATTGGCTACATGCGAGTCATCTGACACACCCAGGCAAAAAAAAATCAATTCTCAACATTTAAAAAAAAATTATTATGTTCGTTTTTTATTGTTTTAATTACACAAAATACCTCTCATAGTATTTTATGTAGCCAACTGAAGATAAAACACTGGACTATTAAAGTCTTATTTTATTTTCATACAAAAAAACAAATGAGTTTTTCAGTTTAGCCTCTGTGTACACATGGCAAAACATAAATCCTCCAAATTCATCTTTTTCAAAACGTAGCCAGCTGTACATTCTCAACCATTGCGGGACACAATTACGTTTTATCTTGCGGGTTACCTCGTCCTTTGCTGATTGGGACTCGACATTATTGTTGTTATCAGTGAAGGTTGGAGGCAAACGCGGTCCAAACTGTAATTTTGTTTGTTTTGAATCTGCTTTTGCTTTTTTGACATTTTTCATAGAACGCTGACACCATCACGGAACAACTTTTGATTGGACATTGCATACAATTCAGCCAATGAAAATCGTTGTTTCATTGTGCAACAAGTGCGCGTAACTTACACTTATATCGTGAAAATCGCTTATGACTACGTTTATTTTACGGCTCCTTTTCCGACTGCGTCAGCATACGTTACGGCAACAATATTATGTGTGCGTCAAATCGGAAAATACTGCAGGGGTAGATAAAACACTGCAGCATGCTGGAAAACGGCTTGAACTCAGATCATCCATTTAAACAGGTGCTCCTTGCTATAAACTGTGCCATGCCAGTTCCTCGATTCTCTGCCATTTAAACAAGTGCCCCTTGCTATAAACTGTGCCATGCCAGTTCCTCGATTCTCTGCCAGTCAAACAGGTGCTCCGTGCTATAAACTGTGCCATGCCAGTTCCTCGATTCTCTGCCAGTCAAACAGGTGCTCCGTGCTATAAACTGTGCCATGCCAGTTCCTCGATTCTCTGCCAGTTAAACAAGTGCTCCGTGCTATAAAATGTGCCATGCCAGATCCTCGATTCTCTGCCAGTCAAACAGGTGCTCCGTGCTATAAACTGTGCCATGCCAGTTCCTCGATTCTCTGCCAGTCAAACAGGTGCTCCTTGCTATAAACTGTGACATGCCAGTTCCTCGATTCTCTGCCAGTCAAACAGGTGCTCCTTGCTATAAACTGTGACATGCCAGTTCCTAGATTCTCTGCCAGTCAAACAGGTGCTCCGTGCTATAAACTGTGCCATGCCAGTTCCTAGATTCTCTGCCAGTTAAACAGGTGCTCAGTGCTATAAACTGTGCCATGCCAGTTCCTTGATTCTCTGGATAGTTTACGTGCATAGAGGACAGACTAAAGAACATGGGAACATCTAGTTCTTATATTGAAAGTTTTCAGTAACATATAAATTACTTTTGCAGAATAGATACCAAGCGATAGACTTACCATTGGTCGTATCCATCTTCTCCATTGTAAAAGGTAAAGGTCACACACAGCAAGGTTGAGAGCACACGTGTTTCTACAAAAGATAGGCATAATTTTAAAGAAATTCGTAAACTACAGCTCAACTGATGACAGCTGTGAGAATCATAGCGCTTATGGTTGTAAATTCCTACCATAGAGCTTTGATTCCCAATTGAGTATGGGGCACGACTCCAGTGTTAGTACTTTAGTAGGGTTGGGAATGGTGGTTTAGACATTCAACAATAGTGATTTTTTGGGTTATTTTTACCGCCGAATATTGGCACTTTCCCATAGCAAAAATTGACTTATTTTCCCAAAAAAAACATCATATTTTCCCTATCTAAATTCATATTTTCCCAATCAAAAGGTTCAATAAAAATATTAAATTTACACTTTAAGTATTGGTAAAAGAGCTTTCCGTAAGCGTATTACATTTTAATTTTCGCGAAAACCGATGTTGTCGTACTATCAGGTTGGGGTAAAAGCCGTACTGCACCTGGATAAACATAATAAAAAGCTGAATAGCTAGTTCATTATCTAGAACATTCAACGCTTTTACCCCCCAGCTTGTAGTGGCGCGCAGGTACCAACTATCCAGTGGGCGGGACGCATTTATATTTTGTCACTAGGATCAATGGAATGTTTTATCGTAGCATAGTATTTATACCATGCGATTACCAAAGGCGTTCTTTAACATAGATTTGCTCCGATATCAACAATCAACATGTCCCATAATTCAAAATATTACATATAAAAAGTTAAAAAGAGCGACGCAAAGGGCTTACAGAGCATTAGCTCTGTGTTTAAAAAGCTGAATCAGATCACGGGTGATGACAAACAGACTTCGTCAGAAATTTCTGTAGTTACTGAAAGTGAAATTACCCCACCTACCCAGTCTGACCTACCCAAATTTCGAGGGTGACGAGTTAATCTCTTGTCGAGTGTCCTTCTCCTACGAGTTCAACTGAATCATGTGATCCTCCTGGGCCATCTTTTCTCAAGTCAAAGGGGTATGAAGAGAATATGCCACATGGATAAGGGGAAGTGCTTGTGGACATGTTTAAAGGACAAAAAAAAAAAAAGCAAACTGTCTTTTTAAATGATTAAATTACAGTAGTAAAAATATGTTCTGAGCAATAAAACCTCAAAGTTTTTTGTTTTTATATAGACCATACTGATTATTGAATTTAGAAATTTTCCCAATTTAGCAAAAATGCCGCTAAATTTTCCCAATTTAAAAGGTAGAGGTACCTTTAAAAAAAGGTTAAAAAAATCACAAAGAGAAATAGTTTCGTTAACGACATATACAAGCTGATTTTTTATGTAATAAATAGATTATTTAACTACCTTGTTTGATTATAATGAAATCCGGCACTCAATGGTAGGCGCTTTCCCCCACTCACTGGCAACAACTTTTTAGTGAAAATAATCACCCCACCTACATGATTGTACTTCCCTATAATCGATCCCAGCAGTTAACCTCTATATAATCAATCAGTTTCCCAAGATTCTGATGCGAGATTCCTATTTCTTCATGACTGAAGTGCAAGCTGACAGCCATGCATATACCTCTTCCAAGATTAAATCAACAATCAGAAGCAATTTCAGACGAGTTATGATTTCTTCAAATTTCCAAGTGTATGTAAAGTCACAGTGAAACTCGGCATACAAGTGCCTGAATGTAGTTATTAAGCCAGTTGTGTGGTCTCCAAGACAAAAACCTAGAATCATTTTAAGGTTCTGCTAAGTCTGTGCCCTTCTGTTTTCCAAGATTCAATCAGTGACAAGATGTCACATCCAAGATTTATATGAACTGTCATTACTTAAAATTCTTTCAGATGTAAAAAAGCTCGAGTTTCTAAGCTTCAAGCCACCACCAATTTCTTTTGTTTTACAAGTATAAAGCTTGACCAGGTCTCTAGTTCCTTGTTTGCAAAGCTAGAGTGTGTAAGCTTCATTCACCGCCACTTTCTGTTGAACATTATACAATATGAAGCCTAAATAGCCATTAGGTCTCTAATTTGCTCATTTTCAAAGCAAGAGCTTCTGAGCTTCAAACACAGCCAGTTTCTGTTGTTTAACAAATATAAGGCTTGACTAGGTCTCTAATTTGCTTGTTTGCAAAGCTAGAGTTTCTAAGCTTCATCCACTGCCAGTTTCTGTTGTTCACAAAGTAAAAAGCTAGACCAGGTCTCTAATTTGCTCAGTCGCAAAGCTAGAGTTTCTAAGTTTCTAGCCACTGCCAGTTTCTGTTGTTCATAAAGTATAAAGCTAGATCGGGTCTCTAATTTGCTCAGTCGCAAAGCTAGAGTTTCTAAGTTTCTAGCCACAGCCAGCTTCCGTTGTTCAAAGTATGAAGCACAAGTAGGTCCCTAATTGCTTGTTTGCAAAGCTAGAGTTACTATGCTTAAACACAGCCAGTTTCTGTTGTTTAACAAGTATAAAGCTTGACCAGGTCTCTAATTTGCTCGGATGCAAAGCTAGAGTTTCTAAGCTTCTAGCCACAGCCAGTTTATGTTGTTTAACAAGTAGAAAGCTCGACCAGGGATCTAATTTACTCAGTCGCAAAGCTTGAGTTTCTAAGCTTCAAGACTCAAGCCACTGCCAGCTTCTGTTAGTTTCAAGCTTTAGGTACACAACAGCCAGTCTTAACAACAAGAATCAGGTGGCTGCATCATCCGAAATCATTCTGATGTTCAGCCAGTTATCTAAACATTACACTATGCCGGTGCCACTATGTTTCTATTTAGTTACGGACAGTTAACACAATATCCTGTGTTTTCAGGCAGCTGTGGCTCCAGCATTACTATTATGTAACAAAAGGAAAACACCCAAATCCTGAAAACACCACCATAAATCCACCATACTGACCAGGCACCAACACACTGACCAGGCACCACCACACTGACCAGGCACCACCACAACTCCAAATACAACCAAATATGCTGCTCGAGTTTCTAAGCATCATCAATTCTGTGGGTAGATTTTGTCCAAGCAAACTGACCAAATATTCTGCTCGAGTTTCTAAGCATCATCAATTCGGTGGGTAGATTTTGTCCAAGCAAACTGACCAAATAGTCTGCTCGAGTTTCTAAGCATCATCAATTCTGTGGGTAGATTTTGTCCAAGCAAACTGACCAAATATTCTGCTCGAGTTTCTAAGCATCATCAATTCTGTGGGTAGATTTTGTCCAAGCAAACTGACCAAATATTCTGCTCGAGTTTCTAAGCATCATCAATTCTGTGGGTAGATTTTGTCCAAGCAAACTGACCAAATATTCTGCTCGAGTTTCTAAGCATCATCAATTCTGTGGGTAGATTTTGTCCAAGCAAACTGACCAAATAGTCTGCTCGAGTTTCTAAGCATCATCAATTCTGTGGGTAGATTTTGTCCAAGCAAACTGACCAAATATTCTGCTCGAGTTTCTAAGCATCATAGCTTCTGTGGGTAGATTTTTTCCAAGCAAACTGACCAAATATTCTGCTCGAGTTTCTAAGCATCATCAATTCTGTGGGTAGATTTTGTCAAAGCAAACTGACCAAATAGTCTGCTCGAGTTTCTTAGCATCATCAATTCTGTGGGTAGATTTTGTCCAAGCAAACTGACCAAATATTCTGCTAGAGTTTCTAAGCATCATCAATTCTGTGGGTAGATTTTGTCCAAGCAAACTGACCAAATATTCTGCTCGAGTTTCTAAGCATCATCAATTCTGTGTCCAAGCAAACCGACCAAATATTCTGCTCGAGTTTCTAAGCATCATAGCTTCTGTGGGTAGATTTTTTCCAAGCAAACTGACCAAATATTCTGCTCGAGTTTCTAAGCATCACCAATTCTGTGGGTAGATTTTGTCCAAGCAAACTGACCAAATATTCTGCTCGAGTTTCTAAGCATCATAGCTTCTGTGGGTAGATTTTGTCCAAGCAAACTGACCAAATATTCTGCTCGAGTTTCTAAGCATCTTCAATTCTGTGGGTAGATTTTGTCCAAGCAAACTGACCAAATATTCTGCTCGAGTTTCTAAGCATCATCAATTCTGTGGGTAGATTTTGTCCAAGCAAACTGACCAAATATTCTGCTCGAGTTTCTAAGCATCATCAATTCTGTGGGTAGATTTTGTCCAAGCAAACTGACCAAATATTCTGCTCGAGTTTCTAAGCATCATCAATTCTGTGGGTATATTTTGTCCAAGCAAACTGACCAAATATTCTGCTCGAGTTTCTAAGCATCATCAATTCTGTGGGTAGATTTTGTCCAAGCAAACTGACAAAATATTCTGCTCGAGTTTCTAAGCATCATCAATTCTGTGGGTAGATTTTGTCCAAGCAAACTGACCAAATATTCTGCTCGAGTTTCTAAGCATCATCAATTCTGGGGGTAGATTTTGTCCAAGTTTTACAAGGCACCAGATCCTGTCCAAGTTTGATTGAGTTCCAAGGTTATCTCCAAAGCCACCTCTCCTGCCTGTGTTGCACCTCCGCACCATCTATGACATACTTACATGTACCCCTCCTCGTAGTCTGTCTTACTGCCCTCCATACTTGGACCCAGTGCCATTGTGACGGTCTGCATATCGTGATTGAGTAACGTTACGTTTCTCGTCTAACAAACAGCTGAACATACAAGAAAATGTGTGAAAATTACAATTATTTAGGTTACTTTCATTTCGCATGGATACGTTAATACATATATGCAGTACGGACATGTAGATGAAGATGTGTGCTTGTAAACGACTTTCTTGCATACTTTGAAAATATAGGCTACACTGGCTTGTACATGATTCATACATGTAAACCTAATTGTTGAAAATGAGACTTCCAAGGTCAACCAGGGTTTGTTTTTTTTACAAATAGGGGAAGGCGCCAAGGCCCTTTCAGAGGGGGAAAAAACACGCGATTTTTTCGATTTAGGGGGAAAATTGATGTGCGACCGCTGATAAAAGTTCACAAAATATATAATACCGGAAACCACAACTGTTACTTCCCTTGTTATTAGTCATTGTCGTAAAGGTAAACCGTAAAGTGTTCTACGATAAACAATTGCGAAGCGTCGAAGGCGATTTATTGTTTTTTTCGTCCATGAATTATTAGTCTTTAAATTAAAGGGGTACTTTCTGTAGAGGGGAATAATTTTTAACCTTAAATAGGGAAAAAATGTAGGTTCCCCAGATAGTAAAAAAAACACCTGTCAACCATAGGTAAATGCAAGAAAAGCAATCAAATCTTCCCGAATATTTTGATAACAGAACAAACCCTTTTATTTTGTTTGTTACGTTGGGTATGTATTTTCACTATTTAGTTTGCTAAACTCCACATTGTATCAAACTACTTAAGATAATGATCCATACCTTAATTAGATTACACCTCAAATCATCGCTTAACTTTCAACTTCCTTGTATCTTGAGCGTCACACAAAGCATGGGGGGACTTCCCCATTTTTTAAAAACAACAAAAAAACTGGACTCTGCTCATACTGTGGTTCTAGACAAAGCTGTCTACAGAGTGACTGCACCAGGTTTCGACCCAGGGTTCCGGATATACAGTTGCCGACACCCCGGGCAAGTGGATTTTGGGTGCGGGCAAGTGACCTTCGCAAATCTGGTTGCCCGCCACTTGCCCGACGGACATTTCCATTCTAGACCAAATCAAGTGGCAAACTAGCCATATCAGAATTTTATTTTGATAACTGAATAAAACTGACCGCTGTTTTTCGCCGCTAGCGATTGTTAATAAGATCAAACAACTTTCGGTACAATCAACAATCTCGCCCCAGGCAGCTTAATTGGTGGTATTATTTCGATGAACAACTAATTAACACACAAGCGCATTTCACACCGTTTTAAAACAACATAGTATCACAATTTATCCTGACACGACCGTCAGACTTGTTTCCACCGGCCAATGAAATTGCGTCAATTATGTCCGTGACCTACCAACCACAAACATAGCTACTTTCAGAAATCATTTCCAAATAATCTCTGAACGTCATTTGGACCTTGCACCTATAAAATCAGAAAACTCTTGCTTAATTTGCAAATTTAATGTGTCAAAATAATGACTGACAGACCCAAGTGACGTTATGTTTTTGTTTAGATAATCTGCCCGAAGATTTTTTCGTAACGAAAATACATTTTCTTTTACTCAAAGCACTTGTTTATCAATGTGCTTTTATGAGGTATTTAGTGTATTTCATTGATATAGTCTGTAATTAAATGTATATGGAAGTGCATACTACACAAATAAGTTAGAGATATGCGCATGTCATGGGTTTTCGCGATTTCAGAAAAATAACGGAACCTTTTTCTCAAGTTCTGAACTTTCGCTTTTGATAAGTAAGGTTACTCTACAACTTCTTAAACAATTCCTAGGGGAAACCCTATTCATGCCTCTTGCTTTCATGCCTCTTGCTTTTAATCTAATTCCCTTTAGTTAAAATACAAAGGCGTTGGAACGTTACCATGGCTGCAGAAATTGGGGGCCAACTGAATATTTTAATAAGGTTTTTGCAGGGCTTCCGTTAATGGGCGTACGGCCGTAAATTACGTCCAAAAATCGTAGTTGTACGGCGAAAATTAACATCAAAGGCGTACAGTGTACTTCCAAAAACTTCAAAGTACGCCGCGATCGTTTACTACGGACGTCCCATAATCTGTAAATTACCGATTATAGCCCCGCCCATCTAATCTAATTTCATTTGAGACTGCCGACGTAACAAGTTGTAAAGCAATTAAAACTCAGTGGAGCCTGTAATTGACAGGTAAATCCGGTTTTGTCCAGTTTTTATCAAGGGTCACATGCATGACTGGTGAGAGGAGAGCGTGTTAATCAGATAATTGGCCTAGCCGCGTATTTCACAAAATGAACGCCAAATTGCTTAATTTATATTTATTAAACACAAAGTTGAAACTCCTTACACAAACAGATTATACTTTTAAGGCTATTTCTTTTACAACTTTGTGTCATTTTTCTATGTATTCATCAAAGTTACAAATAGAAACGAAGTCCGACAAACAATATTCAATAATCTCTAACCTAGGGGAGAGAACTCTTCGCAAATGGAGACTAAACACGGAAGTGAAATTATCACTGGCAAAAACAATCGATTGCTTTGATAATAAATTAAAGAATCTGTTACATTTATTCCTACACTTGACAGTTTTACATACTTTTCATTAATGTATGCCAATTTAAAAGCTTTTCTGGACTGATAAATTGAAAACTGTTTGCAAAATGTAATTTACTCTATAAAACTTGTGGGTGGGGTATGGCACGCAAAGGGAAATTAAGTATTTTTAGTTTGAAACCGTTTATATAATGAGGTCATCAAATATTTTCTTTTATAAACATATAGATGATTATAATTATCCTTTTTTTCTTTTTAACAGTTTAGATGTGTTGTTTCCCTCACTACCACGTGGAATCACTGACTCAAAGACTATGAATGCCATGCCCAAACACTGGAACTTCCTAAATTTTCCCCCATGAACTTCCAAATTTGATACACAGGAAGTTCGAACCTTAGTGGAAGCCCTGTTTTTGTCTTGTTTCTTTGCTTGTCACACATTTAAATGAACTCAATAGCTTCTTTTTTTTTCTGTCAACTGGTTAATTGTACACACTGACATTAAAAGTTCCATACACTGGCTGCCAAGCAATTTTTTTGGATGGTCATCAAAAATAATGGGGTTGTGTGTGTGTTGATTGGTGTGGTGTGAGGGCGGAATAAAATGAGTTAATATACCGTCACATTCATCATGCCAATTTTTAGGGCAATTAAGTGTTCTTAAATGTGGGGCAAGTGACTTTTGAAAATTTTCTAAATATTTCCAGAATCCTGCAAGCATTCTTTTCTTTGATGATACAGTCGATTCCGTTTAATCGCATATCGGTTAATTGCATATTTCGGTTTATTGCATAAAGTTTTGAAACACAAAACCATTCGTATTCTTTTGCATTTAAAAAACCCCGTTTAATCGCATAGAATTTTGTCACATTCCGGATAATTGCATAACGAATATCTGGCTGACTGCATATTGAAAGTCAAATTTACCTGTATTTTTCAACTGTTAATTGATTGACGCGGTCACAAAGATAAGCTTGAGGCAAATTGATTGACAAAAGGTGCTTATTGACTTGCCGAGAGAACGTTTGCCATTTTGTGCGGCTTCCGTAAAGCTTCCACGCCATGACGATCGCTCACCAATTAGCATACAGGATTTAATAATAAGTTTGTAAGCAATGTAAAGCAATGTGTTGTTAATAATTTATTGCTCTCAGTTTGCTAGTGTCGGTAGAGATGCATATGACATTGAGTAGCTCATAGTGGTAACTTAATAAATGAAAAATAAAATGAGCTTTTGTGTTATCAAATCTGTGTAATTCACACGACAATTCGTAATAATTCCATAGCAAAGCGACGCAGGTTGAAGGAAAACAAATACGCATAAATATTGCATAAATTCTATCAAATAACAGTAAATACAAAACGGATATGCACAATACTAATCCTATCAAACATCTTACATAGAATTAACTCGCTTTTATGGAGTTTCTATGTAAGTATTAACAGAAAAGTAAAACAAAAGTAGAAACGTGCACCGCTACATGTACCAAATGTTCAATTTCGGCTATTCGAATACTCCGGTTAATCGCATATATTTTCTTGACTAATGGGCTATGCAAATAACCAAAATAGACTGTACACAGAAGGCAGCTGTGTACCTTGTAGTGGTTACAGTTAAATGGTGGTCTGAATCAGAATATATTGGCGTATTCTGGTTCCGCAATTGCATTGAGAGAGTTAAAGATCGATTACTTCATCGTCATTCTTGTAAAGGTTGCAAATGTACATTTATGTTGTTCAACATTGTCATCAACACTTTCCCTGTAGCTACATGTATATATGTCTGTTTGACAAAGGGATCACAGACAGCATATTCCACATAAGGTCTTATTAGTGACTTGTATGCCTTTTCTTTGACATCAATGTTGCCAAGCTTAGTACAGGCTTCTCCACTTAATCAGGCCATTTAATCATAGCGGTGCCGCTGCGCTTGACCGCTGCGCTTGACTTCCCAAAACACATATGCCACAACCGCTTAACTCTTAAAATCAAGACTGTTGTGATTAAAGATACTAAGAATCAAGTCAAGTTTCATGTCTTTTAAATCAAACAAACTCAGGTCACATGCCCCGGGCAATTTGCATTGTGGAAGGTGATAACCTGTGACTAATTGATTGGTTTACACAATAATCTCGCTGTACAAACAATCCTATTAGCGATCATCAGTCGGTGTTATTGTTTTGTCAAAAGACCCCAATCACCTCCACCACGCACACATTTTCATCATGTGTAGGGTTAGGTATTGTTAAAATGAAATGGAACGGTACCAACGGAACGATACAGTATTTTATCGGTACTGTTAAAGATACCACATGAATCAACAACATCAGTTACCATCTTCGATCAGTTTGCTTGACAAAATCGGTCTTATTTTCATACCTGATTTATTTCATTTTCAGTTAATTACCGCTTTAAAGTTACACACATTTATTTGTAGTTTTCACAAATACTTGTTTGAAAGTTACATATTATTTAAAATGTCTTATTCTTTCAGGAATATTTCTGTATCTTGGCACAAAGAAAATAGATTTTAAAATGACATGTGTTTTCGCATATTCTTTTTTACAGATGCAAAATTCATCTTCTGTTGGAGCTTTTATGAATGCAGATACAAGTATGAACATACAATATTATTTTTGCTATTTGTTTACACACATTATAACTTGAATATTGCAGTATACTTACGTTTATTAAGCAAAAATGGATTTCTTCAAGGCGGCATGAGGCCGGAAATTACTTTGAGACTGGTTATATAATTTTACCAATTGAACCGAACGTATTGCTATTAGCCGAAATTGAAGAAGTATTGACCGAAATAATGGCGTAGAAGCAAAAGGAACCAAATCAATAGAATAGAATATTTTATTGTAAACAATGTGATCATATGAACAAACAGTAAATCAAAATCATATGATAGCAGTTAAGGACATATTTCGTGCCTATTGTATTTGGTGGGAAGAGAATTTCTATAAGTAACTGTAAATCACTGTTAGCCGTACAATTTCATGAGCAAAGTGTGATATTCAATTTTTCTTTAGATTATGAGGCCCACCCAATAAAGCATTTGTGACCAGTTCACATAATAACACATTAAAGGATGTTGTATATTTATTGTGTTGTGCTCTGATTTTTGGTCTAAAAACAATTAAGAAATACCAGATAAGTTTTGTATTCAAAAGCTAAATTATGAACATATATTTCTTCATTAAAGTAAATTACAAAGTGTTGTTAAGCTATTCTTACCCTCAATATAGCAATGCTATACAAATAAAAAACTAAGAGCGGGCCTCAATTTATTTACCTGTTTATACCTGTAGCAGCACCCTAGAGTACGACCAAGGGGTTAAGCGAGCTGGTGTCCATAGAAACCCCATATATCGTGTTAAAGTGTCTATCAATGGAGTTTTTGAAACCATTCAAGATGGTAGATGACACAACATGCTCTGGTAGACTGTTCCACGCATTGATTACTCTGTGGCTGAAGAAGCTCTGCCGTGTGTTAAGTCTAGCTCTGGATTTCTTCAGCTTTAGTGAATTTCCCCGCGTAATACTACTATTTAATTCGAATAGATCTCCCGGATCAATTCCCTCTCTTCCACTTAGAATTGTGTAGGTTTCTATCATGTCGCCTCTGTGCCTGCGAAGTTCAAGCGGTGTAATATTAATACATTTTAAGCTTTCAAGATAAGGTAGATGTGCTTTGTCGGTTACAAGCTTGGTAGCTCTATGCTGAATTTGTTCAAGTAGTTCAATATCCGTAACAAGGCTAGGAGACCAAGCCTGCACAGTCTTTTTCTTCAGACACACTCTCCAACAGTTCATTGCCCATGTTGTTAGCATGATTCGGATTATTATAGCCAAAGTGAAAAACTTTACACTTTTTTGCATTAAATACCATTTGCCAGTCCTGAGACCACTTACAAAGGTTAACTATATCATCTTGTAATGATTTAATATTTGTTTCGGAATGAACAGATCGATATATTTTCGTATCATCAGCAAATTTCTGTATGCCACTTGAAACAACTGAATCAAGTTGGTCAGCCATGAAGCGTGCTGGCTGTAAATATTCAAGCTTCCCATGCTCCTTCAATGACCAAATAGCGTTGGGAAATGTGTCCTTAAGATTACATATGTTATCATGTGAGTAAAAACGGCAGATTTTAATGTATTATACCCAAGTATAAAAGGGCCTGCGCAAGACACCCCCAATTGACTTGATGTACATATGTGTTAAACATGTGTTTTGCACCGATCCCTACATATACTCATTCTGGGTAGTGTGCATTTGCTCATGCATGCTACACATGCACACACCCACACATATGCATATAAATATATACAAACACATACATACATGTGCATATACACATACACATAAGTACACACACAAGAATGCTAAAAATCTTACATTCAGGGAATGGTTAGATCTATAATGTGTGCATTCTATCTTAAAGGTATCTTAAACATGTACTATAATTATGCTCAGTAAGCAACAGTGTATATACTAATTAAATTACTGTAGACCCAGTATCAAAAGCATTATAAACATATAGAGTACGGGGGTAATCTCTGCATCAAACAAGTTACAATATAGTCTTAGAAGGGAGCTGAGACAACATATAGAGTATAGGGGTAATCTCTGCATCAAACAAGTTACAATATAGTCTTAGACGGGAGCTGAGACAACATATAGAGTATAGGGGTAATCTCTGCATCAAACAAGTTACAATATAGTCTTAGAAGGGAGCTGAGACAACATATAGAGTATAGGGGTAATCTCTGCATCAAACAAATTACAATATAGTCTTAGAAGGGAGCTGAGACAACATATAGAGTATAGGGGTAATCTCTGCATCAAACAAATTACAATATAGTCTTAGAAGGGAGCTGAGACAACATATAGAGTATAGGGGTAATCTCTGCATCAAACAAATTACAATATAGTCTTAGAAGGGAGCTGAGACAACATATAGAGTATAGGGGTAATCTCTGCATCAAACAAGTTACAATATAGTCTTAGAAGGGAGCTGAGACAACATATAGAGTATAGGGGTAATCTCTGCATCAAACAAATTACAATATAGTCTTAGAAGGGAGCTGAGACAACATATAGAGTATAGGGGTAATCTCTGCATCAAACAAGTTACAATATAGTCTTAGAAGGGAGCTGAGACAACATATAGAGTATAGGGGTAATCTCTGCATCAAACAAATTACAATATAGTCTTAGAAGGGAGCTGAGACAACATATAGAGTATAGGGGTAATCTCTGCATCAAACACGTTACAATATAGTCTTAGAAGGGAGCTGAGACAACATATAGAGTATAGGGGTAATCTCTGCATCAAACAAATTACAATATAGTCTTAGAAGGGAGCTGAGACAACATATAGAGTATAGGGGTAATCTCTGCATCAAACAAGTTACAATATAGTCTTAGAAATGAGCTGAGACAACATATAGAGTATAGGGGTAATCTCTGCATCAAACAAATTACAGTATAGGCTTAGAAGGGAGCTGAGACAACATATAGAGTATAGGGGTAATCTCTGCATCAAACAAGTTACAATATAATCTTAGAAGGGAGCTGAGACAACATATAGAGTATAGGGGTAATCTCTGCATCAAACACGTTACAATATAGTCTTAGAAGGGAGCCGAGACAACATGTTTATAGTTTTAATTCTTAGGGTATTATACATATTACAATCTATTAAAACGTGTTGTTCATCTTCAATACTATAATTTTTACAATAAAAACTAAATCTATCTTCTCGTGGGACTTTTGGTCTCTTATATCTCCCTGTTTCTATAAATAAACAGTGTTCACTTATCCGAAGTATGGTATATCTATGTTTTATATTTGGATCAACATTTAATATAAGATAATTTTCGAATTTAAAGTCATTTTTCACCATCCTGATAAATGATTTTTTTTTATTTAAAGACAACTGATCTTTCCACCACGAACACTACGTACTTTCTAATTTACATCCATGCCTGATGCACTTGCTTTTAAACTGTTATATGCCAGTGACTGCGTGTTACTGTCACGAAGGTGTAGCCAATATTTGATGGAATGTATATAACTACATAAATGCCAATAGGGTAACCTCCAAGTCTATCTCTTACAGCTAGATTACAACTATATGTATAAACACCCAAAATATGTTTGTAATGCCTTAGAGCTAATTTATCATAAGGTCTTGAATCAAATAGTTGAGCAATATGTGTACACTGATCAAGTTTACTTAATTCAATTTGAATTGGGCCCCACACATCCGAGCAATATGCAATGATAGGTTTTATGGTGGATTCAAACAATTTTAAGATCAGTTTAGGTGTGCTATTTTTAATGGGCAGTTGTTGGTTCATAAGGTATCATGCCTTTAAGCCTCTATGTGATATATTATTACTGTCAACGAGATCAGATGATTTAATTACTACACCAAGGTATTTGTACTCATTTACAGTATCCAATTGTTGTCCTTTATATAAAAAGTCAAATCCCTTTAATTTGCGTACCGATTTATTAGAAATGACTAGTTTGCTCTTTGCAACATTTATAGTAAGACTCCATGTATTAAGATAGTTTTCAAGTTTACGGAGTGCCTGTTGAAGGACTGTGCTACTAGAAGAAAAGAGGATAATATCATCAGCTTAGATCAAGCAGCTTAATTTCTCATTGTCAATACTGATTCGATCACATGTTTCATCAAAAATAAATGGTAGATTGAACAATTTAGGGCTAAGACACAGCCTTCCTTAACACCAATTGATGTTGTAAATTGGTTTGTTAATCATTGAGCTGTCTTAATGCTAAATTTAACCTCTCTGTACATATCAATAATAACTCCTAAAAAATTACCAACTATACCACAACTAGACATAGCTATACCCCTATAGTTAGAAGGGTTTCCCGCATCTCCACCTTTGTGAATAGGTCTAATTAAATTTTTCCTCCAAATCTGGGAAACGCATGCCTTTTTCAATAGAGAATTAAATAATTTCAAATAACATGCTAGCATAACAGATGTAGATGCTTTGATTATTTCGTTAGTGATTAAGTCAGATCCACTTGACTTCTTATTTTTAAGACTGGATATATTAGCTTTGACCAACTCATGTTGACTTATTTCATAATTAAGTTTATTATTTATGTCTATGTCTGAGATTGTATATGATTTATCTCTCTTAATGTGTTTTAAAGTGCGCCAACCATTCCACGGGTGAAAGAGGTTCTCCACCTTCCTCCGAATCTAAATATAGATATAAAAATCGAACAGGAAAGGCAACATTTAAGGACGACAGTCAACCACAAACACACACAGAAACAAAGAACACATTTAAAGATAAACAAAAGGCAAAATAGGACATCACAACACAAAAGGGTTGACAATAGGATTACCGCCTTGGAACGGTCAGTCGCAAAAAAAGGCCGCTTGGGGTTTAAACCAGGTTCTAGGGTGCACCAAACCTGACACTTACCCTACTGTCAACACAATAAAACGGGACAGTGTAAATAAAGAAGCAAGGCAGCATTAATAGGCAATATAAGTAAAACACAAAGGTGCTCGTGTGTATATTAATACAAAAAGAAAATAGCCCAGAAAGCCACAAAGAGCAAGAAGAGTATAAACCATTGAGGGCAAGACAAGACAAGACCGCAGACAAACATTAAACGTCACCATCCTTTTGGACTTTAGGTAGACGTCGTCATAGAGTCCACAGGCTGTCCGGTCATCGCATAGTTAAAGAGGAAAGCATAGTGGCCAACTATAAATGGGTCCACAACCAAGCATGCAGTGCGTTGCAAAATGATAGGGTCATAACTTCTTTTGATAAAACTTTTAACAAGTTTAACAAAGATAGTATGAAAGTGATCATGACCAAGGATCTTACGAAGTTTATAAATCACGTCACCATAAAAGTCAGGTTGTGATAGTCCTTGTCGCAGAAGAGTTCTTAAGTTACTTTTATATTTGGAAAGAAGATCAGGGTTACGATAATAATTTTTTGCAAAGTTTTCACGAAGTTTATGGTAACGGTAACCATGATGGAGTAGCTTTTTAGTTATATACAAAGATGGCGAATATTAAAATCCTCAACTCGAGTACAAGCTCTCGAAAAGCGAATAAGTTGAGACACATAGACCCCATAAAACAAATTCATAGACCCCATAAGAAGTTGCTGGGGGGAACATCCCCATCTAAATGGGGATAATTAACAGTATCAAAATTAAAACCATCTCTCTTGTCATATATTTTGCTAATTATTTTACCATTTTCAATGGAGAGATGTAAATCAAGAAAAGAAGCGTTAGTATCAGAAATATTAGCTTTGTTAAGTTGAAATTCTTTAGGGTACATGTTATTAACCATAGGAGAAAAGAAATGGTTGTCAATGTTTAATATGTCATCCAGATACCGAGAGGTGTCATTAAAAGCCTCAATAACATCTTCCTGGGTATCTGGTGAAAGACTCAACCTGAAATCTCTTTCATAGCAATATAAAAACAAATCTGCGACAAGGGGTGCACAATTTGTACCCATAGGGTGTTCCATACCTGACGAAAATAGTATCTAATATGAAGATGAGTGCTTCACAAACTTCTGGGCAAGTCCACATAGTGTAATTGTCTAAACTGCCGTTAGTAAAAAAACGCTTTAATATTATTACAGGCCAAACATGTAGTAAGCTTGTCTTTGAAAAGGTGATGTGGTAAGGTTGTATATAGTGTATAAAAGTCATAAGTGATAATAGATGAAACTTGACGTTTATTGCACATTTGATAAGAGCGTCTCCTGAATTTTATAGACCAAAACAAATTAATCTCAGAGTTTTATCACGATATAGTTTAACGTGATCTTTAACGGCAGTAAAACAAGAAGTAAACAGTTTGGAGATGTTTGTGGTGATGCAGGCACTGGAATTCGAAATAAAACGGGCCTTATATGGGTTTTTATGTATTAATCTTACGAATCTAGCGTCACCAATATGCTTGACATTCTGAAATGGGCTCTCTTCAAGAAAGAAGTTCTGATGCCCGACTTTGTCTGTTTTACCAAAGTGTCTACGGACTAGATGCCATCCAAATACCGACATACATCAAGCATCCCGCGAGACAATCTAGACTGTCACACCCACTAGCCTTTCGTCAAATTCATACACGCGTAGACAACTACAATTTCCCCCGCTTGCGGTGGTGCAATGGAACCGTTTACCTGCTAACATTGTCATGCTGCCTACCTTGGTGTCATTCAAGCTAGAAATGTGCACGGTTAGCCACCAAATGCTATAAATCAAACACTGTATTTTATCCATTTAAACACTTCCTCCTCGAACTTTTAACCCAGTTAACACTTTCATCTTTGATTTTATCTTCTTTTAAGTACTCACAACCGCGCAGACACTCCAGGGACGTAGAGCCAAAGATTATCATACTATACAGAATATACCTCTCGTTTATCGACATTCCACCCACCCCATACATCGTACCAGCTGGAGCTACAACCAGTGGCCTAAACAACCGCTTCCTGCAGCCATTAGCCTCATCCTGTGCTATCAGTCGTCTTTCTTTCCAAGCACCATCCGACTATGGATTGTGCTTCCGGCTGACCTGGTCTGCATTAGCTCCTTTATTCCTTTAGTCAGGGAATGGCAAAACACTAACGACGGTAACATACAGTGAAGGTTTAGCCGTTTTAAACCTCACTCACCTGTACAACAGCATTGTATATATACTCAGCAAAAATGTACTCCATTCTTTTGCTGGTATTCCCATAGGCCAGATTTTGAGGAGGTAGGACAGCTTGAACAGCGCTTTAATTAAACAATGATGTTTTTAAGCACATTCACTGAGTACTAAATATTCCTTTAAACAGTTAAAATCCATCTTTTATGGATGCTATGGAAACCTTAAAGGTAGGTAATTTGATGATTTTTTGATAATAAAAAGCTGCTACCAACACAATCGGTGATGTGTTTTTCTGTGATTTTTTTCGAAAGCAACGTATAGAGAATATTGTCTTGGACAAATTGAGGTAATGTTTGTAGATTTTATGTGTTTTTACCAAAATGCATGGTTTAAGAAAAAGGGGGATAACTCCCTTGTGTACTGAACTTTTCAAAAACAATATTTTGTTTGGACTATTGGTGGTGGTCTTTCTAATTATTCTATATACTTCATTTATTATTTCCTGTTTTACTATCTGTATAATAAGGGAAAGAAAAATGGGTACTTCTTTGGTTCAGTATATGTTATCATTGGCGACGAGAATATTGTTCATAGTATATTTTACAACTGGACTCTTTTTTTTAAAATTAACACTTGACGTACAATATATTGAATTACAATGATTTACGCATAGATATACACGTACAAACGTATTTAACAAATGGTCAAACAATTGTTCCTCAACAATCTCTCCTAAAGGCCGTCATTGACAATCTCTTCCAGAGGCCGTCATTGACAATCTCTCCAAGAGGCCGTCATTGTATGTGTATGGAAGGAACGACAACAGAGATTGCACCAATAGTTGTCTTCAGTGATCAAAATCCACCCAGGTTCGCAATATTTCATCATCTAATGACGTCACTTCCTACGCATGCGCAGTTGCGAGACCAAAGCGCCGCTACTACTACTGATATGTCTAATTTCAATATTGTACTATTGCAACAGCAAACTCCATCTCATTATTCTTTGATTCACCCCATTTTATTCATGAACCTGGGTGGATTTTGATCACTGAAGACAACTATTGGTGCAATCTCTGTTGTCGTTCCTTCCATACACATACAATGACGGCCTCTTGGAGAGATTGTCAATGACGGCCTCTGGAAGAGATTGTCAATGACGGCCTTTAGGAGAGATTGTCAATGACGGCCTCTGGGAGAGATTGCTATTGGTGAACTAGATGCAGATAAATATACATGAAAATATTTTAGTGCCAAAATGAGAAAAAATACACTCTCTATCTATATCGAACTTCTTGTTATACAGGTTTAGGGTTATACAGGTTTAGGGTAAAGAAATATAAAAAGATCGGACTGGGAAAGTAGCATTCAAGGAGGACAGTCAACCACAAAACACAGAAACAAACATGCAAACAGACAAACAAGAAGGCAAAAGTAATAATAAAAGCAAACGACATCACAAACACAAAAGGGTTGACAATAGGGCTACCACCTTGGAACGGTCAGTGGCAAAGTAGGCCACTGGGGGTTTAAACCGGTTCTAGGGTGCACCAAACCTCACACTTACCCTACTGTCATCCCATTAAAACAGGACAGTGTAATAAATAAATCCCCGCCATGATCTAATCTCTAACCTACAAGGCAGCATCAATAGGCAATATAAGTAAAACACAAATATGCACGTGTACATATAATAAAACCCTAATAAAATGGGCCAAAATGTCGATGAGCACAACTGATTAAACTCGTATAACTTTTTTAATATCTGAAAGAAACCGAGTATCTAAATGAAATTCTCAAAAAAAAATGCAGAAATATGGCTATTTCACAATATTGCATCTGAACCATTTCGCAATATTTCATCATCTAATGACGTCACTTCCTACGCATGCGCAGTTGCGAGACCAAAGCGCCGCTACTACTACTGATATGTCTAATTTCAATATTGTACTATTGCAACAGCAAACTCCATCTCATTATTCTTTGATTCACCCCATTTTATTCATGAACCTGGGTGGATTTTGATCACTGAAGACAACTATTGGTGCAATCTCTGTTGTCGTTCCTTCCATACACATACAATGACGGCCTCTTGGAGAGATTGTCAATGACGGCCTCTGGAAGAGATTGTCAATGACGGCCTTTAGGAGAGATTGTCAATGACGGCCTCTGGGAGAGATTGCTATTGGTGAACTAGATGCAGATAAATATACATGAAAATATTTTAGTGCCAAAATGAGAAAAAAATACACTCTCTATCTATTTATCTCTTTATCCTGCATGAACCTCTTGCGAGTAACCTATGCAGCTAGTTAAATGTTAAAACGTCTAGATCCTATCCATTTGGGAGTCCTAGATTGTGCATTGTGCGTGAAATACATTTACTAGATGGTGAATTTAGCTGTTATTGCAACAGGTTAATTTGTGAGATTGACAATATATGTCAAAAAGAAATAATCTAAAAACTGATTAAAAGCATGTATGGTCACTTATGGGATAGTGTGATTGATCTTGCGTACTCCCTGTTTGAAGGAATTCAAATCAGTGAGCATGAAAAGGTCTGATGGCAGTCTGTTCCATAGCACAATGGTCAAAGGGAAAAAGGAATATTGATAATAGCTAGCAGTGGTGTGGATTGGTTGGTATGAGAGAGGATGCATGTGGCGAGTCATTCGGGATGGGCGCACAAAGTATGGGGGTAACTGGACAGTTACAAGACCATGGACAATTTTGTAGAACATATTCAGTCGAGCATCAGCTCGTCTGTGTTCTAGAGACCTCCAGCCGAGACTATCTGTCATGTCAGTGACACTGTCATGTGTGGAGTAGTTGTTTTTTATCCACCTTGCAGCTCTGCGCTGGACCATCTCCACATTTCTGATGTTTTGATGCGTGTTTGGGCTCCATACAGATGAGGCATACTGAACCTGAGGTCTGACAAGAGTTTTGTAAGTGGTCTGCCTTTTATTCTCGTTTCTGGTCTTAATGTTCCTACGTAGGAAGCCTAAGGTCTTACCTGCAGTGGTTACTGTCCTGTGTATGTGGTGGTTCCAGCTAAGGTTGGAGCTGAAATTTACACCAAGTTACTTTGCATGGCTGCAATTTCTTGGACTTGTCCATAGATTGTGTATGGTGTCTGGATTGGGTGCTTTGATCTAGTCAAATGTAGGACCCGGCACTTACTTGGATTGAAGTCCATTTCCCATACAGCTTTCCAATTCTGTAGTGTGTCCAAGTCTTGTTGGAGGGTCTTACTATCACAGGGATTTTCGACTGTGATGTACACAGCTGTGTCATTGGCAAATAGTCTAACTTGAGACTTAATGTCCTCTGGCAGGTCATTTATATATAACAAGAATAATAAGGGACCGACTACTGAGCCTTGGGGCATCCCTGATGTTACATTTACCTGATCCTAGACCTCCCCCTCCAGAACGATAGATTGTGTACGATTGGAGTGGAAGGCTTTGATCCAATTTAAGGTATCTCCTGTCACTCCATGCTTTTGAAATTTATAAAGTAGTTTAATGTGACTTACTTTATCGAACGCCTTGCTGAAGTCCAGCAGGATCAGACCAATTTGTCGACCGTGCACAACATTGCTTAATAAATCCTCTACTAGTAGGATAACTTGTGTCTCACAGGATCTTTTTTCCTGAATCCATGCTGGAGATCATAGAATATATGGTAGGCAGTTAGTTTGGATGCAATAATATGCTCCATTATCTTATAGAGGATGCAGGTAAGCGGAATGGGCCTGTAGTTTGCAGGATCACTCTTGCTGCCTTTTTTTAAACTGTGGGCTTACCATGGGTGTGGTCCAGTCCTTTGGTATTTGTCCAGATGTTAGAGATTTTTGAAATATTACCTGTATAATTTGTGATATTTCAGTTCTAAGTTCTTTTAGTATTTTAGGTTTGATCTGGTCAGGTCCTGCTGCTTTATCAGGTTTGAGGTTAGCTAAAAGTTTACTTACCCCATTGGTGTCTATCTTGATATCAGGCATGGATGGATACATAGGGCTTTGTTGATACAGTTGGCTTAGCCTTAGCGGTGATACTGGAGTAAAAACAGATTCAACACTGTCTGTTCAGAACATTAGCTTTGTCCTTGTTTAGAGTAGGGAGGTTCGAGTCTGTGGGTTTCTCTTTCAGTGGAGCAACTCCTTGTGCGTCTTGTTTCGCACTTTTAATGAATAAAAAGAGTTTTTTTTCGGAGAAAACTTACTTTTATTTTCAAGATCTGGTTCGACTGAGTTTACTCCCAGAATATCTTCCAAGTAGTTGTGAGAAGTTTGTTTTATTTTTCGGCTGACAAGATGTTTCTAAAAAGTGTTTTCTGTCTCTTATCTTTTTGCTTTTTTATTTTTATGTTTAATATACAGTCTGTCCTTCTTTCTTATAAGGCGTTTGATTTCCAGGGAAGGCCTACCTTTGTACTTTGTCTCTAAGAAGGGATGTACATTTTAATACCTACATTCAGGGTGTCTTTAAATTTGGTCCATAGAGCTTCTGTTGTCTGGTTTTCAAGGTTTTCTAGTATCTGTTCTTTTGATTTGGACATAAAAATATTGAAACTTACCCAGTCGGCCTTCCCGAATAGGTAGACTGTTCTTGGTGTTCGTTTTGCTATTTTCGGCTTGGTACTTACATTGCAAGTAATGCGGCTTGGTACTTACATTGCAAGTAATGATGGCATGGTCGTCTATACCTGGTAAGACATTTATAACACGGGTGAAATTTGAGGTTAAGAAAAGATCTAGTGTGTTTTCATACCTTGTGGGTTTGTTGATCATTTGTACTAAGTGGAAATCATCTAGTAGTTCGATGAAGTCATCAAAGAGATTGTAGTGGCCACAACCTGGTTTAATGGTGGGCGTATGTTCACTGTCCCATGAGAATTTGGGGTAATTAAAGTCGCCAAGTACCCAAATAAAACCTTTTTTCTTGTGAACCATCTCAAGAGATTTTCTAAATTCCTCAGCACTGTGCGAGTCGGATTATTTAGGTCGATAATATGCGGCTATATATAGTGGTTTGGATGTGGATAGCTCTATATTTTGTCCCAGATAATATCGGTTTTGAACTGTTTCTGTTCAGTGGCTATAATGCTGTCTTTCACAAGAATAAACACCCACCTCCTTTTGATTCAGTTGGTCAGCCTTGTCTGAAGGGGGTGTATCCTGTTGATTTTGGGAAATACTCACTGTCTGTGTGATGTGGATTCAGCCATGATTCCGTTCCAATCACAATATCTGGTTTTTGAGTATCTAGCAGAGTATAAAATTCTGCTTTTTTGTTAACGAGTGTTTGACAATTTATGTTCATTACTTTGAGTTTAAAACATGGTTTGAATTGGACATTTTACCTTTGGTCCTGGCTGGATTGTCAGCAGGTATGGGTGTAGTTTCAGGTGATAGAACACTGATGCTGTTTTGAGAAGCCAAAGAAGCAAGTGAGGAATCCGAAGAATTCCGAATAATTGTGCTCATTGCACTTTGAGCATTCCCAGTAGAATAACACGTCACGTGCTACTAGGTTGTTGTACGACTACAGGCACAGGTTCTGATATTGTATGTGGTACCAATGGCCGCAGGCAAAACAGTCAATGGCAGGGTCATTTTCAAGAACCTCTAAGCCGCAGCATCCACAGGGATATTCGGGGTCAGGGTTTGACTCTCTTTCAATAGTTGAACTTTTTTTCTGACGTTTGTTGGACTTTTTAGAAAAGAAACAAACTTGATCTCAACACCATTGTTGTCTTCTTGTAAAAGTACTGCAACAGCACCAATATCGCTTGCAACCTAACCATGGCCTTAACTTGAAATATGTTTGACACATGATCATAAAACTTCATACACGTCTTTATCTTAAGGAATGTCGTTAATGCCCTTTTTCATAAAACTTTAACACAAGCGATGTTGTTTCCTATGGCCAATAACTCTGACATACATTTTAGCAAAGTTATGCCTCTTTTCATAAAACTTTAACTTGAAACCTAACCTTGCTCATAACGTGGCAAAATATTGACATTTGGTCATACAATTCAAACTGTATACTGTTCTTCTTTATCCATGCCGTCATATGGGTCTTGTTAGGAATTTATTTTAAAAACTCATCAATAACGTCAGCATTGAGTATTTGAATAAACTATGTATGTAACTTTAATTACATTTTACTTTGTAACTTTAGTCTTATATGTATGTACATTGTGTGGAATACACTATGATATGTCTATGATATATATTGCATTGCATTGCACTGCACTAAATACATAGAGAATATTATGTCAGTGCCTTTTACTTTCAAGTTTATTAGGCGAGGCTTAGAAAACGAAGAATGGCGAGGCTCTGCCGAACCATTCTTCGTTTTCGTTGAATGGCGAGACTCGTTTTCGTGCCGAGCCTAATAAACTTGATAGTAAAAGGCACTGACATAATATTCTATTTATCATGTAGATTATCCACATTTTTTGTTTGAATTACTATTATTACCTATTTCTCAGAATGTTACGCTTATCGAGGACGCCGCCATGTTGTTGTTTTTTGTTTGTTTTATGACGTCAGACAACTGACGTCATGCACGTAACGTGCATGACGTCAGATAACGTTACGTACAATAAACGCAGAGGGATTCCGCATTGATTGGCTCTATTGGTCAGTGCCTAATAAAGCAACATTTATTAGGTCACCCCTTTATTAGGCAGAAAAGTGCATATCTGCATGATAAATATTTTTTATCGTTTTATTAACATATAACATTTAACTAGCATATAGAATTGTATTAACATAAAACATCGTATTCATATGAAATGTGTAAGAACTAGTACTTACTAGGTTTACCACCACTAATTACATGTAAGCCTCCGAGGTCTATCGAATGTAGTTCCTATAATAAAAAGTAATCCCTCCTTTTTTGATGAAAACGGGCATGATAAGTAGGGGAAAACTGCCCATTTCTATTCGATTTTGTGGTTGTATGTCTTAGAAGCGTATTAGTAAGTTTTACTGGATCACTGATGAACATTTTCGAAATTTCGACTTCATGCTTACACTTTGTGAGCAATGAAAACAGTCAATCAATGAAAACAGCTGTACCCTTGACCTGTTTAGTAAACAAACAAGAACTTTCTGTAATACATGTCTTGTGACCCCACGTTTTCTGGTGATTTTTCAAGTGGAAAATTAGTTTTCTATATGAACATTACACTGCTGCATTATCCATAATCCTTGAGTTGAATTTGCAGCAAATTATTAATATGTGACACTTTAACATTGGTGTCTATGGGGAAAATAATAAGTGGTATAATACCTACTAGTTATAAATACATTCCGGTAGTTTATCATTTTTCGGGCCTTTACAAAAGTAAACACGCCGGCTCCAGTCTATCACATTTCCGGGTTCTAGCGAAGAAAGTCACAGGTAAGAACTAATTTTGGATTTTTTTCCATTTTATTGTGTTATTGTTTGTGATTGATTATTCCGATTTTAAATACACTTCAGAAGTATGAACGTATGTTGGACACTCTTTTCATTTAAATTGTGTAGTGTTTTGTCATAGATTAATTTGTCGACTTCAGAACTTGTCACTTTTTAAAAAGAGGGGAAGTAACTTTCACAATTTTATAAAGTTAATTTTAGCTTAAAATATAACTTGCCCTTGAAACTTGAGTATATTGTAGCATTTGTTGTTTCGGAGCACTTTAAGAGTTGGTCCACCGCTATTTAAAGTTATGACGCACATAATGTAGCCTACAACATACAGTGCTCGCTGTAGTAGCAGATCGGTTGGAATTATGGACATTTCGTACCCATTTTTGGGTTTCGTACCTTAGTCATTGGACGTTCCGTACATTGCCTTTGGACGTTTCGTACCCTAAACGACTTCGTACCCGGTATTGGAAGTTTCGTACATTGCCTTTGGACGTTTCGTACCCTAAACGACTTCGTACCCGGTACGAAACGTCCAAAGCGCATTTTGTATGCTAATAAATTTGTGTACATTTCACAGACATTTCCAATCAAAGCCGTCGTATTTTTCCGTTTGGTGAATAATTAAGAATTGTACTACAAAATACTGTGCAAGGACGGGGTTATGATTGGCAACGAGGTACTTTGATGTGATAAATAAATTTAAAAGTTAAAAATGCAGTGTATATTTATATGATTGACATCGGCACAGTTGTGTATATTTATATGATTGACATCGGCACAGTTGAAAAGAATCTTTGCGGCGGTCGACAATAAGCAAAACTCCGAACTTTGATTGTGTGTTTTATTGACGGCTAATTATGAAATTAAGAACTGTGTTTGGTATAAACTTTCATAATAAAGCGAGTTTGTTTGTGATTGTTTTATTGACTAGAGAAATCACACAGAAATTTATTGTATCGTACAAATCGTCGATGATTTTGTTTTTGTTACACAGTGTGGGTATGAATGTAAACTAAGTTTGGGGTAATTATAGAATAATTAGTATTTTTCAGTAAAAATGAAATGAAGACCAGAATAATATTGCATTCGATTAACAGGTCTCTGTCAAGTTGGTTAGGGTTGAAAATGCATCTAAACCTCATTCCGATCAAGGACATAAAGCTCATGAAAGGCTGCCTGGGAGAAAAACGAAAAATATAATAAAGTTTCACGATTTCAGTTGGTATGTTCAAAACGAAAAATCATTAACTTTGTATTTTGTAAGGCCGTGGGAAAATTATAGTTATAATAACAAAATACTGATAATAATATTACATGCTTTATTAATATTATGCATTATTTTAGTTATTATAACAGTAATAATCACAATACAAATAATTAATAAAATAACATGCAATTGGTTAACTCGATATTTAATCGTCCATCTCATGTCGACCGACCTCAAGTTTCCCTGTTTTGAGAAACTTCTCCCTGTTTTGACTTGAGGGAGAAGTCACTTCTCGCTGTTTTTGGAGTCTGGCTTGACCCCTGCATATAAGCATACAACTATACATTAGCGCAAAGATTCCGCTCATATTTTCTTGAGTAATTATCCACTTAGTGTAGTACCTATCAAGAAAAGTGATCCGTTATTGCCTGAAGGAGGTGAGTTTTTAAATGAAAGAACAATACAGTTAAAATGAAACAAAAAAATGAGCAGGGTTCTCAATAAGAACCGGCCACCGGCCGAAATGACCGCTTCAAATGGCATTTGGGCCGGTTGAAAATCGTTCAAAAAAAAAGAAAAAAGATGAGGACAGTGACATGGATAGTATGTGTTATTGAACTTTGAAGAGATAATGGAAAGTATTTGTTGTTGAATTTTGTAGTTATGTGGATATGTAGTGTTCAGAATACAATTTTAAAAATGGATGTGTTGTTGAAGTTTGGTAAATAAATATAATTGTCAACATACTGCACTACCTCTAAATACAGATACAACTACTGCACTGCAGTACTTGTATCTGCATATAGAGGAATATTGCTTATAAAATTGCACTTTAAAGAGTGATTTAAAAGGCATTCAAAATAGCCCAAAATGCAGGAAATGACGCGCTCAATTTCAAAATTTTCCGGGGAAGGACAACCACCTAGGCCTGTTACTTTTTCAAAAAGGCCTGTTCAACCAAAAGTTATTGAGAACCCTGAATGAGATGCATAATTATGCGAAGTCCTCAGAGTTAAGGTTTCGCGTGCTTTATATGCAGCCAAGACAGATTTTAGTTTTAACAAATTGTATCCGCACCAACAAACTGTCTTAACAGTATAAAAGGAATACCTTTTGTTACACGTTTCTTACGACATCTTCCCTGACCCACCTCCCAGTACAGTGAAAAACAACAACATTGGATTTTGCCTTAATGAAAAAGCTAAGAGAGCATGAATTAAAACAAATGAAAAGCTTAAAAAAGAAAGTCCATTTTTGTTGTGGTTTGTAAAACCTCAGCAGACGGTAGTGCTACACACATTGTGTATAAACTGCAGTTAGTTTAATATTTCGTCTGCTTCAAGATGAGGGTTTCATCATTCTGACTGATTGATAGACGCACCAAAATTTAATTTTGACAGTTAGGGATAATAGTTTAGGAAAGTATAGAAAATAAACTCATGATCATTACTATTGTTTTGATATATCTTTATAGGGTAATGTTTAGTGTATTTAAGTGCCATATTATATGGTTTAAACATGCTTTATTATTCAGAAATGTGTGATTTAAACTCTCTGAGTAGCATAATGTACATGTATAAAATGATGAGAAACGTTTCTCTGTTGCCATTTGTTTTTTTTTAATACTCTACCCTGGCCTTTATAGAATCTCATCAACCACGAATGTGAAATCCTAGATTTGCCTCTGTGAAACCGCTGCGGGTTCGAATCCCACTGGGAGCTTGACTTGTAAATGAGGAAGTGTCGATTCTTATGGATGGCGGGAGGGCTGGCGTGGCGCAGTCGGTAGCGCATCGGATTTGTAACCGGAGGCCCCGGGTGGGCATTCCCTTGTATCGGTCTATCCTCCGAGCACGTTAAAGAACCATAGGAATCTTGATAATAAGAGTAGGGCACGTTCCCGGATTCCTATGTATCCTTCCCCTCTCTCTCTCTGGGGCAGCTCTAAATAACCTATACTGTGTTGATGAGCCTTTAAACAACATTCAATTCAATTGTGGATGGCCGGAGGTGTACAGTTCTAGTTCTATGCAGAAAAAATGTGGGTGGTCTGCATCCACCACAAAAAAATCAACTGTCATATATATATAACCTTTACATGTGTTGAAAATGACATACATGTAAAACAACAAACAAACACACAAATCACCTCAGTGAATAATGTTTCACCATAATCATGGCTTTTTTTCACCAAATTGGGAAGAGGCCCAGGCCTGTCCATTTTGGGAAAAAAGAAAAGGCTTTTTCTCATTTTGGGAAAAATATAAGATTTCATAAATTCAGTAAATATGACAATACTCTTATTAGTATTTTCATCCATTATTTATTATAATTACTAACTTCTCTAAGTCAGAATTGACTTAACAGACGAAAAACATTGCATAATTTATGCTTTTTCTCAAATTCTGAGAGAATACTGCCTTCTGATTGGGAAAGATTTCTGTCAAAATTTGGGAAAAAACAACTTTTCAATTGGGAAGAGGCCTAAAGGCCTCTCTTATATAAGGTAAAAAAGCCTTGATAATACAAAAACAACACTAGTTTCATGTCAATACCCTTTCTTATCACAGTCATCACCTGTTCCTTCATGGTGTTATCTTTGTCTCACATATTGGGTGATGCATATTTGGGTTAACTTGCACATGGTGTGCATTTATGTTTTATAAATGGGGTTTTAATGACTCTGACTAAGTAACACTGCACTTGATGACTTATCGTCAATCTGATAACTCCATTTACTGTACAGGTATCAGAGTTGCTACAATGAGCACACAGGCAAGTATGTGTTAGAATTAACATGGTACATTTGTGTTTAATGAGATTTATAACATTTCTGTGGGAGGAAAGTCAGGATTTCTCAGTGGAAGAATTTAATTTTAATCACTAGTACGTTAGTAATAATCTCTAAACTTTCTCGGAACACAAAAATAGGTATCTGTGCCGGTGAGGCGTGACATCAACAAAGTGTTGAAGACGTTGACTTCATTTACCGAGAACTTTAAGCACAGCGAAATAATTTGACTAAATCGTTCATGCATGCTGTGAGATAAGAGTAAATATTTGGGTTGTTTGTCAGAGTGTACAGTGACTGGTACTATATTCTATTCACAAATGGCGTGGCGTAGTGGGAAAGTGTCTGTCTCGCATCCAGGAGGATGCGGGTTTAATCACTGGCTTGATAATACCAAAGAGTTCATAAAAAATGTTACTAGTACTAGTTACTAGTACTCAGATGGGGATGTACGCGTAAATGTATTAGATTGTTTCCTCTAAGCATGTTTAATGCAAACGACCATATAGGAAGTTATTTGTTTGTAAGAGTAGGGCAGGTAAGGGCTATATTTGGGGCCAACACCTTGCCCCATTCCCCTTGCCGACAAGTTTTGTCCCCCTTTTTGTGTCACTTTTTCGAAGAAAATGCGATAGATAGGGATCACTTTGTCATCTGTGCGTCAGTCTGTCATGAAAACTTAACGTTGGCTATAACTTTATCAATTCTTGATATTTCTTCATCAAACTTTAAATATGTACTCACCATTACAACATCCACATGACCATAGTTTACTAAAATATTTTTTTATTTAATAATATTTTTATTTCTTCAAAATATGTTAGATATGATAGCTTGAACACCGGTGATTCGAATACCATCGGTAACTCGAGTACATTTTCCGGTCCCGACACAACTCCTATATACGGTCCGAAGATCCATTTTTGTGTGAATTTAAACCTCGCTAAATTGAAGGTGATGATCCGTTGCCATGCGATGTTGGACATATTAATTGTAATCAACGCGATTGTATTTGTTTGTAGCAAGTTCGATCATAGTGCGAAAACAGATCAAGTTGGTTGTTAAAGGTGCGAACATTTATGATTGAAAAGCGATAATAGACAGATACAGTTTATGTTTAGTGAACTTCGTTTACTGTTAATTACGATAAATTGAACACGGTTGATTTTCTAATTAAATTACGTTTGTTGATTGGTTTTAATAAAATAAAACAACAATTAAAATAAAGTGTGTTCACTTTTTAATTAGATAAGAGCATTTCCCGAGTATGTTTAGTTAACTTCGTTTACTGATTAAACACGGTTGATTTTCTAATTAAACACTGTTTGTTGATTGGTTTTAATAAAAATTATATGCTACGCTGTTGTCTATTCTATGTACCGAAACCATTCTTACCTTGTTCTCATTATTTGGACTTCCGGCTTGTATGTTAAAATCTATTATTGTGATATTTCTTTAAATAAATGATAAAACAAACACATTATTGCAGTTTTTCTTGTATTTTCAGTGTAACAGTTACATGTTATATATCCGTTATGAGATTTAAACAAACATACATGAACATAAAAAACATACCGAAAACGATAAATCACGTACACAAGTAACACTATTTCGGGCGGTACATAAATTCGGATAGATATTTTGTTTTTTACCGTTCCCTCGATGCCTCGAGCCACCGATAGCGCGGACATTTCCCTATGGTCCTGCTGTCTTCGAGCTATCGTGGTTCGACTGTACATGTGATATAAAAATTGCAATAATAAATAACATGGATTGGACCAGGAGTTATCACAACATACTAAACTATAAAGGTCAGGTCAAACTGAAGGTCATTATATGGGTTAAATATTAATTTTTTCTTCACAAAAACGTAATGTTGGCTATAACTTTGTCATTTCTTGATATTTCTTGATGAAACTTTCAGTATATACTCATCATGACAACATTGAAATGACCACACTAAAATCTAAAGGTCAAGGTCACACTGAAGATCATTACTTACTCCTTTTTTTCTTCACGAAAACTTGTCGGGCAACTTTTGTCAAGGTCATTTATCTGGGTCCAAAAAACCTTACTGACAAAGCGCTGACAGGCGACATGTGTTCCGTCTAGTATTGGATAAAATTTCACTCAATTTTTTTTTTTAATGTGTAAGTGTTGGCTTTTTTCGTGTACCCATAAGATGTCCATGAAAATTAATGTTCTTGATGTAAATTAAGTGTTAAATGGAGGACTGAACAAGTAAATAAAAATCTAACAATTTTTTTTCAACAATTTTACGACACATTTTCTTCCCAACTACAACCGAAATAACACTAAAAACTTATATTTTATTGTATTCAGTGTATAATTTCATAATTTCTTCTGCATATTTTCTTGTTGGACACTCGACAATTGAGGCGTCTAATTATGACAAGGTACATGTGTATACTGAGCTAATTAGTCGCATAATTACTGCATGCATGACATAAAAGAGCAGTATTGTATATTGATAATGTTCTGTATATATATACATTTATAATATTTACTTTATAATTGATGTAACCGCGTGTGGTTGGACAAGTAAAACGTGCTTAATTATATTGATATACAACGTGGCTTTTGAGATAGGCTACTGTGTAATTGGTGTCCCTAGGCCAAAGAAAGAAATATCCGCATTTTCACTAACCCAACCGACCCTGACACTTAGCCCCTTCATTAAACTTGCCCCGTGTGGTTCCGGAGGCCCCGTGTGGTTCAGGAGCAAAGAAAAGGGCCACTGCAGATCCCGTTGGAGGGGTATGCAGAGGGGTAGAACCCCCAAAAATTCATGCTCATTTTATCATGTTTTGTTCATGCTCATTAAAGGTCTCCATCATGACCTCTGCATTGTTTCAGGTGCCATCTCGCTCAAATCACTAGAGCAGTGGCAGAAAAACAATAAACGTAGCTCCAGTGTAAATGGAGTATCTACAGTAGAATTTGCAGCAACTCGGCAGTTCTGCAGGACTACCAACTTTCAAAATCAAGTAGTCCTGCACAGGTTTTGGTAGTCCGGCTAGTTTTCAAAATATAAACCCCAGAATAAAGGGATTTAAACTAAACAAAATATAAGTGACGAAGGAAACCGTAGACATCAACGAAAAACACTCCAAAAAGACGGATTCTATCTCAGTATTGATTAATTTCATAAGTCGCACATCTGACTGTTGGCCTTACTCTGCAAGGTCTGGAAGTCTTTTAAAGTCAGATAAAACCAGGATCTACATCTTCCTATCATTTCAAACAGCCCGTAACAACTTAAAATGCTCACAGACAATGTTTTTCATCATTATACATGGATGAACCATTTAATTGAAACACCATTTTCTTTTAGTCAGATACAGTAGCCACTATTGTTTTGGGGCGTCTGATCATATAGTCAGATTGCAAGATAGATTCTGATTAGAATAAATTACCAAAATCATAACAAATCCCCATAAAACATCAGAATATTAAATTTTCAGCATAAAACAGGTTCATTTAGGATATTTTGATTGAAATTTGCAAATTTTATTGATAAAATTGTACTGAGGGTATATTTACAAAAAGTAAAAAAAAGGTAAATAAAGTACAATTTGTTTACTGCCATTCTAGGGTGACACCTTCAGTGAAGTATTAGAGGCTGAACGCATTACATTATTTCCAATTTGCTGATCATTTTTGAGTGTATATAACATAGTTCTTTAAGAAAAGTTAGTTTTTTTCAGCCAGCTTATTTAGAAACAGGGATTGACGGCCAAAAGGCTATAATGTAGGCCTATGGGAAATGGAATAGTGGTACCGTATATGACCATTTCAGTTGAACGATTCGTCTCATCTTTATTATTTTTATAAATTTCTGAGATTCACCATCTGCTCTGAGATGATTTTTAACTGCAAAATTAATGCCTTATTTAAATTAGAAAGTTCTCTCAGGGATATAGACTGTTTTTAAAATTCATTTTCCCAGCACGGTACCAAAGTAGAAGTCAGGATCTTCTCTCTTTACACTAATGCCTGTATAAAAATAGTTTGTAAAATAAAAAAAACTTTCTACTGACTTATCCTAATTTCTTTGGCCATTTTATTTGACCTTAAAGGACACACGGCAAGTCATTATTAAAGAAACTAACCCACCAAATAATGGCAAAATTACAGTACAAACCGCTTAGGCCTAAAAAAAAAAAAGTGTGTGGTTCTGGTAACATCTTCAAAATTGGTAGGCAGGGTAGGTCGGATTTTTTTTTGATTTTTTTTTTTAAGGATTTTTTTTTTTATGAACGCAAAGAAGATGCACTGAATTATGTACTATAATTACTGTAATTATAATTGTTTTCTATTTGCTCTTCACTTGTGTACATACATACTTCACAGAGCTCTAGATAAGCTGCGTATCTGCGTACTTTACGCAAATAAATGAGCCAAAAAACGCAAAAGATTTCTTTCTATGCGTACTAAAATCGTAAACAAAAATAAGAAAAACACAATCAATTTATTACGATGCTTACCGAAATGTAAATACATCGCGTTTCGCAATCAATTAAATGGTTTGTCTGATTGTCGAATTGTTCTGTTCTGTACTCGTTACACGTTTGTAGAATATGTTCCTAATACTGTATGATGCAAGACTCGGTTAGAACATAATGAGAACGAGTCTACGTTTGATTAAACGAACATTTCCCAGACGGGTTTTGGGTTATGTTTACTTTATAAAACGTGTTGTATTGAGGTATCGTTAATAGGTATACTGTAATCCAGTCTGCGTATTATTTTCCCGTAAAATACGAAAAGATGTCAGGTAAAAGCGTTCGCGGAAGGAAACAATGCATAAACATCGTTCCAAACGTAAACAAAATCATCAGCTATATTTCCGTTAAAGCAGATGTGTCGTCTGAGTCAATGGTCCAGCCAATAATATTTGATTTGATTGATCAAAGGGTTTCAAAGTCAAAAAAGAAACTCGATGGAAGCACAATTTCAGTTAAGGTTCCTCTTAACTGCCCAAAATGATAAAAAAGTAAATTTAGTTTTATATGTGATTTTGTTGGAGATTGTGCATGTTTTGCATATCATTTTAAGCGTCTTCGAATCAAGATTTTGAAAATAATAATGGTTTTGCACAATTTTTTTTTAATTATTGATATTTTGTAAAAATGTAACTGTAATTTGGGCGTCATACGCGGAATCTCAAATTACTTCAAAATGAGAAATAAATGAAAATTCACAATGAAAATAATACGCCAGAAATAGTCTTCTCGAACTCATAGAGTAAGATGGGGAGTTTTTCTCAATTTTAATAAAGTTTTCTATTTCCGTGTTTATTTAAGATCATAAGCATCCTAATTTTCTATAAATATTACACAGTTACTACATTCTTTAATAGTTTCACATTTACGACGTGCACCTGCAACGTGGGACCTACTTTTTCGGTCATAAATTCCGGTGTATGTTATTCGTATGTTATTTGGCACTTCCGAAATCGCGAAAAATATGATAATATTGCAATTTTCTTCTGGATATGGACGATTTCTATACAGCATTTGACAAAGCAAGGTAGCTATATGATTGTTTCACATGGCTTAAGTTGGTTACTTATGCGATTGCCTCCCGATCAGCATGAAACATTCATAAAACCGTACTCATATCCAGCTGTCAAACCTCCATAATATCGCGTGCAAGCATGCACGTGAAGATATAAAAAATAGGCTTAAAAATAGGTCCAAATTGTAAATATATTTGAAAATATAGGTGTTTTAGTTTTATAAATTATGGATATTGTGACATTAAATTTTGAAAAAATTTAAATGGCACTGCCTGAGGTAGACATTGAAGTTGACTTTTTCATAATTATTTTGGCCAAATCCGTAAAATAAAAAGAACTTGAGATTCCGTCGTATGATGCCCAAATTACGGTTACATTTTTACAAAATATCAATAATAATAAAAGAAATTGTGCAAAAACATTATTATTTTCAAAATCTTGGTTCGAAGACGCTTAAAACGATATGCAAAACATGCACAAACTCCAACAAAATCACATATAACACTAAATTTACTTTCTTTTTCATTTAGGGGGTTTAGAGGAACCTTAAAACTATTGGCGGTTGGAAATTGAAATTCCCATGGCTTGTAGTTTAGACTAACAGCGATGGTGTATTGTAAAATTTACAATAACTATCAGTAGTTGGAAAAAAAAGAAGCAAATATTAAAAAAAGGAGGGTATAAATATTGATAAAAATAATTGACTGGGTTAAAAAAAACTAAATATAAAAAAATGATGTGTAAAAAACCCAAATAACAAAAACCTTATCTAGAGCTCTGATTCTACATGTACATGTATTTATCTCATAAACGCCATCCAAGTTGATGATATAACTGAAAGTTTCCCTGTGATGTCAGTTTACCTCGATATATTGTAATAAATCATTGTTCAGAACAATTGTTTTTATTTTTTTTTATTTTATTTTATTTTTCGATTTTATATTTTTTCATCAAAAGTTTTAGGGTTGTCCCTTTCAAAATAAGGTTGGCCTGGTCACTGGAAACACAGGTATTTTTTTTGCCTTATGTTGTAAAATTCTGCTGTTGATGGTGGGATAATTACTTTAATCATTATTTGAATAGTTAACCACACTGAGAATGTGTGTCATGTGCAAGAATCGGGTCTGTATCTCAAAGGTCAAGGTCACACTTGGAGGTCAAACGAGTCAAAGTTTTTCGGGTGGGTGGGGGGGTAAATTTCTCACTTATCGGTGACATTTCTCGTTTGTTTTGTGTATGTCCTATGCTCAAAGCGTCTTTGAACACTTGACACATTTATCCTTAAAACAAGTAGCATTATATGCAGCCAATTGTTGTATCAACTTGATCAGTTAAACACCAGAAGTCAAGGAGGATGTGAATGACACAAGGAAACTTGTTCTTGACAAAGGTCAAGTACCTTTATCATAAGAGATTTTATGGACCTGAGTACAGATATATACTCAACAAAAAAAGAAACTTCAACAACTTTACCCGTACATGTAGACACAATGAAAACATATTTTGTTTGGTCTTATATGTTTATACCTTTGTTAAAAGGCCTATACCTTTGTTAAAAGGCCAGCACTGTCATGAAATCAATTTTTAGCTCTACTGATCAGAGATCAGCAGAGCTTATGCTGTGGTGCGGCGTCGTCGTCCGTTCGTCCGTCTGTCCGTCTGTCCGTAAACTTTTATTTGTAGCGACTTCACAGCTGAAACTACTGGATGGATATTCATGAAACTTACAGAAATGTTGCCCATAAAGTCTAGTTGATCCTAGCAAAAATTCATGTTGATGTAAAATCCAAGATGGCCGCCAAAGCTAAAAATAGAGTTTTAAAATACAAGTTTGTAGCGACTTCTTCTTGAAAAACTATAAGTGATATTGATATGGGACTTTTTCTAAAATGATCAGCATGACATGATGTTGATCCTAGTCAAAAATCGTTTTGATTCAACGTTAAACATGGCTGCCAGCGGCCATCTTTGTTTACAAAGAGTTATATAGTAAAAACTTGTAGCGACTACTTCTCTGAAACTACTTGGCGGATTGTCATGAAACTTTACAGGAATGTTGCTCTTGATGTCTTATTGATCCTAGAAAAATTTCAGGTCGGCCGGAAATTCAAGATGGCCGTCACAGCTAAAAATAGATTTTTAAAAATATAAGTTTGTAGCGACAACTTCTTGAAAACTATAAGTGATATTGTTATGGACTTTTTCTAAAATGATCAGCATGACATGATGTAGATCCTTGTGGAAAATTATTTTGATTCGACGTTAAACATGGCTGCCAGTGGCCATCTTTGGTTACATAGAGTTATATAGTAAAAACTTGTAGCGATTACTCCTCTGAAACTACTTGACGGATGTTCATGAACTTCACAGGAATGTTGCTCTTGATGTCTAGTTGATCCTAGAAAAATTTCAGGTCAGCCGAAATTCAAGATGGCCGCCACAGCTAAAATAGATTTAAAATAAATAAGTTTGTAGCGACTACTTCTTCAAAACAATAAGAGATATTGATATGGACTTTTTCTAAATGATCAGTATGACATGATGTTGGTCCTTGTCGAAAATCGTTTTGATTTGACCTTAAACATGGCTGCTTTGTTTACATAGAGTTATATATGAAAACTTGTAGAGACTACTTCTTTGAAACTACCTGACGGATTTTCATGAAACTTCACAGAATGTTGCTCTTAATGTCTTATTGATCTTAGCAAAATTCAGGTCGGCCGGAAATTCAAGATGGCCACCACGGTTAAAAATAGATTTCAAAAACAAGTCTGTAGCGACTACTTCCTGAAATCAAAATCAATCAGTAGAGCTCAAGGTCATTGACCTCTTGTTAAAAAATAAGTTTGTAGCGACTACTTCTTGAAAACTATAAGTGATATTGATATGGGACTTTTTCTAAAATGATCAGCATTACATGATGTTGATCCTAGTCAAAAATCATTTTGATTCAACTTTAAACATGGCTGCCAGCGGCCATCTTTGTTTACATAGTTATATAGTAAAAACTTGTAGCGACTACTCCTCTGAAACTACTTGGCGGATTGTCATGAAACTTTACAGGAATGTTGCTCTTGATGTCTAATTGATCCCATCAAAATTTCAGGTCGGCCGGAAATTCAAGATGGCCGTCACAGCTAAAAATAGATTTTTAAAAAAATAAGTTTGTAGCGACTACTTCTTGAAAACTATAAGTGATATTGATATGGGACTTTTTCTAAAATGATCAGCATGACATGATGTAGATCCTTGTGAAAATTATTTTGATATGACGTTAAACATGGCTGCCAGTGGCCATCTTTGGTTACATAGAGTTATATAGTAAAAACTTGTAGCGACTACTCCTCTGAAACTACTTGACGGATGTTCATGAATATCACAGGAATGTTGCTCTTGATGTCTAGTTGATCCTAGAAACATTTCAGGTCGGCCGGAAATTCAAGATGGCCGCCACAGCTAAAAATAGATTTAAAATAATAAGTTTGTAGCGACTACTTCTTCAAAACAATAAGAGATATTGATATGGGACTTTTTCTAAAATGATCAGTATTACATGATGTTGGTCCTTGTCGAAAATCGTTTTGATTTGACCCTTAAACATGCTGCTTTGTTACATAGAGTTATATAATGAAAACTTGTAGCGACTACTTCTTTGAAACTACCTGACGGATTTTCATGAAACTTCACAGGAATGTTGCTCTTAATGTCTTATTGATCTTAGCAAAATTTCAGGTCGCCGGAAATTCAAGATGGCCGCCACGGTTAAAAATAGATTTTCAGAAAAACAAGTCTGTAGCGACTACTTCCTGAAATCAAAATCAATCAGTAGAGCTTCAAGGTCATTGACCTCTTGTTAAAAAAGTTATTCCCCTTGTTTTGGTTTAAACAGCATAACCGGGTCTTGTGGTTTAAACTTTGAATTTACACTGTTTTGTTCTATTGAAATAAACAGAAGATAACCCCAGCACCAAAAAGACGGAGAAAGTAAGCTGACCTGTTCACTCACTTTTGCTCCATACAGCTTTCAAGAATGAATATTTCAGATAACCTCCCTTTATAATACAAATATAGTGATTTCGCAGTTTGAATAAAACATGTTTTAGCAGCAACACACTAACTCTGGTTTTTGATGATTATTAATATGATCAGAATGATTGATAAGTATATAATGATGACATTTTATCTAGATACAAAGTGTATCAAAGTCAACCCTATGCAAATCACAGCTTAAAATGCGGAAGTTTCTTTTTTTGTTCAGTATATATACTGGTATATCTAGACAGTAATATATATATATATGGGTGTTATAAATTTATCAGATGAATGTAACTGTCATGACATTTCTATTGTAATTACAGTCAATAAGTGAATAAAATGGTGTATTTATAATTATTTCGTTAACTGACATATATAATGTATTGGGACATGAACTCGGAGGAAGATCAGATGGAAAATTACCATCAGCGATGCAGAGGTCTGTGGCTCTCAAGCTAACACCTTATCCACTGAGCTAACAAAGTTTCTTATAACTCAAACTAGAAATCATTAAAAGACAACAAAATTGAATAGAAAAAACAATCTCTTAGCACAGTGGTTTCTAAATACAATGTCTTGGCGATTGGGTCAAAAATTTAGGGTTGAAAGAATTACCTAGAAAATCAATTGAAACTAGTTAGATCTACTGAATATACTGTAAATAGCACAGATCGATATTGACGTCACACATTAATTTCACGAAAATATCGTGCCATTGAACAATAGAAGCACAATCAAATTCAATAGATTCCCGATCTGTTTTCGGACAAAATCATACATATTTGTACGAATGAACTCTATTTTTAGCAATCGTAAGCAATCTTGATCGGTGCTACAGTCGTTCCCGATTGAGCATGGAATTACATAGATTGCATCAATGGATGTTTGACGCGTCAGACATATAAACAACCGATGACGCCGTCCAATAAAATGGAAGTACTCAGTGAATTGAAACTAGCTGACACCTCCCACTCGCCTACAAGTCCCACGTGATAAAAATCGATAACATAACACTAGAGTACAAGTCACCTTTTCGCTATCATATAGATGCTGTGGATTGTGAAAATAACTTCCCCAGCTGTGACGGAACTTACTACTTTCAAAATGGCATATTCAAGGTATATCTCTCTAGCAATTCTACTGTAATGCTGGCTAGTTTATATGCCTAAAGCACATCTCTGCCGGATTCAAATCGAGATTTATTTCACACTCGTGTTTACATTCAGGCAGCGAGGAAGGGGGCGGAGTTGAGCATGCGCTGACATTGTGTCAGTACGAACATAATTCCATGCTCAATCGTGGACGCCTGTATTGCAGAGAGCATGGAGGGGCCATGAGCGTGAAACTGTTGTATCTTGTTCTTTATTTATCACAAGTTACAATAGTTTGGCATTCATTAGCTCTACTGGCCAAGGGCCAGCAGAGCTTATGGGATCGTGTGTTGTCCGTCTTCCGTCGTCCGTCCGTCGTCCGTCGTCCGTCCGTCCGTTAACTTTTGCTTGTGTACACTCTAGAGGCCACATTTCTTATGCAATCATCATGAAACTTTGTCAGAATGTTTGTCTCAATGAAATCTCGGTCAAGTTCGAAAATGGGTCATGTGGGGTCAAAAACTAGGTCACTAGGTCAAATATTGGAAAAACCTTGTGTACACTCTAGAGGCCATATTTTTGACCCGAGCTTGATGCAACTTTGTCAGAATGTTTGTCTTAATTATATCTTGGTCAAGTTTGAAAATGGGTCACATGGGGTTAAAAACTAGGTCACTAGGTCAAATACTTGAAAAACCTTGTGTACACTCTAGAAGCCGTATTTCTGACCCAATCTTGATGAAACTTTGTCAAAATGTTTGTCTTAATTATATCTTGGTCAAGTTCAAAAATGGGTCACATGGTGTTAAAAACTAGGTCACTAGGTCAAACTTTGGAAAAACCGTGTGTACACTCTAGAGGCCATATTTTTGACCCGATCTTGATGAAACTTTGTCAGAATGTTTGTCTCAATGAAATCTCGGTCAAGTTCAAAAATGGGTCATGTGGGGTCAAAAACTAGGTCACTAGGTCAAATACTTGAAAAAACTTGTGTACACTCTAGAGGTCATATTTGTTACCCAATCTTGATGAAACTTTGTCAAATTGTTTATCTTAATTATGTCTTGATCAAGTTCGGAAATGGGTCACATGAAGTTAAAAACTAGGTCACTAGGTCAAATATTGGAAAAACCTTGTGTACACTCTAGAGGCCATTTTTTTGACCCGAGCTTAATGCAACTTTGTCAGAATGTTTATCTTAATTGTTTGTCTCAATGAAATCTCGGTCAAGTTCGAAAATGGGTCATGTGGGGTCAAAAACTAGGTCACTAGGTCAAATAATTGAAAAACCTTGTGTACACTCTAGAGGCCATATTTTTGACCCAAGCTTGATGCAACTTTGTCAGAATGTTTGTCTTAATTATATCTTGGTCAAGTTTGAAAATGGGTCACATGGGGTTAAAAACTAGGTCACTAGGTCAAATACTTGAAAAACCTTGTGTACACTCTAGAAGCCGTATTTCTGACCCAATCTTGATGAAACTTTGTCAAAATGTTTGTCTTAATTATATCTTGGTCAAGTTCAAAAATGGGTCACATGGTGTTAAAAACTAGGTCACTAGGTCAAACTTTGAAAAAAACGTGTGTACACTCTAGAGGCCATATTTTTGACCCGATCTTGATGAAACTTTGTCAGAATGTTTGTCTCAATGAAATCTCGGTCAAGTTCAAAGATGGGTCATGTGGGGTCAAAAACTAGGTCACTAGGTCAAATACTTGAAAAAACTTGTGTACACTAGAGGTCACATTTGTTACCCAATCTTGATGAAACTTTGTCAAATTGTTTATCTTAATTATATCTTGATCAAGTTCGGAAATGGGTCACATGAAGTTAAAAACTAGGTCACTAGGTCAAATATTGGAAAAACCTTGTGTACACTCTAGAGGCCATATTTTTGACCCGAGCTTGATGCAACTTTGTCAGAATGTTTGTCTTAATTATATCTTGGTCAAGTTTGAAAATGGGTCACATGGGGTTAAAAACTAGGTCTCTAGGTCAAATACTTGAAAAACCTTGTGTACACTCTAGAAGCCGTATTTCTGACCCAATCTTGATGAAACTTTGTCAAAATGTTTGTCTTAATTATATCTTGGTCAAGTTCAAAAATGGGTCACATGGTGTTAAAAACTAGGTCACTAGGTCAAACTTTGGAAAAACCGTGTGTACACTCTAGAGGCCATATTTTTGACCCGATCTTGATGCAATTTTGTCAGAATATTTGTCTCAATTATAGCTTGCTAAAGTTCGAAAATGGGTCACACAGGGTCAAAAACTAGGTCACTAGGTCAAATACTTGAAAAACCTTGTGTACACTCTAGAGGCCATATTTCTGACCCGATCTTGATGAAACTTTGTCGAAATGTTGTCTTAATTATATTTTGGTCAAGTTCGAAAATGGGTCCCATGGGGTCAAAAACTAGGTCACTAGGTCAAATACTTGAAAAACCTTGTGTACACTCTAGACATCATGTAGTACGACTCGATTCATCAATGGTATAACAGCCAGTAGAGCGTTCACAGGCCCTCTTGGGCCTCTTGTTTTTTGATATACAATAGTATACAACTATGTACTTCTGTCGAGGTCAATGGTTAAAACTATTCATCCAAGGGAATGACTATTGACCCTCAGCATTGAACTATTGACCAAGATGCAAGGTCAATAGTTCACTGCTGAGGGTCAGTAGTCATTCCCGAGGATGAATAGTTTTAACCGTTGACAGAGACAGGAGTAGATAGTTGTTTTATTATATTTAATCATATGTCCGTAAACTTTTTTTTGGAGCGACTACTACTCTGAAACTACTGAATGGATTTTCATGAAACTTTTACAGAAATGTTGCCCATGAAGTCTAGTTGATCCTAGCAAAAATTCATGTTGATGTGAAATCCAAGATGGCCACCAAATCTAAAATTAGGTTTTAAAAATCAAGTTTGTAGCGACTACTTCTTGAAAACTATAAGTGATATTGATATGGGAATTTTTCTAAAATGATCAGCATGACATGATGTTGATCCTTGTCGAAAATCGTTTTGATTCGACTTTAAACATGGCTGCCAGCGGCCATCTTTGTTTACATAGAGTTATATAATGAAAACTTGTAGCGACTACTCCTCTGAAACTACTTGACGGATTTTCATGAAACTTCACAGGAATGTTGCTTTTGATGTCTAATTGATCCCAGCAAAATTTCAGGTCGGCCAGAAATTCAAGATGGCCGCCACGGCTAAAAACAAGTCTGTAGCGACTACTTCCTGAAATCAAAATCAATCAGTAGAGCTTCAGGATCATTGACCTCTTGTTATTCTATGTCATTGAGCGCTTATTGTAAATAATTGACATTGGTACTAAAGCGTTTGAATGATCTGGAAGATACTGTTGACTCACAAGTCTGGGTTAAACCGGATTGGACACGTTTGAACACGTTTTCAAGTCATACTAATGACTTCCACATGACTGCTTTCAGCCAATACAAACTTCGTATATGTAATGATATATAATAAATGTCATTGTACTTATTATGCTATCAAAGTCTTGGGCCCGTTTTATGAAACAACTTACGACCATTTTGATCACAATGCTTGAAGCCTTCACTATTAATTACACTTTTCAAATAAACGTGATTTCATTTCATTTTCTTATACATTTACATACATGTACATGTGATATTTCTGCACTACATCCACACATAATTGTCTACATAGAATGCTTAGATGAAAAAAACCTGAACCATTTTCAGATTTGAGACTTATCCAAGATGTATAATCAAACAAGGCCATGAACTTTCTCTTTAAAAATGTAATAAAATTCACATAAAAGTTTGTTTTATTTACATGGAAATGTTAGGTATTTATTGACCTGATACTGGCAGTACAACTGTCACTTACGAGTGTCATAGAAGTACTGGTAGTTATTATTATATAGATCTTGTATCTTACTACTGGGGGAACCTAAGGCCAAAACAAACAAACCTGTGTTTCCTGTGGCCCGACTGACCCTATTTTTAAGGGGCCGACCCTAAAAAAAATGTAAAAAAAAATTAAATTTGTTCTTAACAATGATTTATCGCAATATATCGAGGTAAACTGACATCACAGAGAAACTTTCAGTTGTATCATCAACTTGTATGGGATTTATGAGATACATATATGTAGAATCTCACAATATCTTGGGCCAAAAAAAAAGAAAAAGGAAAAAAAAAAGAAAATGCCTACCAACATACGCTATTTTTTTTAGAGCATGCAATAGGAAACACACCTATTTTTTTTGGCCTAACCATGATCATAACTGATAGAAAAATGTTTAGTCACTACTTTCATATTGTGTAAAAAATTTAACATTTTACGAAAATAAAAACATTAAGAGACAGCTTTAAAGATTGTTAAGCTCATTTGTTGTCTGACAACTTGTCACACATTTTATCAAAAACAGTTGATTTTTCTCGTAAATCCATCACTTTCTGATGAAAAGGTCAGTTGTAAAAAGTAAAAAAAACTAATGCATCGTTTGTGGAAGTTGATGTGCAGCGTCATTAACGTTAATGGCGACCCATTTTAGAGATAACATTTTCTAACAGATTTTTTTATTAAGGCAATTAATATGCCTTCATGATCGTGCTTGATTTATGCTTGATTGGGTGTCAAACACGTACCATACACTTGCTGCACACGTTTTATTGAAGTGAGAATGCACATGCTGTCGTAGTCTTTAGCACAAATTACACAATAGGTGCATGTATTTTACACAAACATAGCAAAATACTAAAATCACACAATATTGAAAAATGTGACTAAATGTTTTTCCATCAGTGTATGAATATAATGATAAATTGATCATGTACATGCGCACTTTCTGGGAAAGCAACAACTTTTTCAGTAATTCATTTCGTCAGACAGCAACCATCTCAGTAATGGGTTTCTTATAAACTGACAATGGTTAAATGACTGTGATTCATGTGGCAGGCAATAGTTAAGTATTTTATGAAATAAATAGGGAGAAATAAATAGGGACCCAGTCAAATGGTATACAAACAATTATCGCATTATCATGGAAACCAACCGTTCGCAACATCTCTAACAATCCATGGACTTGTATGATCCAGAAGAACAATAGGATTATCCTAAAAAAAGATCTATATCGAGAGCTTTCGTTTTTTGTCGCCTTGTCGACCCATTTTAGAAATAAGGGCTTTTGTCGCCTAACTCAGAATATATACACAATATATACATAGACGCCACAGAAGATGATGATAATGATAATAACACATTGATCTAGACATTATACCAGTTCAGTTATTAGCTTCTGTACTACAAATAGCCACTAATCTGCCCAGTGATCTATCTTATCATCTCTTATACTATCTGTTATGTTTTCAATGAAGTCAGTGGTGAATGATTATTTCCATGCTACTACATGCAGGGCCCCACTGATCAGCTGTCCTGTCAAATGGTAATTTACGTCCTAAATAATTCTGCAATGCTGATTTGAATTTTCTAAAGAGCAAACTTAGGGTCAGGATAGGGCATACACGCTGTACTCATTCATATTTATTACAAGGTGAGCAGTTGCCAGAATGTATACCCTGTTTTGCACCGTTAACGGTCAAACATATCTCTTTCGAAATGTGTAGACTTTGATCCTATGCGACAAAGATACTACACAGTTAATACTTTGAAAGAGAATTTGATACTATAGATTTTAGTCTTGTTTAGATTTCCTTAAAGAAATCAGACTTATAAATCAATATAATATATTCCTATATATATTAACTTGTTTACAAGCCCGTTGGCGGGCATTTGTTGATTTACATATATACATAGTTTATATTGCTACCATATCATCCCTTATTTGTAGATAGTTTTATCTTTATACGTTTACATTATTTTTAATTACTACTTCATTCCTTCATGTTTTTGCGTGCAATATGACCTATTTATGTGTCGACGTTCCGTAAAACACCATTCATTCATTCATTCATTCATTCTAAAGAGCAAACTTAATGTTATAGTTACTTGGGTTTACTCAGAAATATGCTTGAATTGTAAATTTTCAATGCAGATTTTCACTCCTAATTTTTTTTTTTTAATACTGATTTCCTAAATTTCAATGCTGAAATCCCCCAAACATTCTTATCTGAAGCTGCAGTAGCAGCAGTAGCATTATCTGTTATGTTTTGAAGTACATGAAGAATGAGATTTTGAACAGTCTGTTGGGATGCTGGCTGGCTGGATACAAGTATCAGTCTAGTGATTTGTGGCATAAAATGTAAGTTGTGACGAATTGTTTTTATCTGTTCAGTCTCTCGAAAAACTAATTATCATGATTTTATACATAAAAGTGCATGTCACGTAAGAAATAACATATTTATATTGTGTGAACACTGGTGTTAGGACTTGAAAAACATTGAACTTACAAGCTTGCTGCTATACACGTCAACGGATATGATCTAGAACAGTATCAAGCCACTGGAAATAATTTAGTCTTAAGTAACAATAAACAGTGACTTTTAACAGGAATATAGGGTTTGTGAGTTAATCGATGTTCTGATAAACAGTGACTTTGGAAACAGAATATAGAGTATGTGAGTTTAATCCGTGTTCTGATAAACAGTGACATTGGAACAGAATATAGAGTAAGTGAGTTTAATCCGATGTTCTGATAAACAGTGACCAAAATATAGAGTGTGTGAGTTTATTCCTGTGTTATAAATAAAGGATTGTTCTGATAAACAGTGACATTGGAACAGGAATATAGAGTATACATGTGAGTTTATTCCTGTGTTATGATAAAGGATTGTTCTGATAAACAGTGACGTTGGAACAGGAATATAGAGTATGTGAGTTTATTCCTGTGTTATGATAAAGGATTGTTCTGATAAACATTGATGTTGGAACAGGAATATGGAGTATGTGAGTTTATTCTGTGTTATGATAAATTATTGTTCTGATAACAGTGATGTTGGAACAGGAATATAGAGAGTGTGAGTTTTTTTCTGTGTATGATAAACAGTGACTTTGTAAAGTAGGCTGTGTGAGTTTAACCCTGTGTTCTGATAAACAGCGACTTTGGAACAGGAATATAGGGTACGTGAGTTTAAACTTTAACTCTGTGTTTTGATAAACAGTGACTTTGTAATGTAGGGTGTGTGAGTTTAACCCTGTGTTCAGATAAACAGCGACTTTGTATTATGTAGGTGTGTGCGTTTAACCTGTGTTTTGATAAACAGTGACTGTAAAGTAGGCTGTGTGAGTTTAACCCTGTGTTCTGATAAACAGCGACTTTGGAACAGGAATATAGGGTACGTGAGTTTAAACTTTAACTCTTGTGTTTTGATAAACAGTGACTTTGTATTATGAAGGGTGTGTGAGTTTAACCCTGTGTTTTGATAAACAGTGACTTGGAACAGGAATATAGAGTAGGTGAGTTTAACCCTGTTTTCTGATAAACAGTGACTTTGGAACAGGAATATAGGGTATGTGAGTTTAACCCTGTGTTGGTATAAATGGGTGACTTTGAAACAGGATATAGTGTATGCAAGTTTAATCCTGTGTTCTGATAAATGATTGTTCTGATAAAACAGCGACTTGGAACAGAAATATAGGGTATGTGAGTTTAACCCTGTGTTATGATAAACAGTGACTTTGGAACAGAAATATAGGGTATGTGAGTTTAACCCTGTGTTAGTATTGAAGGGACACACAGCAATCTTGAGTTTTATTCAGGCATTAAAAAATTAGCACCTCGATTATTAATCCTGTCTCATTTTCACTTTTAACTGCTTGCATATATTAAATAGAAATTTGAGATTTCAATTTTCTTCAGTATTGTACCTTTTTTTAGCTCGACTATTCGAAGAATAAGAGAGCTATGTAATCACCCCGGGGTCGGCGTAGGCGTTGGTGTCGGCGTCGGCGTCCCACATCAAGGTTGCGTGTAAGCTGTGTTTACAAGTCTATATCTCTTACATTTTCTTATCTACTACAACCAAATTTGTTCATTGGGCTTCCTTGTAGCATTATCTTAAGGGCTGCATAAGCAATTTGGTTCCTGTAACCATGGGCTCCCATGAAACCCAAATTATGATAGCCCATAAATGTGCCCCATTTCACATCAAATTTTGCGTGTAAGCTGTGTTTACAAGTCTATATCTCTTACAATTCTTACCTAGCACAACCAAATTTGGCCATTAGCTTCCTTATAGCATTATCGTAAGGGCTGCTTAAGTTATTTTGGTTCTGTAACCCTGGGCTCCATGAAACCCAAATTCTGATAGCCCTTAAAATATGTCTGTTTCACATCAAATTTTGCGCGTAAGCTACAGGTCTATATCTCTTACATTTTTTGTCCTAGCTGAACTAAATTTTGGAATTGGTTTCCTTATGTTGTAAAGGGTTGATAAGTATTTTTGTCTTCTGCAAATTCTGGCTCCATGTGAACCCAAATTGTGATGGCCCAAAAATGTGCCATAAAGGCAGATCTAGGTTTGCATGTAAGCATGTATATATCTATAATTTTGGTTTGGATTTGTTATAGCATTATGCATCTTATTACTTTCACCAATATTGGGGCATGGTCTCCCTCCTCCCCCCCCCCCCCCCCACCCCCTTTTACCCCTGCCCCACTCTCTCCACATCCTTTTTTTATTTTTTATTTTTTTACATATTTCTGTGTTGTTTAGTCAATTCTATACATGTATGTTGCAACCCTCCCCGCCCCCACCACGACACTCCCCGCCTCTCACCCCCCCACCCCCCACCCGCCCCAGACTTAAACTTTTCTTTTACATATTTCTGTGTTGCTTTTGTCAATTCTTACACATATATGTTGCAACCCCCCTCCCCCTTCCCACCCCATCCCCCCCCACCCCACCCCGCCTATCACTTGAATTTTTTTTTTTTTACATATTTGTTTGTTGTTTCAGTCAATTCTTACACATATATGTGCAACCCTCCCCGCCACCACACGAAACTCCCCTCTCTCCGTTTGCCCCATCACCCTCCAACCCACTCCTGCCTCTCACCCTCACCCATGCTCCACACCCCTCTACCCCACCCTACCCCCCACCCACCCCACCCCACCCCACTTGAAACTATTATATATTTTTTTTACATATTTCTGTGTTGCTTTTGTCAATTCTTACACATATATGTTGCAACCCCTCCCTACCCCCAACCCTTTCACCCAAAGACCCATTGGAATCTGTTCGATAATAAGAGTAGGCACGGTTCCCGGATTCCTATGTATCCTTCCCCTCTCTCTGGGGCGGCTCTAAATAACCTATACTGTGTTGATGAGACGTTAAACAACATTCAGTTCAATTCACTTCAAAAGTTAATAACGTAAAAAACAATTTGCTTTGAACTATTCACATAATTAATATTAATGATGAAAATAGGCAAGTTATGTTGAAAACTGACGGGAGCCGTGAGATTTAAAAATCAAGATTGCCGTAGTCCTTTAACAGTTTGGTTCTGATAAACAGTGACTTTGGAACAGGAATGCTTCGTCTGGGGGAACTTTATCTTTCTTACCTTAGAATTTATTCTTGGAATTTTGGACCTACAGTTAGTAACCCTGTGTGTTTGGGACAGAGGATTTGCCTAACACTGTCTGAAGACTGTTCAAAATTATCATTTTCTACCAGTGATGTAGATAGTTTTGATGCAATGAGTCTTTACTCATCAGATTCAAAATGAATAACAAGCAGCTCGTTCAGTGTAAACAATTGCTTGAAATAGTTCATGCTTTCAAAATGGTTGTGAATCAATACATTTTAAAGGAACAACTATTCTGATTAAAATGAAGTTAAGTAAAAACAAAAGAAACACTGTATGACCTTAATTTTAGACACATGCTTGGAAACAGTTTTCATCATGTACATGTAAATATGGAATGAACTGTTCCACAGACAATACATTCAAATATAATACTCATTATGAGTTATTATAGTAAGTTGATGAGTAATGATACAATTTTAATAAACTGATTTTTTTTTGTCAAAAAAGAAGGATAAAATACTCAAAAACTCAGCTTATCTACTGCCTCTGTTTACTTAATATATTGATGAGGCGTTAAAAAGAATTCAAGTAAATACCTTCCAGTTTGCATAGAAATATACTTGTTTAAATTTTAAATAATTACATGTACCTCAAGATTGATGTATGTCCTTTAAAAGTGTGTGTCCCTTTAAAGGTATCGTAATCACATTTATGTTTCTTTACTGGATCTCCTCACGATGGTATGTAACTTTGTAATACATGTGTTAGAAGATTTTCATTTTTCTACCCTTATAAATATCTAAGAAACCCCTGTTTACCATGGCAAACAATTCATATTTTATTCATCTTCATTGGAACTTGTAATCATTGTTTGTAATTGAACTTGTCTCTACCCTATTCATCTTGATGAATGAATCCTGTCTCAATCTAACCTAATAAATTAATTGAGTATTTTTGTAAGATTAAGAAATAGTACAGAATCTGGTTGTTTTTTATTCTCATCTAAAATGGCCTGAGAATGTAGAAGTATGTATACATCTAGGTGCCAAACAATTAAACCAAAGGCTTTGGTTCAAATTACTATATTGAATTATTTTACACCTGTAAGAGTGCTACATGCAGAACCAGTAACTCACTGGGCAGAAACAGGTATCTCACGACCTCGGTACCTCAGTGAAAAAAAGCTTGAGCTTTAGAGCTTACATTGTAAGACCGCAGCCCCACGTGGGGTTAGCTCGCTGGTGAAGGTATGTCCGAAACTTCATCTCATCTCCCTCTGAGGTTGCTGTCCCATTATAACCTTAAAAAAATGTTTTAAAGGAATGTAAACGCCCCTCATTTCATTTATTAATTAACCCTTAACCGCTACATGTATAAACTAGTACATGTATAATGGACTGTTCAGCTTCTTTCTTTGAATTAAGTCCATCCATGTATGTGATAAAGGGTCTTTTGGGGGAAATGACTAATCAGCAGATGGACATTGTAAACCCTATAGTTGCAAGGCTGATCTGGGTTTACAATGATACAACGCAAAGGCTGTTATACTTGTGCTTAAAGGGGTAAGGTTAACTTGGGGCTATATAAAAAAATTGTTTAGCCACAAGTCCAGGACAAAAGGCCTTGGCAGAAGAGACTAGTCCCATCCAGATTGTACCGTTCTGACAAAATGATCATTATTTATATAACCTGGCTCACAACTTGGCAAAATATTGACCTACATGTATGGTCATATAACTTCACAGTTTTTCTTATCAAATGATTCAGTGCTGTTGACAGTGTCCAATAACTCTGACTCATTTCGGCAGAGTTATTCCCCTTTTATAAAACTTATCTGCAAACTAACCTTAGCTCATACTTGACAAAAATATTGACCTACGTTTATATGGTCATACAGTTCTTCTTTATCAATTAATCAAGGCTGTTGACATGTCAATACTTCTGACTTTCATTTCGGCAGAGTTATCCCATTTCATACCTGCAACCTAACCTAGTCCATAACTTGACAAAATACGTGATCTATGGTTGTGAAACTTTATACAGTAACGAGTTTCCCCCTGATCAAAATGCAGAGTTACGCCCGTTTGTCATAAACGTTAACAATTTAAAAAAAAACTGCCCGATTCATAAAGGATTGTAACCCTGTCTTCAACTTTATAGTTATACTGAACAAACAGCTAATGACACAATAGACAATACTTTAATAGCTCATAATAACAATCAATAAATCAAAACAAATTTCATTCTGAACGAGACAGATATCTTGTCAATAATGACTTAAATTAAAAAAAAATCATTCAGATCACCTGTCTCCAACGTACCTGTTGGCATTTAATAAGTTCATACATTAAAGGTATTGTCTACTGGTGCATTAACTGTTTCGTTCAGTATAGAGTCCTTGCTGAAATAAACTCATGGTAGGCGACACAATTTGGCATACACGTTTTATTGGTGTAAATCCATCTTTTTGTGGTAGACATTGCTAAATTATCACCAGGCTAAAGTGGGGCCGAAATTCGACTCTCTTCCAATTGCAAAGCCTCTATTTTTTCAATTCTAGGGTAAAAATTCCCAATTGAAAAAAACAAAACACTTTTCTTTGTTTTTTGTTATAAAAGGACAGACTTTACATAGTTTGTATGTTAAAATCTAAATTCCTAAAACACTGATCAATATCATGTTATTGAAAAATTTCCTTTAAAAAACATTCACATATAAACAATGATAATCATGCTATTGTCCCACCCCCAATTTGGACAGTCCGCACGCTTCTTTTTCCCAAAATCTGCAGGCCTAGGCCATTTCCCAATTTTCTTGAAAAAGGCCCGGTCTACAGCCAAAACAGCAATTGGAATGAAACTACACCCCACACACTTACTGTGTTAAGTCTATCCTAAAGTGTTAGTAAGAGTTGTCCAGATTTCATCAAGATAGATCTCAATATGAATCATTGTGTTTAGACAAACTGTAATGTTTTAAGATATATATTTGCCTAATTTGTATATCATCATCACCTACCATTCTCATATCTCAGAGTTAAATGTCCTCAGTCAGACCCTGTGATTAAATCAGCGATATAAATATACTCTTCAAAATAACTTAAAGACCAGCTAGTTTTTCTCCCACTATATTTAACATAGAAATCCTGCATATGCATGCTGCAAAAACATCTACAGAACAGAACAAATAACTTGAATGAAATTAAAACTTCAA
>JAWPHD010004399.1:0-189054 GCA_037043455.1 Cyrtodaria siliqua
CTTGAAATCCTTTTTATGCTCAAAATGTTTAAGTAAGGAAAATATCATAATTGAAAAGAGAAATACATCTGTGGTAGGTTTAGCCATGAACAAAACAGTATTTGAATAAAAGAAATTACGATATTTTGTGTTTAAAGTCAGGTAAATATTTAGTGAAATATCCGCACTATGCCACGTGAAGTTTAGATATTTGTTATTTAAGCTGTCTTTAAATGATTATAGTTAAATACAGTTATTTCTGTTATTAAAAATAACACTTACAGTATCTATTAATGAATTGCATATACAATGACCCGTCGCCTGTGTTAGCATCTGTCGCCTTTGAATATAACAGATGCAGATTGTATATGTTTTGTCATGAATATATAGAATTGACAAGATAGGTGCACATTTTTATTAGAATATACAGGCCACCACTATATCATTGTGAGTTGTTAAACTTTTCAAAGTTATCTGTGATAAAATCGTTCCTGTGATATCAATGCATTTACAGTTAATAGATATACAAATAAAGATAGTTTTGTATTTCTCATGCTCTCTCTCTCTCTCTCTCTCTCTCTCTCTCTCTCTCTCTCTCTCTAATAATGAAACATGCATCTCTATTCAGTTATATCGATTATTGTTGCATCACAAACCAGTTATTGCAATCCAACACCAGTATTTCAGTGTCAATCAACCAGGACGTCCGTGTTAATTCTATGTAGTACACGCGTGTGTAGCTACACTCGCGCATCTTAATTATTAATAAGACACGCGATATTTACGTATACTTCACTTCCTGGTACATTTACTTTGTATTTTCGGATATTTTTTGGACACATTTGGATGATGTGATTAAATGGCTTATTTTATTCAGAAATGATGTCTTGTCTGCACTCGCTGGACACATGGAATATTCTATGGACCAATTTATTTCACATATAAAAACAAAACAACTTTGAGTAAAACTGTACCAAAAGCGCACGATTTCTGCCATATAAATGAAGTACTGTCATTTACTGTATGGTTGACATTGCTCGTTCTTAAAATATGTATTTGGTTGCAAAATTCACTTCAGTTTAGATTTATTTTTTTCAAAGATGGCCGTCAAACAGGTCAAATAGTCCCTAAGAGTAAATATTTATCGACTAGTGGGCGGAACATAGTGTCCGCAAATCCCGTGCAGCACGCTTTTCATGGTATCTGATTTGGAATTATTTATCATGTATCTTCGCACTATTACTTTATGATAATGGTGGATTTAAACACACGTGTGAAATTTCGTGAGTTTGTTTTATTTTACTGGATTGAATTTTTATTATTCGTACAAATAACGGATTTTATAAGGATTAAAAGGTCAGTTTATTTATCTTTCTATTTGACAATGGTTGCATAATGTTTATAACTATTTCTATTTGTCAATGGTTGCATACTTTTTAGCTCGACTATTCGAAAAATAAGAGAGCTTATGTAATCACCCCGGCGTCGGCGTTGGCGTCGGCGTTCCACATCAAGGTTTGCGTGTAACCTGTGTTTACAAGTCTATATCTCTTACATTTCTTATCCTACCACAACTAAATTTGTTCATGGTCTTCTTTGTAGCATTATCTTAAGGGCTGCATAAGCGATTTTGGTTCCTGTAACCCATGGGCTCCCATGAAACGCAAATGATGATAGCCCATAAAATGTGTCCCATTTTACATCAAATTTTGCGTGTAAGCTGTGTTTAAAAGTCTATATCTCTTACAATTCTTACCCTAGCACAACCAAATTTGGCAATTAGCTTCCTTATAGCATTATCGTAAGGGCTGCTTAAGTAATTTTGGTTCCTGTAACCCCTGGGCTCCCATGGAACCCAAATTCTGATAGCCCTTAAAATATGTCCGTTTCACATCAAATTTTGTGTGTAAGCTGTGTTTACAGGTCTATATCTCTTACAATTTTTGTCCTAGCTGAACTAAATTTTGGAATTGGTTTCCTTATAGCATGTTGTAAAGGGTTGGATAAGTAATTTTGTCTTCTGCAAATTCTGGGCTCCCATGGAACCCAAATTGTGATGGCCCATAAAATGTGCAATAAATGCAGATCTAGGTTTGCATGTAAGCATGTATATATCTATAATTTTGGTTTGGGATTTGTTATAGCATTATGCATCTTATTACTTCACCCATATTGGGTCATGGGCTCCCTCCTCCCCACCCCCCACCTCTACCCTCGCCCCCACTCCCCTCCACACCTTTTATTTATTTATTTTTTTACATATTTCTGTGTTGTTTTAGTCAATTCTTACAAATATATGTTGCAACCCTCCCCGCCCCCACCACCCCCCACGCCTCTCACCCCATCACCTCCCCCCCCCACCCAACCCACCCCGCCACAGACTTGATTTTTTTTATTTTTTTTTTACATATTTCTGTGAGCTTTTGTCAATTCTTACACAAATATGTTGCAACCCTCCCCGTCAACCCCCGCCCCCCCCCACCCCCCGTCTCTCACCCCATCTCCCCACCCACCACGCCCCACACTTGAATTTTTTTATTTATTTTTAAATATTTCTGTGTTGTTTTAGTCAATTCTTACACATATATGTTGCAACACTCCCTGCGACCACCACCCCACCCCCCTGCCTCTCACCCCATCCCCCCCCCACCGCACCCCCCCCCCCCCCACCCAGACTTGAAACTTTTTTTATTGTTTTTTTAATATTTCTGTGTTGTTTTAGTCAATTCTTACACATATATGTTGCAACCCTCTCTGCCCCCTCCTCCCCATCCCCCTGCCCCTAACCCCATCACCCCCCCACCCGCACCCCCCACTTGAACTTTTTTTTTTTTACATATTTTTTTGTTGTTTTAGTCAATTCTTACACATATATGTTGCCCCCTGCCCCCGCCCCCAACCCACTCTCGCCTCTCCCCCCGCTCTCACCGACACCCCACCCCCACTTGAAACTCTTTTTTTTACATATTTCTGTGTTGCTTTTGTCAATTCTTACACATATATGTTGCCCCCTCATCGCCCCTCCACCCCACCTACAACCGCCTCCCCCCCCCCCCCCACACACACCCCGCTCCCACCACCCCAACCCACTTGTTTTTGTTGTTTTTTTACATATTTCTGTGTTGCTTTTGTCAACTCTTACACATTTACACATATATGTTGCCCCCCCCCCCCCCCCCCCCCCCACCACCACCATCCACTCCTTTCACCCCGCCCCCACTTGATATTTTTTTTTTTTAACATATTTCTTTGTTGTTTTAGTCAATTCTTACACATGTTGCCCTCCCCACCCCACGCCTCTACCCCATCCCCCCACCCCCCTACCCACCATCCCCGCCTTTCACCCTGCCCCACTTGATTTTTTTTTTTTACATATTTCCCCACCCCACGCCTCTCAAACTCGATTTTTTAATTTTTTTTCTTCATATTTTTGTGTTGTTTTGGTGAATTATTACATAGCTTCTTACACATATATGTTGCCCTCACCACCCCCACTCCCCCTACCATCCACCCCCGCCTCTCTCCCACCCTCACCCCGCACCCCACTCAAAACTCTTTTTTTTTTTTTTTTTTACATATTTCTGTGTAGTTTTGGTCAGTTCTTACACATAGTTATGTTGTGCTCCCAACCCCACCCCACATTGTTGTAGCCTTGTTTTCTGATGGTATATACTAGCTATAAATTTATTATTCTCCGAAAAATCGAATAGTCGAGCTGCGCTGTTCTCTGACAGCTCTTGTTATTTATCTTTCTGTTTGACAATGGTTGCATACTCTTTGAAGGGATGTGCGGGCGTTTAAAAATATCCATGTCGCTTGTCTATCATATATATTATAAGAACAATTACTGTTATTTGACAATGTATTTCATTTGTTCTACCAAATGTATATGCACACGTTTTTAAACATTAAATGAGTAAAAACAGCTATGCTCCAACTAGGATAAGCACACAAAGCACTCCAACATAGGCATGCACACACACAAGCGCGCACACTCATACGTACAGAAAAACAAACAGACGAAGGAAAACAATAAACAACAACAATAAAAAGCAAATAGTACATTTAGATTTTATCGGAAACAAAAGCATGGAATAGATTCTGCAGCCCTACCGAAACGATATTATATATATTTACTTTGTTTAAATACTTTTTTAAACACGTTGTATATATATGTTAGTGTTTGACGTTCTTCCTATATCAGATAACTTTGGTTAAAGGTATCTTTAAGTACTATTGGTCAGCCATCTTTGAAAAAAAAATCCAAACTGGATGGGGTATGATTAATTGAAATTTTCATCCAAATGCATACTATAGGCATGAACATTGTCAATGATATACTAGATGACATTAATGCAACACTATTGATGTGAACATAATATCAGAAACAATATGTATTTGGCAGAAATAGTGCCCTTTATATTCGAAAAGTTTAGTGCAAATTTACTCTAAGATGTTGTTTTTTTATGTTAAATAAATTTGTCCATAGAATTGTCCATTTATCTAAAAATGGCACATGAGACATCATTTCTAAATTAATTACGGCATGTTGTCACATCATCCAAATTTCAAAATCAATCATTGTAAAAAAAACAAGCTATTCTTTCAATGGAATGTACTTTCAAAATAATCTCACTGCTATAGTATGGTGGCACTGACGGGTTTTAATTGTCAAACTATTATAAATGGCAACTATATTTTTGGATGTATTAAACACAACTGAGTGACTGTTGTGAATAGAAACATGGCAACACAAGAGTAATTTATTATTATATTCCTATAAAAACAGCACAAACTAAATAATAACATATGAATACGATCAAATTACCTGTTTATCCGAATGTTTCACCATACAGCATGTTTCAATTTACAATTCACCTGCATGCTTTTCACGTGTATCATGTGCGTGTGTTGAAGGCACATGGCGTATAAAGAAAATCTTCATTTTTAACAATGGTGTACTTCGAATTTTGGATGATGTGATAACATGGCTTACTTTATTTAGAAATGATGTTTCGTGTGCCATTTTTAGATAAATGGACAATTATATGGACAAATTTATTTAACATAAAAAACAAAACATCTTAGAGTAAAATTGCACTAAACTTTTCGAATATAAAGGGCACTATTTCTGCCAAATAAATATTGTTTCTGATATTATGTTCACATCAATAGTGTTGAATTACTGTCATCTATTATATCATTGACAATGTTCATGCCTATAATATGCATTTGGATGAAAATTTCAATTAATCATACCCCATCCATTTTGGATTTTCAAAGATGGCTGACCAATAGTCCTTAAGTTGTTGATATGAAGCTTTAATTAGCCATTTGGAATTGGTAAAAGATTGGTAATATATTTTTAATATTGTCCATCCATCTCGATTGGACCTTGTTGGAGTAGTACAAATCGTACATTTGATAAATAAATGTTGGCTGATAATTTATTTCTGTCATTGCCATTTATATTATCTGTAAGCTTTAACCCGAATGTTACAACTCAGTTTTTAACATCTACATATTTATAAAGATGCTGTGCCTGTCTTTCCATATATCATATAAGATTAAGAGGAAGTAGATTTTATCAGATTAAAAATGTGTTTATAGAATTTGAGCTGAATTCTTTCTAGTACAATATTTCCAATGTTTCGCAGCCATATAATAGCATCGGTTTTATTGTTTTTTCAAAACGGTCAAGTTGTATTTCGTATGGTAGTGATATTGTTTCTATTTTTTCTTAACAAGGAGAAAAAAGCTTTGTTAGTCTGTTATGCTAGATGTTTGTTTGTATGATTAAACGACCCACTTTGAGAGAAAAAGATTGCTAGGTATTTATATTCATTGACTATCTCTACTACATCTTCGCCGATTTTAAATATTTTATTTTGTGATGAGTTACCCTTACTAAATACTATAATTTGTGTTTTACTTACATTATAGAAAGCTTCCACGTGTCACAGTATACTTTGAAATGATTAAGTGCGTGCTGGAGATCTAATTCATTGTCACTAAATATAACAGTATCATCTGCGTACATTAGAATAAAGAATTTAAGATAAATATGTGCATCATCAATTACTGCTTCTTTATTTACACCTTTATTTACACCAGTAACATTTCTTTCATTTAGATATTGCTCTAAATCATTAAGAAAAATGCTAAATAAGAACGGCGACAATTTTTTCCTTAATTTTCGCCATGGCGAACGCCATTTAAACATGTAAAAAAGTGGGAGTTACCATCCTTGGTGACTACGCCAGATGTAATGTTGCTATACATATTGTATATAACGTTAACACATTTTCCATTAATATTCTCATGTTGCAGTTTTTGCCATAGACCTATTTTCCAGACTGTATCCTTGATTAAAATGAATAAAACAACAGAACTGTTTATCAGCGTCTATGCTCATCTATCTAAACTCAGTTGAAAAAGAAACTGGACACTTTGAAAATTTTACTTTACACCCTATCCTCTTTATCAAGCGACAGTACCTTAATGGTTCCTAAATGATTCGACCTATTGAAAAACAACAGGATATTGGCAATGGAATGATAAAAACGTTGGTACCAAACATGGCATATTCATTTAGGAATTTGTCGTTAATTCTAAAAAAATATATATACAATTAAATCTAAACAAAACTCAGTGTCCACTTTCTTTTGCAACTGAGTATATATATATATAAGACATTAAAGAATAAACATATTATCAATTGTTGAATGGGTAAATGCGCAGCGTTGAAGCGCGCCGTTTTGGTGACGTCATCGACTCAGTATGGTGAAATTGCTATTTTTAACTAATCATAACTTCAAAAGTGCTTGACCGATTTCAATAAACTACCACTCATTTTCTTAAGTACGTTATTTCCGATCCAACGATATAACAATTCATAGCAACTTTTAAAAACAAATTGTGTTTTTTTTTCAAAAAGTGAAATCGGTACTGAAAATGTATCTTGTTTTTGCCGAGGGGATTACGGTATAATAAAATAAATATCATAATAACAACCTGGGTTTTAGTAGGCCCACGGGGGTTTGTTTAGAAAAAAGTCAATACAAAATCAAATTAAAAAAATACATATTAATTATATTTCTGTACGTAATATGCATCGACCTTTCAGACTATGTTTTCTTAATACAGTCTTCGATGCAACACTCAGACTCGGCTGGAGTTTTAAAGGGGCTTGCCTGAATAATTGATCACTAACACTAAACACATTTTGGGAGGAGGGTAGATCCAAGATTTTGGTTTGAGTATTTGTGTGTGGGAAGGGCGGAGGCGTGGGGAGCGGAGGATCCTTCGAAATAAAATGTTTTTCTACATGACGTTTAGTGAATTCTGTTGTATTTATCCAGAATAATTGTATGTTAAATTCAATGATGACTAACAGTAGAAATGACGCGCGCCCCATGTAATCCGGTATGCATAGGTTATACTTGTGGGTTTTTAGAGGGTGGTGGTGCCGGATCCGTCCTATCCCTGAATCCGACTTAGTACATGGTAAATACACTTTTATCCCATATGCCTTACCCTAAAATTGCCGCCGTAGCCAGGATATAGTGAAGATGCTGCGTCTAAAACGTTATCGCCTCTCACTCCTGCGGGTTCGAATCCCACTGGGAGCTCGAATTGTCAAGTGAGAAAGTGTCAATTATTAATCTCCTTTTTGTGGAGTGGAAAAATATTGATATTTTCTATTTTAGATGGTCTAAATATAATGAATGAAACTAACATTACCCCTTATTTACAAGAATATTCATAGCGGGACTGCAAATGTGTGCTATCCTAGGTTACGCATCAGGATACATTAAAGGGACAAACGGCAATTTTGCTTTCTTTTTAAGTCGCGTCATTCTGTTAGTGTTTTTTTTACACATTTGAATAGTGCAAATAAATTGCTTTACATATTCCTAACTGTTGATTATTTTGCCACAATAAATGTATTTGAACTTGGTAGTACTGAAAACTCAAATTGTACTACCTTTTATTTCAATATCTTACTTTAAATACAAAACCCTGTTTTTGAAATACTGAAAGATCGTGCAGCACGTGCGCATATCGCCTTGAATGCAAACTAGAACAATCGAATTTATCAGTTGACCCTAACATCAAAATGGATGAGGCCGCCACTATTGAAGGTTCGTTTTTTCTTTTACAATGTTTGTTATACATGAGTGCTCATTTATTAAAGATTTGTTTCGTTTTTTTCCGGCGTTTATGCAGTTTTAAACGTCGGTAGTAAATGGCGTAATTCATGAATCGCGTTAGTGTTTTATGGTAAATTTGCCATTGATTTCCGTCGTTTAAAACCGCATAAACGCCGAAAAAAACGCGTTTCGTGTATTTTTCCATTTAATACCGGCAAAACCGAATAGTTTTTGTATTTACATTATTTCCCCGTTGGTATAATAGTATCAGCAACAATTCTAATGATAACTAAAAAAGTAAAAGAGAAACCACTACTGTCAGTGTCTTTTTCATGCAGTGGAATGTCCATTTTCTGTTAAGACACACCGGATGCAAGCGCAGTGTCTGCTCTTCATGCAGTGCAATAATACAAATCGGAAACCAATAAAGGTATTCCAATTTATTCACTTCAGTAAAACATGTATTTTAGAAAACAATCTTAAAGTTAATAGACCTGTACAACTAACTACGATAACGACTACGACTTCTGTACGGTCGTTCACCTCCTTGAAGCGGAATAGCCACTTTCTATACATGCTCAGCCGAGCGTAAATAGTCTTACCTACTTGAAAAATCAAGTATATTCGAGATAAGGCGCTATATCATTTCAAAGGAAAGAAAATGCAATAACAAATATTAAATTAATTAAACCAGTTTGCAAAGATGGTATGAAACGAATATCAACTTTATTAGGTGAGGTTTAGAAAAGGAAGCATGGCGAATAACTGGTCATTTGTAAAAATGATATATTGCTCTGTAAACCATCCATCTCATCATATCATGTATGCCAACTAATTTAATGTATTCCAAAATAATGATGATTGGCTGTTTGGTTGAATTGTGGTGTACATTATTTGCAGCACATTTTATGCTATATATTACGGTCGATTTTTTGTAGCAGTGGCAGGCCACCCACTTTTCCCTACAAGTTCAGGTAGTGTCAATAATAAATTTCATTGGCCTATATATAGTGATGCGCAAACGTTTGGTCGAGCATCAATGAGTACTGCCTGTTGAGAAAACCCCTGTGTTTTAGTCGGTATTCCTTACCGTAATCGTTACCATAGTTGTACAGGTCTAATATGCAAAAATAATTTGATTTGAACTATTCTAATAATTAATGACTGAATAAATGCAAGTTATGCGAGTTTTACACATCAAGATTACAGTGTGTCCCTTTAAGGTGTAAGAGAATTCGACACCTTGAAAACACGAACTTAATCTTAAATCTTGAATACGTTGAAGAGGGTACTCTACCTCATAGTTTAAGTATACCTGGTGTGGTAATGATACGTCTTTGTATATAACAAGGAAGTATTAACAATACGCATGCGTTTACATATTTTTTAACTACCGCTTGGCTGAGCAAATCGTCTCATAAATGGAAATGCAAATATGAAATCAATAGAATTACTAGACCTGATATATTAGCGAGGTTTTGAATATTTGTCTGTGTATTTGAATGGACTTAAACTGCTGAATCCGTGCTATTATAGTTACCTTTATATTTGTTAAGTTTTGTTAATTTCGTTTTCACACCTATGTTTTCAAACTGTGATTTTTTTTTATTATTCGGTATATTTTGATGACATTTTGTGGAACATCAAACAAAGATGTTATTAAAAGAAAATCATGCTACAATTGTTAGTTCTTTCTTACCGTCTCAGATTTTGCAGAAAAACGAAGTGGATACTTTTTATTTTTGCTGAGTATATATAGATATATATAGAGATTATTTAACTGCTGGGATCGATTATAGGGAAATCCTTCACGAGTGGTAGACGTGTGGTTCTTTTCACGAACGAGCGCACGCGAGTAAGTGAAAAACAAAGCATGTCTACCATCAAGTGAAGGATTATCCAATAATCGATCCCAGCAGTTAAATAATCTATTTATTACATTTTAAATTACGTTTTTGCAAACAAATATTCGCTTTATTGAACGTTATCGACGGACGACGTCGACGTCAGCAACACTTTGTTGACGTCACGACTCAACGTCGCAACGTTAGTTATTTTTGTGTTCTAAGTTAGCAACGTTAGTTATTATTGTGTTCTATGGTAGTTATTAATATTTAGCGATTATGAATATTCTTGCATTGAGAAATCCCGATCTTTCACGCATAGAATATATATGAGAGATAATTCAATCATGGTCCCAGGAGTGTGACATGAATGACTAATTTTCAGATAAGTTATTTTTCATTGATTTCAGCTATTTTTCAAAGCATAACCATCAAATATTTAAGACATGACAGGGGAACATAACTGCATGTAGGGTTTTCGAGAAATTTTGTATCAAAGATGCCTCTGACATTTTGTTGTGTCCATTAAGGCTCCATTTATGGCAAATTATGGCTTATATAAAACAAAAAAATGCTTGATTGATGTCATCAAGTAGATTGTATTGAATTTACTCCAAATTTATACCTTCAACTACATTGTGTCTATTTTCACGAGGAACCAAATATGGACAGTTACGACCGCAACATATGACTGCAAAACGTTTTTTTTTATTTCTCAGATACCACCTGAAGCATGCACAAACATGTATGTTTCATGACTCTAGTAAAATAATAATTTCCATAAAGAAATAAATGTTTTGAAAATCCTCAAGCTCTTTTATTTGTGTAGCTTCCATAATTTGTTGCGTACGTAACTCGGACAACAAAATGCAAAGCCAATTTCAGAAAACTCTCAATTGGTGAAATGGTGAAGTGGCAATTGAGACTGACAACACTGTATATAGGTTATTTCAGCCGATGAGCATGAAATGGATGCATTGAGCATGATTGATACTCCTAGGGAAGCTGTTGGAAACAAAATTGTTATGAACACAACACACATCGTACACTTTACAACAAAAATAGACATAATTTAATTCATGATTGATTTAATTACACATGAGTTTGAAGTCATTTGAATTCAGATAAAACATCTTTTACTCTAGACACGTTTTGTAAAAACAATTCTGGTGTCTAATGTTATGAACAACACAAAATTAATAAGAGAGTTGCAAGCTTGTTTGAACTGCGTTTGTGAATTAGAATGTTTAATTTGTGTATAAAATGTATATAAGAATGTATTTTCAGTTATAAGTAATGTAACAAGGGCATAAATTTGATTATATTCGTGATTCGTTCTGTTCGTAATAACGGGAAACCAAAATATCGTTGTCTGTCGTTATGAACAGCACGTTATCTTTAAAAACACCAATTGAAAAAGTAGACATTAAAATTTAGACACACCAAAGGACAGGCAAACGATCTTTTAGTAAAATGATCCAAAGATAAACCGGAAATTCAATTATATTTCGCTGTCACGTATTCATGCGTGTCGTCCGTAACAATAGACACCAGCGGTTTGAACAGACATCGGCAGAAATATGCGATCTATGTGTTTATTCCAAACATTGACACATCGCTATATCTATGCAAATTGAAATTACTATGTATGCTATACATAACTGCACATCAATATGTTGAATGGTCTTTTATTTTGCTAAATAAGAGGTTTATCGGAACACTAAACTTCCCTGTTTCGTTCGTATCCGACACAAAACCATGTGGACACAAAGAACCAAACTATCCCCTGCTCTTCTTCAGACAAGTGACGTAAATAACAAATTGATCGATTGGAATTTCCCACTGTACAGTGCCACCTACGTTCTATTTTTAACTGGGGCTTCCCCGAGTGTATGCATTGTACCAGAGTTGCGTTCATAACAAAGTGGACGACAAAACACAAAGCTACTTCCACAAGTTGATTTCCAAAATATGAGGCCAGGGTTCGCCAAATTGATGTCACTGATAAATTAATTTGATATCAATAAGGATATAATACTGCTGTTATAAAGGTTAGGAGACCTATTTACACGCTTTAGTGTTGGTTGTTTTTTCAGGAATAAACGGACACCAATGTTACGAACACAACGACTGTTTTGAATATCGTTTAATTTGTTTTAAAGTACCATCCGACGTCATTTAGCAAATGGATTAGAAAATATAATGCATATTCTTTCAAAAAGGTCCCTAGACATCCTCAATGAGGTACTCTATACTTTGAAATCTCAACTTGATTTTACCCCATTCCATGATGTCACAATTTTGGTTATCAAATCAAATCCGACCATTTACTGGCGATTTTTTTTCTTTCTCTTTTAATTCTTTGAATTAAACCCATTTTTGTTATCTACTTTTATATCTCTCAAACATTGCAGAAATGATGTATACAATCATTATTTTCGTTTATTTCAAATAACTTCATATTTTCACAAAATTCCCGAGCACCATGATATGGACCAAGATTGAATTATCCCTCATATATATTGGGTTTTTATAAACTGTAGCACTATATATTGGGTTTTTATAAACTGTAGCACTGTATAAATGTTTATATATATATAATATATATATATATATATATATATATATATGTAAACTCTAGCAATTATATTGATGCCTTGGCTTTCGGCTTTGCGGCCTTCCTCAGTGGAGTATTTATACACAGTAAAACGGAACTGACGTAACGTTATTAAGCGACGTCGTTTGGCGCGCTATTCCTTAGTATTGATGCCGTACGGCTTATAAGTTCTGAGCTTATTTATCCATAAGCCCTTGATTGTTTTTCGGTACATATCTTCCCCATGCAGTTTTTCGAGGCCCATCACCATAAAGTCATTAACGCTATGGCCTTCACTATAAAAATTGGCAGGTACCGACCGGGTCGTCGCTTGGTCCTGATTCTGGATATATTTCGTAGGTGGCGTTGATATAGTGTATCTCCCGTCTCTTTAACATAAATGTAGTTATTGCAGGTCTTGCAAAATACTGCATATATAACGTTGGTAGACTTACAGTCTATATAGTTACGGACGTTGTATACCTTTCCGTCGTTGCCCTGGAACTTATCTGCTTCCATCATGTGCGGGCACAGGGCGAAGCGTTTCGCTCGACATGGTGCGATTGTGTTGTTTTTACTAAAAAACAGCTTATTGTATTTTTTTATGGACAAGTATGTCTTTAATATTACAGTCCCTCTTAAAATCAATTATCGGTGGCTGAGGGAAAATTGCTCTCATTCTGTCCGATGTGTATAGCGTTTTTATGGGTTTTCTCAGAATTCCACCCACGTTAGGTAGACCTCGGGAGAAAGTCAATACTAGTGGCACCCGCTTAGATGCTTGCTTATCGCTGTTATATTGAAGAAGATCTTCCCGCTGTTTGTTATCGACCTTCTTTAGCTCTCCCTCCACCACGTTTCCATCATATCCCCGTGTTTGTAGCTGCGCTCTGATAAACCATTAAGGGCACGACAAGAAAGATCATGGACAAACATTAAACGCCACCGTCCCAATGGGCTTTAGGTAGGCGTCATCATAGGGTCCACAGCCTGGGTTACGATAATACAATTTTGCAAAGATTTTACGAAGTTTATGGTAACGGTAACCCTGAATGAGTAACTTTTTAGTTATACAAAGATTACGAACATCAAAGTCCTCATCTCGAGTAAAAGCTCTAGAAAAACGAATAAGTTCAGACACATACACCCCATAAGAAATTGCTCGGGGAACATCCCCATCCAAGTGGGGATAATTAACAATGACAAAATTAAAATCATCTCTCTTGTCATAGATTTTGCTAATTATTTTACCATTTTCAATCGAGAGATCTAAATCAAGAAAAGAAGCGTTATTATCAGATATATTAGCTTTGTTAAGCTGAAGATCTTTAGGATAAATATAATTAACCATAGTAGGAAAGAGAGGGTTGTCAATGTTCAATATATCATCCAGATACCGAGAGGTGTCATTAAAGGCTTCAATAACATCTGTCTGGGTATCTGGTGAAAGATTCAACATGAAATCCCTTTCATAGCAAAATAAGAACAAATCTGCAACAAGTGGTGCACAGTTCGTACCCATAGGGATACCAACAAGTTGGTAAGGATGTAGTAACATGTTCTCGTAGCTCCTCCTCCACTACCTCTGCCATTTTTTCTGTAGGATGGTTTCTTCCATTTACTATCGTCCGTAGTGGCATGCTTTGCTTGTGTAGTTTTGGGTTGCCTTGAAGCTTACCGGAAATACCCCCTGATGTCGTAAGTTATCCTTTCATGTCGTTTGTTATAGAGCCTTTTTTGTACATTTCAGTAGCTAATTTATTGACCTTATTCTCTACTGTTCGCGTTTTGTCATCAGTGACCTCTGAATATGTGTCGCTGTTGGACATTTTCTTCTGAAGCATGTCCACGTATTTATTTCTGTTATTATTTATTTATGACAACTATACCAGAACCCTTATCTGCCGGGCGAATAACAATCGAGGCGTCATTTAAAAGCTCTCTCATTGCCTGTACCTCTCTCTGTGTGACACTCATTTTGAAGTTTCTCTTTAAGACATTGATAATATCATCCTTTACACTTTTATTGTACGCGTAAAGCCACTTGTCTCTTCCGGAAGTAGGTGTCCATGTCGATCTTTTCTTGAATTTGTTATATTCATCCAAGCTCTCTTCCTCATCTTCATTGAAAAAATATTCACGTAGTCGCATGCGTCTCTCCCATGCTCTGAGATCTGCTATAAGTCTTCCATTATCTATGTTCCTTCTGGTAGGTACAAACTTAAGTCCCTTTGATAACAACGAAATTTGCGATGGAGTGAGTAATTTCGAAGAAATATTGGTATCAACTGTACTATGAGTGTTCGAATCGGCAATACAGTGAGTTCCTGGAATTGTACGTTTTAATTCAGTCTTTTGGCTGTTACTTGTGATACGCAGGCTTCATAACCGCTGCTCCCAACTAAATTCCATTATGTTTATTTCGCTCTTCGGGGCATTTAATTTTATTAGATACTGGACCATACGCCGTACGACATGGGGAAGCATATAACTCCATGTCCACCGCCGTATGCATGCCATCTTTGGGATGGTTAAAATTGTGTACTATTGATTTTATGAATATTGAGTTCTGCTCAACCCGGGGCTAGAGGGCGTGAGCGGTAGCTAGCATATTTCACTACCGCTCATGAACAGTCTCAATCAAACCGAGACTGCAATATTTCGTATGTGTCGTGCTCGGCCGTTTCCAAAGGTCCATTATCATACTTTTTTTTTAGCTAGAAGCTGGTCAGTCTTTGCTTCGGATGTGGTACCAGCATACATAACTGATCACGTATAGACAACTGTAAATGTCCAATATTCTCGGGCCTCTTGCTCATGCGCAATACATCAAAGTGCTGATTATTAAGTTTCATACAAATGAATTTATCAAATTGCGAATTATCCTTCTCGAACGGAAATTGTAGCCACTCTGAGTTAGTATCAGTACTATTATACACGTAAATGTTTACCTTATAAACACTGGAGGCTGCATCGACTTCCGCTTCCGTAGCCCATGAACATGAATGTCCGTCTGTATGTTTCATCGGTTCCATATGTGTATTAAAACACCCATCCACCATCGATGAATATAAATGTTCGTTTTTTACCATGTGTTGGACAACATTGTATCTCACTTCCATGTGACGAGAGACATCTCCAAGCATTTCTAAAGCAACGCATCTGGAGAAACAATTCCCATCCTTATCAATATGGCGGACCTCTGGTTCAACCATTCTCGAACTTGAATCATATTGCATAGCTCGTAACTTCTTTTTCTTAGTTCTTAGAAGATTGACTTGTGCTTTCAAATTTATCGTTTTGATTTCCTTAATCTTTCCTTGAAAAACTCGTGAAGGAACCGTCTTTCTAAGCGCAATTAATTGCTCTTCGTTCAATTGTTGTGTATCACTAATAATCCTATTACAAACGCTAACACCATCTTTCATCAGTGAGAATGATATATATATATATATATATACGTCATATGCATCGACCTTTCAAACTTTTGTTTCTTAATACAGTCTTCGATACAACCACCCAGACTCGGCTGGAGTTTTAAAGGGGCTTGCCTGAATATTTGATCACTAAAAACGTTTTGAGAGGAGGGAACACATCAGATGCAGATCCAAGATTTTTGTTTGAGTATTTGTGTGTGGGAGGGGCGGAGGCGGGGGCAGCGGAGGATCTTTCGAAATAAAATGTTTTTCTACATGAAGTTTAGTGAATTCTGTTGTATTTTTCCAGAATAATTTTCTGTTATATCCGATGATGACTAACAGTAGAAATGGCGCGCGCCCCAGGTAATCCGGCATGCATAAGTTATACTTGTGGGATTTTAGATGGTGGAGGTCCTGGGTCGGCCTTATCCCTGAATCTACCTTAGTACATGATAAATACACTTTTATTCCCTATGTCTTACCTTAAAATAGCCGGGATAGTCAAGACGCTGCGTCTAAAACTGTCTCGCCTCTCACTCCTGCGGGTTCAAATCCCACTGGGAGCTCGAATTGCCAAGTGAGAAAGTGTCAATTCTTAATGTATGTTTTTGTGGTGTGGAAAAATATTGATATTTCCTATTTTAGATGATCTAAATATAATGAATGAAACTAAAACTAACCATTATTTACAAGAATATTCATTGCGGGACAGTAATTTGTGCTATCCTAGGTTACGCACCAGGATACATTAAAAGAGTCAAACGGCAATTTTGCTTCTTTTTTTTCAAGTCGCGGCATTTTGTTAGATTTGTTTAACATTTTACACATTTGAATAGTCCAAATAAATTGCTTTACATATTTCTAACTGTTATTTTGCACCAATAAATGTATTTAAACCTATGGTAGTACTAAAAACTCAAATTGTACTACCTTTTATTTCAATATCTGACTTTTAATAAACTGAAATATCGTGCAGCGCGTTTTCTTATCGCCTTGAATGCCCACTAGAACAATACAATTTATCCGTTAACCATAACATCGAAATGGATGAGGCCGCCACTATTGAAGGTTAGTTTTTTTCTTTTACAATGTATGCAATACATGAGTGCTTATTTATTAAAGAATTGTTTAGCATTTTTTCGGCGTTTATGCGGGTTTAAACGTCGGTTGTAAATGGCGTAATCCATGAATCGCGTTAGTGCTTTATGATAAATTTGCCATTGATTAACAGCGTTTAAAACCGCAAAACGCCGAAAAAAACATGTTTCGTTGATTTTTCCATTTAATACCGGCAGAACCGAATAAACAGCGAGAAAAAAAAGCGAATTAATTGTTGTATTTACATTATTTTCCCGTCGCTATAATAGTATCAGAAACAATTTTAATGATAACAAAAAAGCTACTGTCAGTGTCTTTTCATAGAGTGGAATATCCACATTCTGTTAAGACACAGCGGATGCAAGCACAGTTTCTGCATGCAGTGCGTACAGTCCGTTCACCTTCTTGAAGCGGAATAGCCACTTTCTATGCGTGCGCAGCCAAGCGTAAATAGACCCAACTCCTTGAAAAATGAAGTATATCCGAGATTAAGCGCTATATTGTTTCAAATGAAAGTATCAAGAAAATGCAAAAAATATTAAGTTAATTAAACCAGTTTGCAAAGATGGTACGCAACGAATATCAACTTTATTAGGTGAGGCCATGGCGAATAATTGGTCGCTTGTAAAAATGATATCGTGCTCTGCAAACCATCTCATCATATCATGTATGCCAACTAGTTTAATAAATTCTAAAATAATGATGGTTGGTTGTTTGGTTGAATTGTGGTGTACGTTATTTTCAGCACATTTTAGGTTATATATGACGGTCGACCTTTTGTAGTAGGGGCAGACCACTCACTTTCCCCTACAAGTTCATGTAGTGTCAATAATAAATTTCATTGGCCTACAAATAGTGATGCACAAACGCTTGGTCGAGCATTCAAGGCGTATTGCCTGTTGAGAAAACCCCTATGTTTTAGTCGGTAATGCTTATCGTAATCCTTAACGTAATCCTTACCGTAGTTAGTTGTACAGGTCTAAAGTCGTCTCCCACTAATCCCTGTTCATTGTCACTTAGTTATCGGTGATGAAGTAGGTTATCGTCTGTAGTTGCTCGTGAATCGAGTGTCGTTTGATCAGATGTGTTGGTTTGTATGGTGTTTTACGTCATTTTCAACACATGCAAGGTTATATATGATGGTCGAGTTTTTTTTGTGGAGGCATACCACTCATTTTTCCTAGGTAGAACCAGTACTGTACCTCTCCATAAGAATCGACACTTCCTCACAAGTCGAGCTCCCAGCGGGATTTAAACCCGCAGCGGTGAGACGCGAAGGTTTACAACGCAACGTCGTTAACCATTCGGCCACGGAGACGCTCGTTTGATCAGAGTTATGCTACAATAGGTCTCGGGTGCTGGTGGTTTTCATTATAGCAGCCTAGCCGATGAACGCGATCAAATTGTAGTTCTTCTTCTAGATCTAATTCTGTTTTGATTAAGACTTTAATCAATTATTCGCAATCTTCACCATATAGCGTTCTCTGCTTCGACATATTGGAGATAGCGTTCTGCTTCACGGATTCCAGAAAACTCTAGATTTTCCCGCATCATGCTGCGCCACTGGATATCCATTATTTTTTCTTTCTTGTGCTCTTGGGTTTTGTTTATTTTTCCATTGCTTTCATTTGTTTCATGATATTATTACGTTTTCTGTTTCTGTTATCGTATATTTATTATTTAGAGCCCAATATGCCTCCTTTTTGAACAAGTACTAAGTGTTCAGAAACGATTTCGTAATAAATGTGCGATGCTAGAATGAACTTTAAACGAACCAGATTCATTAAGTGTATGTTGTCTCCTTTCGGATGATTAAAAAGAAAAACATTAAGTGTAAATCGTAACAGTCTCCGTACTGTTTTCTTTTCTTATGTCAAGCTCAAATGTTATCTGTGTAGCAAACTGTCTTTGTGGTACTACATGGAGGTATGCGTTGTACAGTACAGAGGTACCTTGTACATAGATGTAACCCGTATATACATTTAGGTAGCCTGATATATATTTCTGTCATTGTATAACTCTCTCTCTCTCTCACTCTTCCCCTCCCCACCTCCCCCGCACCCCCCCCCCCCCACCCCCAACCCCACCCCACCTTAACACCCACAAAATGTGGCACGCTTTTAATTGGCTTCTGTATTGAAGATGTGGCCTGTGTTTGTTTGGTGTTTAAAGTCATTTTCCAGCCCATTTTAGTCTATGTATGACGGTCGAGATTTTTTGTGGTGGAAGCATACCACCCACTTATTTGTGGGTAGAACCAGTACTGTATGCCTCCCGCTATACGTAAGAATCATTTTCCTCGAGTAGAAGCAGTACTGTATAAACCTCCCGCCATCCGTAAGAATGTGTGTTTTTATCTTGGCCAGTAGAGATTATGGGATGGCGAGTTGTCCGTCGTCCTTCGTCCGTCGTCTGTCGTCCGTCCGTCCGTTAACTTCATTAAGACGATAGGGCCTTCATTTTTTATCCGATCTTTACCCAACTTTAAAGGATTGTTAATAACAATGGAAGCTCGGATAAGTTCGAAAACCAGCCTGATCGGACCATTAACAGCGGAGTTATGAACTTATGGCCCTTGATTTTGTTAAAAATGCTATATTTTGCCTCGTTAAGACGATAGCGCCTTCATTTTTCATCTGATCTTTACCAGACTTTACAAGATTGTTACTATCAATAAAAGCTTGGACAAGTTTGAAAATCAACCAAATCGGAATTATTGCCCTTGATTTAGTTAAAAAAAAATGCTGTATTTTGCCTCGTTAAGACGAAAGGGCCTTCATTTGGCCGGATTTAAATGAAACTTTGCAAGGATGATCAGTACCAAGCCTAGTTGTACATATCGTCACTGTGTTTCAGTGAATTATTTTGGCAGAGTTATGGCCCTTTAAAGGTTTTAATACACAAACCTTGTCTGGACTAGTTCTCCTGAACCCCTGGCCGGATTTAAACGAAACCTTTAGGGATGATCAGTTCAATGTCTAGTTGTGTATATCATCGCTTTGTTCCGCTTGCATGATTTTTGGCAAAGTTATGGCCCTTTTAAAGTTTTAATACACAAACTTTGTCTTGACTAGTTCTCCTAAACCCCTGGCCGAATTTCAACGAAACTTTGCAGGGATGATCAGAAACAAGCCTAATTGTGTATATCATCGTCATGTTCTGAATTTTCATGGACATATTGTTGGCGGAGTTATGGCCAGTTAAAGGTGTTTGATACACAAGGATGATCAGTATCAAGCCTACTTGTGCATATCATCACCGTATTCTGGTTGAATGATTTTTTTGGCAGAGTAATGGCCCTTTAAACGTTTTAATACACAACCTTTTCCAAACTAGTCTCTCCTGAACTCCTGACCGTGTTTCAACGAATCTTGGTAGGGATGATGAGTACCAAGCCTAGTTGCGTCTATCATTGCCGTCTATCTGGTTGAATGTTGAATGATGTTTGGCACAGTTATGGCCCTTTCAAGGTTTTAATACACAAACTTTGTCCAGACTAATTCTCCTGATCCCCTGGCCGGATTTCAACGAATTTGGCAGAGATGATCAGTACCAAGCCTAGTTGCGTATGTCATTGCCATGTTTTGACATAGTTATGGCCCCTTATACATAAGCTTTATCTTATCCAGTAGAGCGTCCACAGGCCCTCTTGGGCCTCTTGTTTATATTTTGAATATTTCAGAGAATTAGTGGCACAATTGAATGTGTGACTAAACTGAAACTGGCTACTTATTGTAAGACTCGAAAGTGTGTATGTGTATTTATATTTTGAAACATTTCAGAGAATTATTGTGGCACAATTGAAATGGGCTACTTACTGTTAGAATCAGCATTGTGTGTGTTTGAAACATTTCAGAGAATGATTGTGGTACAATTTAAATTGGCTACTTACTGTAAGACTCAGCAGTGCATGTGTGTTTATGTATTGAAACATTTCAGAGAATTATCAAAATAAACAGTTAATTGAACAGGTTTTCATAAACGTAAAACACGTGTACGCCTGCTGGAAACCTTCTTTCATCTCAGGCGATACAGCTCGGGCTTTATTTACATACACCTGAAAGTGAACGTGCATACACGCGTCTATGAGTGCGTATGAAATAGATACATGGTAACAGAAAGAGGTTAGTATGTAATAACCATGATTCACATTGCAGTTCAGAAGATGAACATTAATTATCCCCCAGCTTATTACCTACAACTTCACGGAGAGAAAAAATCTGTAAAAACAGAGGGAAACGATGAAATAGAACGCGGTGAAACATGAATTTTGTTTATTTCAGCTATATTGCAGTATTTGCGCTTCTGGCGAACTTTTATATATATCACACGCTGTGCAGACGCTGTGCTGTGTCGTTAAGACAGAAATAAATAATTGTGTTGTAAAAAGAAAAGAAGCTATTATGTTGCATTTGTTAAAATAGAAAGCATCTGTCATTGTAGAATTAAGTGTACAGTGATAAAAAAACACGATTTTGTTTACTAAATGGCAAACTGATATACTGAACAGGTGAGCTATTATTATTTTACAATCGATTATTTATCGAAAGATTGTGTTAAAAACAATGCAGTGGACATTAATTGTTTCATTAACGATGCAGATACTGTTGAACTGAATTGAATTGAATTGAGAGCTTACCATCACGTAAAAAATAAAAGTATACTAGTTTTGTACTGAGTATTTCCTGAAAGAAGATCGAACAGTTAAAATAGTTTTTGCCGCGAGAAGACTGAGCATTTACAACAGTTTTTGTCGGGAAAAGACAAAACAGTTACAACAGTTTTTGCCGAGAGAAGACTGAGCATTTACAATAGCTTTTGCCGAGAGAAAACCGAGCATTTACAATAGTTTTTGCCGAGAAAAGACCGAACAGTTACATCAGTTTTTGCCGAGAAAAGACAGAACAGTTACAATAGCTTTTGCCGAGAGAAGACAAAGCATTTACAATAGTTTTTGCCGAGAGAAAACCGAGCATTATGAGGATATTACTGGGCGAATTTACAAGAGAGTTTTGTTGAGAGAAGACGGAACATTTACACAAGTTTTGCTGTGAGGAGACCGATAAAACAGTTAAAGAGTTCACGGGTCAAACATGCCTTTGCAAATAATTGTATCGATATACTCATGCAATAATACATTTATATTCGCGATCAGGTGTTTGTAAATAACAGTTTAACAAATACAAAGGAGTGCTCATTGTCACAGGTATTTCCTTAAAAACCAACGAAGTGTAGAGCAACATTAACCGCACTGCTTTTGAAAAGCTTAGCTACCGAATTCGCATTAAGTCCGGGTTAAACCTTAAAATGTAGATACATGGTAATTATATAGAGACGTAGATACATGGTAATTATATAGAGACATGGACATACATGTTTAAAGGAACACTGTCTGGATAATACTACCCTGTTGATGTTAAGGTAAGTTTCAGTGAGAATTTTATTTTTATTGTAGTGAATTCGTTTAACTTCCACATACAAAATATAATACTGCTGTATGAAATGTTACATATAACAGAGAAAACAGCTTAACCTGGCCATAAACATAGTGATAGACTTAGTAAGCGCATATATACCTTTAAGGAACATACGACAATCTTGAAGTGTTTATCAAACATCCATACATTTATCCAGTATCATTTTGATTTCAAACCTGCTTACATATAATTAAATAAACATTTGAGATTTCAATTGTCTTTGTTATTCTACCGAATGTTTTAATATATTAGTTGTGCGATATAATATATAGTTATTAAGTAATAGATAGAGTATGGTTTCACTGAGTTGGTTCATTTAAACATCGAGATGGGCGTAGCCCATCGAGGTGTTTAAATTAACCAACGAGATGAAACCATACTCTATTTGTTTTGTAGCATGTCCATTTCCGCTCTATTTCAGTTATTCTAACTGTTATTCTAACTGTTATTCTCACTGTTATTCTCACAGTTATTCTGACAGGTCTTATTTTCAATTAAACGTAGAAAAACTAACGGGATGCGATGAGTGTTTTTCTTTCAAAAATCCAGATTGTCGAGGGCCCGTTTAAGAAGCGTAATTACTATGTACGATATACTCGTCAACAATGAAATAAACGAGATAGCGATTAGTTAATAATAATAATACCTTTAATGCTGTTTCCAGATGCTTTCTATTTTTGTTTTACCAAGAAGTAATGAGTAATACATGTATATTTAGCACGGTATCTGCATTTAAGCGACACACTTAGAAACATAGTTTCACACACACACATACATAATTATATAAATATACACGCCAGATGGCTGAACTAGCAGAAGCAAATCAGAGAAGTTGACAGACTTTTTCCAAAATGATCGGTATATCAGAACGGAAAACGCAAAGCAATATAGCACTAATACCTCATACATTCACGTAAAATGAACTGAGTTAATACAATGATATCACCTCATATATCCATGTACAATGAATTCAGTGAATAAAGGATGTTGTATTGTGTCATATATTCATGTAAAATGAACGATATAGCATTGTATTTTCATATATTCAGTACTTTATCATGACGTATATATCGTCGTGTATTATCGTATTGTGATGATATATCCTATCGTATTGTGACTATATATCGTACCGTATTGTTACGATATATCGTATCCTATTGTGACGATGTATCGTATCGTATTGTGACGATGTATCGTATCGCATTGTGACGAAACATCGTATTGTATTCATGAACAATGAATTGATGAATAACATGCATCTGAATTGAGTGAATACAAATATCGTATCGTATTATCACCTTGTATATTCATGTAAATGAATTGAATGAATGAAATATATTGTATTGTCATATTTTCATGTAAAATGAATCTAATGAATACAATATATCGTATTGTTATCACCTCATATGTTCATGTACAACTGAGTGAATACAGTATATCGTATTGTTATCACCTCATATATTCAGGTACAATTGAGTGAATACAGTATATCGTATTGTTATCACCTCATATGTTCATGTACAACTGAGTGAATAAAGTAGATCGTATTGTTATCACCTCATATGTTCATGTACAACTGAGTGAATACAGTATATCGTATTGTTATCACCTCATATGTTCAGGTACAATTGAGTGAATACAGTATATTGTATTGTTATCACCTCATATGTTCATGTACAACTGAGTGAATACAGTATATCGTATTGTTATCACCTCATATGTTCAGGTACAATTGAGTGAATACAGTATATCGTATTCTTATCACCTCATATGTTCATGTACAACTGAGTGAATACAGTATATCGTATTGTTATCACCTCATATGTTCATGTACAACTGAGTGAATACAGTATATCGTATTGTTATCACCTCATATGTTCAGGTACAATTGAGTGAATACAGTATATTGTATTGTTATCACCTCATATGTTCATGTACAACTGAGTGAATACAGTATATCGTATTGTTATCACCTCATATGTTCAGGTACAATTGAGTGAATACAGTATATCGTATTGTTATCACCTCATATGTTCATGTACAACTGAGTGAATACAGTATATCGTATTGTTATCACCTCATATGTTCATGTACAACTGAGTGAATACAGTATATCGTATTGTTATCACCTCATATATATGTTCTTGAACAATTGAGTGAATACAGTATATCGTATTGTTATCACCTCATATATATGTTCATGAACAATTGAGTGAATACAGTATATCGTATTGTTATCACCTCATATGTTCATGTACAACTGAGTGAATACAGTATATCGTATTGTTATCACCTCATATATATGTTCATGAACAATTGAGTGAATACAGTATATCGTATTGTTATCACCTCATATGTTCATGTACAACTGAGTGAATACAGTATATCGTATTGTTATCACCTCATATGTTCATGAACAACTGAGTGAATACAGTATATCGTATTGTTATCTCCTCATATGTTCATGAACAATTGAGTGAATACAGTATATCGTATTGTTATCACCTCATATGTTCATGAACAATTGAGTGAATACAGTATATCGTACTGTTATCACCTCATATGTTCATGAACAATTGAGTGAATACAGTATATCGTATTGTTATCACCTCATATGTTCATGAACAATTGAGTGAATACAGTATATCTTATTGTTATCACCCCATATGTTCATGAACAATTGAGTGAATACAGTATATCGTATTGTTATCACCCCATATGTTCATGAACAATTGAGTGAATACAGTATATCGTATTGTTATCACCTCATATGTTCATGAACAATTGAGTGAATACAGTATATCGTATTGTTATCACCCCATATGTTCATGAACAATTGAGTGAATACAGTATATCGTATTGTTATCACCCCATATGTTCATGAACAATTGAGTGAATACAGTATATCGTATTGTTATCACCCCATATGTTCATGAACAATTGAGTGAATACAGTATATCGTATTGTTATCACCCCATATATTCATGAACAATTGAGTGAATACAGTATATCGTATTGTTATCACCTCATATATTCATGAACAATTGAGTGAATACAGTATATCGTTATGTTTTCACCTCATATATTCAGTAACAATTGAGTGAATACAATATATCGTATTGTTATCACCTCATACATTCAGGTACAATTGAGTGAATACAATATATCGTATTGTTATCACCTCATACATTCAGGTACAATTGAGTGAATACAATATATCGTATTGTTATCACCTCATACATTCAGGTACAATTGCGTGAATACAGTATATCGTATTGTTATCACCTCATACATTCAGGTACAATTGAGTGAATACAGTATATCGTATTGTTATCACCTCATATATGCAGGTACAATTGAGTGAATACAGTATATCGTATTGTTATCACCTCATATATGCAGGTACAATTGAGTGAATACAGTATATCGTATTGTTATCACCTCATATATTCATGAACAATTGAGTGAATACAGTATATCGTTATGTTATCAACTCATATATTCAGGTACAATTGAGTGAATACAATATATCGTATTGTTATCACCTCATACATTCAGGTACAATTGAGTGAATACAATATATCGTATTGTTATCACCTCATACATTCAGGTACAATTGATTGAATACAGTATATCGTATTGTTATCACCTCATACATTCAGGTACAATTGAGTGAATACAATATATCGTATTGTTATCACCTCATACATTCAGGTACAATTGAGTGAATACAATATATCGTATTGTTATCACCTCATACATTCAGGTACAATTGAGTAAATACAATATATCGTATTGTTATCAACTCATACATTCAGGTACAATTGAGTGAATACAATATATCGTATTGTTATCACCTCATACATTCAGGTACAATTGAGTGAATACAGTATATCGTATTGTTATCACCTCATACATTCAGGTACAATTGAGTGAATACAATATATCGTATTGTTATCACCTCATACATTCAGGTACAATTGAGTGAATACAGTATATCGTATTGTTATCACCTCATACATTCAGGTACAATTGAGTGAATACAGTATATCGTATTGTTATCACCTCATACATTCAGGTACAATTGAGTAAATACAGTATATCGTATTGTTATCACCTCATACATTCAGGTACAATTGAGTGAATACAATATATCGTATTGTTATCACCTCATACATTCAGGTACAATTGAGTGAATACAGTATATCGTATTGTTATCACCTCATATATTCAGGTACAATTGAGTGAATACAATATATCGTATTGTTATCACCTCATACATTTAGGTACAATTGAGTGAATACAGTATATCGTATTGTTATCACCTCATACATTCAGGTACAATTGAGTGAATACAATATATCGTATTGTTATCACCTCATACATTCAGGTACAATTGAGTGAATACAGTATATCGTTATGTTATCACCCCATATGTACAATTGAGTAAATACACATATCGTACTTGTGTTATCACTTACACATATTATGTAAAGGATATTGTATTGGAGGTTAATCTGTAAATAATCACTAAGAGCAGGCTCCAATATTGCGTTACATCTGTTAATTAATAATCTCACAAACAAACACACTAATCTATATACCTGGGCTCGCTCGTACTTTTTTTTCCTTCTTTTTTTGTTGTTGTGGAAAACCACTCACATATTCTGGGAATGTGTATTACGCTACTGCTTTATCCACGTTAATCATACATGCTTTTTTTTTATTAACGCGGAACTTTCCGCAAAAGCAATTACCATGGTGGTGTTAGTTCTTTAAAGGGACACATGGAAATCTTCAAATAAAATATATACTCTGAAGTGTTGATAGAGCATTGAAATTAGCGTCTCGATATATTTATATAGTATATAGGCCTATCTTACTTTAAACCTGCTTGAAAATATCATTAAATAAAATGTTGAGTTTTCATTCGTTCGTCTTATTCTACCATACGTTTAAATATATTATTGGTGCAAAATAATCAACAGTAAATAATATGCAAACACAATTGGCTTTATACTATTCTTATAATTAATAACATTAATGGTTGCACTAATGCAAGTTATTTAGGAAAACGAACGGGACGCCGTGGGGTTTTAAAAACTCGAGATTACAGTGTGTTCCTTTAAACTGAAAACAGACAAGGATTTCGGTAAAAGAAACACGCATCGTTGATGTTGTAAATTGTCTTTGATGATTGTAAAGCATTGCATTGTTTAATTCAGGATAAACAAAGGGGCGGCCCTTTACCCTACTCTAACGTCCGATACATGGAAGTTAGAGTACGGGCAGGTCACTAAGTTCACCCTACTACAAAAAAATAGAGTCTGTCACAGGTCGTTGGTTATATAAAAAACCTCGATGGGCTTCGCCCACCTCGGTGTTTAATTAAATAAACCAACTCGCCGAGACCAGACTATCTATTACTTATGTGGTACGCCCACCTCGGTGTTTAAATTAAATAAACCAACTCGCCGAGACCAGACTATATCTATTATTTATGGGCTACGCCCACCTCGGTGTTTAAATTAAATAAACCAACTCGCCGAAACCAGACTATCTATTACTTATTGGCTACGCCCACCTCGGTGTTTAATTAAATAAACCAAATCGCCGAGATCAGACTATCTATTACTTATGGGCTACGCCCACCTCGGAGTTTAATTAAATAAACCAACTCGCCGAGACCAGACTATCTATTACTTATGGGCTACGCCCACCTCGGTGTTTAAATTAAATAAACCAACTCGCCGAGACCAGACTATCTATTACTTATGGGCTACGCCCACCTCGGTGTTTAATTAAATAAACCAACTCGCCGAGACCAGACTATCTATTACTTATGGGCTACGCCCACCTCGGTGTTTAATTAAATAAACCAACTCGCCGAGACCAAACTATCTATTACTTATGGGCTACGCCCACCTCGGTGTTTAAATTAAATAAACCAACTCGCCGAGACCAGACTATCTATTACTTATGGGCTACGCCCACCTCAGTGTTTAATTAAATAAACCAACTCGCTGAGACCAGACTGTCTATTACTTATCGCATTGTGAAAAATAGTATACACAAAACATACTCCAGTTGCCAAGTATTATGTAATACGCGAAATGTTGCATTCGTGAGACATCAGATACCTGTTCTAGTTCAGCTGGTAATATTGTAGTATTTGTTGAGATTTTATTTAGCTATCAATTCTATATTTTATTGTAAAAGTGCATCCGGATGTCGACGGTACCTGCATGCTAATTTGGCAGTCGTCTTTGTAGTGGTTTTCATAATTGCGCATGGTTCATTAAGTAGCAATGAAATGAGCAATGAATAGTGTGTCTTTGTAACAATATTGCACACGGTAGAAGTGAACAGTGTGGTTGAGTTAGTTTGAACAATTGTCATGAAAGTAAAAACAAAGTGTTTTCCTCTAAACTCTTTGGAAAGTATGTCGACTTTGAGGGGAAAAACATGCTGAGCATAAATGTACTGTAATCAACACTGCGAGACTTATTCGCTGCCGGAACGGCAGTGACTCTTATATGTTCATAATTGCACATGGTAAGGTAGCAATGGACAGTTTCTTTGAGTTTTTTACTTTGATAACGCAGGCTTAAATTACATATGGTAGCGGTGAACAGTTTATCTGTGTTGTAATGCATGCTAACGCACACTCATCCTTTACAATTGTATTTCTGTGCTGATGTGTACTTCTAGTATGTCGTGCTATAAAGGTGAATATGTAATCAATATGTAACGAATGTAAAGGATTTGACCAGAACGAAGCGAGGTCGTCCACCTTGATTCAAAATGTTTGGTAGGAAGAACGGATGGTAAACATTGGGAAGAAAGTGTCTGGTAAGAAAAAACGGTCGTGGCATGATTACGTCTTCATGACAACATTTTTTGTTTTCAATTTTGTTTTAACACACGTGACTTGATTTGTTATTATGTTAAACTTTGTTCGCAGTTCCTACCCAGATATAATGATATTTTCTCTCGGCAGCTATTTTACGCTTGCGTAAAACCTTGCTTGTTTCTCTGCTGATGGTAACAAACGGAAAGAATGTGTCTGGTAAGAAAAAACTTTCGCGCGTGTATTTGAAAACCGATTTATGATTACTTGACAACTTGATTTCTCAGTATTGTTTAAACCCCGTGACTTAACCCGTTAACATTTTGTTTTGTTTCCAATTCCTACCCAGATGTAATGCTGTTTTCTTCGGCAGCTTGTTTACGCGTGCGTAAAACCTTGTTTTTACCTAATGATACAGAAAACCTTGCTTGTTACATACTGATACAGTATAATACTGGACACACGGTTCTAACAATCAGCGGTGTCTTTAAAGGGTACGGGGCAATCTTGAAGCGCGTATCAAGCTTCACAATTGACTCTGTGAGTGTAGTTCTAAGGTTTATAGTCTCGCCGCCATTGAGGGACTATACTCATTAGAACTACACACACGCGGTTGAATTGTCTCTAATTAACACATAGAATTTAAATATTAATCCAGTATCATTTTGACTTCAACCCTGCTTGCTTTTGTTTTGTTTGTATGGTGTTTAACACATGTAATGTTATATATGACGGTCGATTTATTTTAGGTGGAGGCCGACCACCCACTTTTCCTGGGTAGAACCAGTACTGTACACCGCCCGCCGTTCGTAAGAATCGACACTTCCTCACTCACAAGTTAATCCCAACCCTGCTTGCGAAAGGATAAACAATTTGATAGATTTCAATATTTCTTCATTATTCCACCATACATAAATAGCATTAGTAGAATATAATCAACAATAGGTAATAATTGAGTCAAAACAATTTGCTTTGAAATGTTCATATAGTATTACTAATGATTTGCAACTATGCACGCTGTGTGAAACACCAACGGGACGCCGTGAGTAAGTAAAAAAAAAAGAAGAAAAAAAGAAGAAGCAATCTCTTAGCTCTTCACATCCAAAAGTGTACATGTAGTTCAGCGTATAGTGGTTGGGTTGTGACCAGTTGATGTGGAAAAACAACAAGTGAGATTTGAACTGTTGTGTAACGACTCTCTCTCACATTATTCAGAGCCGCTGCTAGAGAGGAAAAGGCCTGAACCTTATTATCGAACATTTTCATCCGGTCCCTTCTTCTCTAGGAGAATTGGCTCCAGTAAGGGGAATACCGCGGGAATTGGCTCTAGTGGTCATATACCACTATTGCATTTTCCATAGGCCTCCATTATAGCCTGTTGACCTAAAACCCCTATTCCTATACCCAAAAGGATGATAAAACAACTTTGTTTTAAAGAACTATGTTAGAGACACTCAAAAATGACCAGCAAATTGGGGGTAATGCTTTCAGCCTCTAATATTTCGATCACTGAAGGTGGGTGGGAACTACAGAATGGCAGTAAATACATTTTACTTTTTGCAAATAAACCCTCAGTACAATCACTGTGTCCATCCAGTGTACGCCATATTCGGTTTGTTGGAAGAGTGTACGGTTTGTTAGTGCATTATGTACGGTTTGTTGGAGCAAATCAAGGGGATGAACGATGATGACAGGTACAGTTTTTGCAAATAATTGTATTTCCATTTGATTAAAACTATTTTTCTCCGGCAGAAATGTTCTTGAATATTTATATTGAAAGTCAAACATGAAATGAATGATCTCATGTTTTTCACTCTCACGGATATTACTGAACTCCGTCCTCTTTTAAGCAAAAAGTATGATTTCGAATCCAATCTGCATATATATATACTGAAAATTGAGAATATCTTAAGAAACTATATTAATTGAATCAAAGAAATTAGATATTGATGGTCACCTGAGCAAAAGCACACATCGCTATTTTATGAAATAAGCTCAATATCCACAAGTGTTTGTCTCTGTACTTTTTTTTGTACTGGTGTACGCTTTGTTGTTGTAGTCGGGTACGCTTTGTTGTTGTAGCCGGGTACGCTTTGTTGTTGTAGCCGGGTACGCTTTGTTGTTGTAGCCGGGTACGCTTTGTTGGGCTCACGAGAACACTAGTGTACACTTGGTTGGATGAGTTCAATGGATAATGACAGTACATCGTTCAATAAGTGTAACAAAATACGGTTGCACTTTGTAAAATGTCGGTACTGGTATTCAAAGCAGAGTTTGTACGACGATCCATGCTGAAAAATTGTATAAATCATGTACATGATATGTTACCCCATGGTTATATTCATTTAGTTGTGTCACAATGTTCGTCCCTAAATGTACTTCGATGGAACTTATAACACCCATGAGCCGGAAAAAAGGATGCCCATTGTTATATATTGAAGGTGATATTCTTTAACTCCTGATTTTAAAACCATATAACCTTAAACCCAAAATCGGACCTATTGGTGTACATTTGAGCCCCAAAATCTAACCTACTCATATACCTCCAAGTCCAAAAATGAAGTAAGACCAATACGGCCAGTCCGAGTTTAACTTCATAGCGGAAGTAGAGCTAAGAGGGCTTGTATCGCTCTACTGGCGTCTGGATCTGTATGGTGTCTGTAAGGTGTGTTAATGATTTATCTCCTCGACAAACATTTTCAGTTGTGACCAAATTTGGTGGAAATAGGTTTTTATCAATAGCAAGACTCGAGCCAAGTTTGGTAATGATCGAATGCAAAATGAAGGGGCTAGACTGTTGACAAGGCAAAATCTAAAAATAATCAAGGGTCATAACTCCGATGTTTATAAGCCGATATTGATGCTTTTTGAACTCGTCTGATCTTACATCAATATTACGACTCTGACTAAGTTTGGTAAATATTGGATACAAAATGAACGCGCTAGAGTGTTGAGATCGAAACGGACGGGACTACCGCTATTTCAAATTTCCAGATATTTGGAAAACAACTGTAGTTATGGCATTTTTCAAAACAAATGTGACGCTAGCCTCCCTAGTAATTATAGACCAATATCGTTACTTAGATGTGTAGGAAAAGTTATGGAAAGGATAATGTTTAAACATATTTATAATTGTTTTCATAAGAATAACTTCTTTTTACAATACCAATCTGGCTTCCTACCAGGTCACTCCTTATGGATATGTGTGGCATGTACATTTCTGTAACACATTATATTGGGGAGGGCCGTAACTTATGTTGATAGAACTTGTGGCCCGAATCATTTGCTTACTTATATGGCAATAACATATGTTTAAATCAATTCTAAACCGCGGGAATTGGTTCTAGTACGGGGACTACCGCGGGAATTGGCTCTAGTACGGGACTGACTCTAGTACGGCGACTACCGCGGGAATTGGTTCTAGTACGGGGACTACCGCGGGAATTGGCTCTAGTACGGGACTGGCTCTAGTACGGCGACTACCGCGGGAATTGGCTCTATTACGGGTACTACCGCGGGAATGCGCTCTAGTACGGGGACTACCGCGAGAATTGGCTCTAGTACGGAAACTACGCGGGTATAGGTCACAAGCACACTACTTCTCGCTTCCTCGACAACTAAGGCGTCACCGTAACGACAACTTAGGCGTCACCGTAACGACAACTTAGGCGTATCCGTAACGACATTTAAGGCGTCACCGTAACGACAACTTAGGCGTCACCGTAACGACAACTTAGGCGTCACCGTAACTGTTGACATCTGCGCCTTAAAGGGGCACATTGCAATCTTGATGTTCGCTGCGTCCCGTTAGTTTTTCTTCATAGCAATCATTTGTTCAATCATTATTATTAATTATAAGAATGGTAAAAAGGCAAATTGTTTTTGCATATTACTAACTGTTGCGTATATTGCACCAATAATATATTTAAACCTATGACAGATGCAAGCAGGTTTAACGTCAACATGATATTGGATTATTAAATCGAGTCTCTAATTGTAGTATCTGGTAAAAACTTCACGAGAGTCGTTTTCACCTTTAAAGATGAATGGCCACCCTTTAGTATTATCAATTAACAAATTTTACTCTTAAACATCATATAAACATTTCTTGATAGTCCCGGAGACAAACATATATTTAAATCCGCTACTAAGTTGTTTGTAAAAATAAGTATTATTTGCATGACGTAGATACTACTTTTACCACTGCGTGACTGCACGGGGAAATGATTTAAATCTGAGTTGTATAGGTTCACAACTATTGCCAGATAATTGATAAATACATTTACCTGTGTATTAATTTACCTGATCAAAGTTTTTTACGTCATCAAATAAAATCGTATTCTCGCTTTTCACAGATATTGCAATGTTTGAATTGTAAATATCTATTGCTGTGTATTGATTTCGATTTAAACAAACATAAATATTTTCAGGAAACACAACATGGCCGGAGAACTTTAAAAGAGGAGACATTTGTCTGAATATGCTAGTGGCCAACCTGTATACAATATTACAGTTTTATGACAAACATGTATAGTCTATGAAATCTGTGGGCGTGCATCTAGTATACTTTACGTCTGTCTGTATCAAATAACAGAACAAACACCCGTCTTCGTAAATTGTCAAATTTGATATGACACATTACAAATGCCTTTTTATTCCGTGAACTGAATAAAAGCGCAGTGGCTGATCCAAATTTTAAACTTGATCCGCCCATTGGTAGCGAAAACAAAAATTTACACTTCCTGATCTTCACATGTTTATGTAAGGTTTATTAAGCATATTTTGACGAGAGAAAAGAGTGCAATGGGGAAAGTTATTTTTACGATCATTTTATTCGAATTACAGGGATGAACTGATGAGCATTACCTTGGAATAACATCGGCTGTAAACATGGCATTGTTTTATACCGGACCCACACTCGACAATGCGCCTTGTCCCCCGTTATTTGTGGACGATATATACACCATTTTCATCTCCGTGGCAACTAATACAACTCTTACAAAGTCGGAAATAGAAGAAATCAGGGTTAGATGCAATATTGCTATACCAACGACGACGACAACTACAACGACTACTACAACACCACCGCCGACAACGACTACAACACCCCCGCCGACGACTACTACAATTCCCCCACCGACGACGATACCATCCTCGTTAGTACCAACAGGCACAACAGTCGCGAATACTACATCAAACATTTCAACATCAAAAGCCACCACCACGCTTCAAACCGCGCAGACAACAACAACAAATGTGGTGACAACACCACCCTCAACGCAAACGACAAAAAACACGACAACAACCGCTGGACCTACGTTCTTTCCAAACACGACTACCAGCTTCAATGTTACAACTATCAACGGAACCGCGGTCACAGAGAAAATATCGTCTGCAGGATGTGGCGACATGTGTCTTCTGGTCTTGGCAACGATAGCGGTCTTTGCCTTTTGTCTGCTGATGATACTTCTGGCAGCCGTAATAGCAACGTAAGTACATGTATATTTCAACTTTCAGTAAAATATGTTATCTATACTACCAAAGGAATTCGAAGTAAACTGTTATATATATATGGCGCCCTGCCGTAGTTCGTCCGAAGGTTGTCTGTCCTTGGTAGTTCATAAATATTTCTCCCTATATATATATATATATATATATATATATTATATATAGAGAGGATCTTAAACGAGTTCCCATTTCATATAAGATTTATGAAACGAGTTATGAATTATTTTAATTTTATCATGCAGATGTGCATTTTTCTGCCTAATAAAGGGGTGACCTATTAAATTTTGCTTTATTAGGCACTGGCCAATAGAGCAAATCAATGCGGAATCCCTCGGCGTTTATTGTACGTAACGTTATCTGACGTCATGCACGTAATGTTGCCTGACGCCATAAAACAAACAAAAATACAACAACATGGCGGCGTCCTCGATAAGCGTAACATTCTGAGAAATAGGTAATAATAGTATTCATACAAAAAATGTGGATAATCTACATGATAAATATAATATTATGTCAGTGCATTTTACTATCAAGTTTATAAGGCTCGGCACGAAAACGAAGAATGGCTCGGCTTTTCTAAGCCTCGCCTAATAAACTTGATAGTAAAAGGCACTGACATAATATTCTCTATTTAACGAGCCTTTCATGATTTTGATTGGTTGAGTTAAACCTGTAACACTACGCAAGTTTATTAACTGAAACTATTTTATTTATTACAAATTAACCCAGATCTGAGTCATAAACTTTTTATCTGTGAAAGCTTATAAAAATAATGCACGTTATACAAACATTGTTGTTGGTTTGTTAAAAAGTTGGCGTAAACCGATATTTTGTAAAGAGGTAAACACGAACTCTTTTATACGCAACGTTATGTGTGAGACGCGACGTTACGACGTCACATATGTTATGACGTTTTGGCGCTAAAGTGTGCCTGACGTCGAGGCGGTTCTATGTCCATCTGAATTAATTTTTACTAATTTGATTGCAATGTTATGTGATGAAAAGGATCTTAAACGAGTTCCCATTCCATATAAGATTTATGAAACGAGTTATGAATTATTTTTAATTTTAACTCGCCAAAAGGCTCGTTAAAATTAAAATAATTCATAACTCGTTTCATAAATCTTATATGAAATGGGAACTCGTTTAAGATCCTCTCTCTCTATATATATAGATATATATATATCTATATATATATATATATAATTAGGCTATATAATATTAATATAGGGATGAAAAATATGTTTAAAACATAATTCGGAGAAAAATGTCTCTAAAACTATTTTATAGAGAACTAAAGAAAGAATGAATGTGATATTTTATTTTATTTTCGTATAATTTTTATTTTATAAACATATACCTTTCAATTCATATGAAACCCACTTGCGTCTTACACCTATTGCATTGATATTAACGGGGTTACAACGCTCTAACTCAACTCCACTGGTGTTAAAAATCACTTGCCCCTCACCGCTGTGGGTTCGAGCCCTCATGGGACCAGGAATCTTTATGTGAGGAAGCTATCCAGCTGGCTTGCGGAACGTCGGTGATTCTACCCAGGTGCCTGGCAGTGCACGAAAATTGCCCGGATGAGCACATAGGGTCTTCCTCCATCAATGGAAGCTGGAAAATCGCCATATGACCTTAGCTGTTGGTGCGGCCATAACATTCGATTCAATTCAATGCACCACGACCACTGGTGTTAGCGGGGCTACTTACACCTCTTCCACTGGTGTTAGCTGGGCTACTTACACCTCTTCCACTGGTGTTAGCTGGGCTACTTACACCTCTTCCACTGGTGTTAGCGGGGCTACTTAACCCTCTACCGCTAGTGTTAGCGGGGCTACTTACACCTCTTCCACTGGTGTTAGCTGGGCTACTTACACCTCTACCACTGGTGTTAGCGGCGCTACTTACCCCTCTACCGCTAGTGTTAGCGGGGCTACTTACCCCTCTACCACTGGTGTAGCGGGGCTACTTACCCCTTTACCACTGGTGTAGCGGGGCTACTTACCCCTCTACCACTGGTGTTAGCGGGGCTACTTACCCCTCTACCACTGGTGTTAGCGGGGCTACTTACACCTCTACCACTGGTATTAGCGGGGCTACTTACCCCTCTATCACTGGTGTTAGCGGGGCTACTTACACCTCTACCACTGGTGTTAGCGGGGCTACTTACACTTCTACCACTGGTGTTAGCGGGGCTACTTACACCTCTACCACTGGTGTTAGCGGAGCTATTTACCCCTTTACCACTGGTGTTAGCGGGGCTACTAACCCCTCTACCACTGGTGTTAGCGGGGCTACTTACACCTCTACCACTGGTGTTAGGGGATCTACTTAACCCTCTACCACTGGTGTTAGCGGGGCTACTTACCCCTCTACCACTGGTGTTAGCGGGGCTACTTACATCACTAGCGCTGGTGTTAGCGGGGCTACTTACAACTCTGCCACTGGTGTTAGCGTGGCTACCTACACCACTTGAACTGACTTTAGCGTGTGTAAGTAGCCCCGGTAACACCCAGCATCCGAATATCAATGTATTGACCGAATAACTTGTTCATGAAGTACTATATAAACTGAATAAAGATAACGACAACAGCTGTCTTCTATCTACAGTATTTTTTCACGTTATCTATTCAAACCATCTGTGTTCAGTGATGGGTTCTGAGATCCTGTATACTTTTACTTTTAATCGTGTATTTATTATTCATGCACGGCTATGCACATGCATATTCGCTGCTTGAAAAATACAGTAGGGGATATTTTTAGTATGTAATTTATATAATTAAGTAGAGTAAAGTTATGCAAAATGTTATGCAAAATGAGCTTCTAGCGAGTTTTTGAATCACGTTCACTTTATGGGTTTCATAATATGAATATAATTTAGAAAAACAACGTGAAAGAATGTTCCGCATCCGCACTCGTGCGCTCATACAGCAAATAGTGTTATCAGTAAGCGCATATAGAGTATACAGTAAGGATAATATACACAATGATAAGTGGATCTTTCTGAAGTTTATTGAACAATAACTAGCATCTTTACGAACTCCTGGTTCAGATGGTGTACCATTATTGTCACTTTAATTGTCTTATTTTAGTGACTGCGATTCTCATCAGTTAACATTTAGGATATCCTTAAAAACGTCTTGGTTTGCTGTGCTCCGACCCAGAACGTTTTAAGTGAAGAGGTAGGGGTTCCTGTCGTCGTTTTACCGAATCCTCCGACAGTGGTGAACACGTTTAACCAAACATAATGTCCTATCCGTTTTATACTTACAATCTGCTTTAATGAGTCTCATTAATGGTATGTTTTCAGTTTAGATTGATTTATAAAAAAAAAAAAAAAGTATGTGTACCCGATATTGGTGTGATTTGCGACGCGATCCTAAAGCATGTAAAAAAGAAAAAAAAGTCCCCTAAATGCTCAACAACAACATTGGTAGCTGTCTTTTTACTGAGTCTAGGTCGGAGCACAGCAAACCAACCTTTTTTTAAAGATGGCCTTACATACATATTAAAATCAGATTAAAAGTCACACACGCCCTCCCTCGGGCTCTAACAAGACGAATTGTCAGATTTTTATACAAATCAACAATTTTCTATTGTAGCGAATGAAATTAATTGGCAAAAAATGGCAAACGATTTTTTTTCCTTCTTTCAAAGTTGATTAGATTATCTTGCACATTTGCGTCTGTCCGATCAATACGATACAGCAGACATGAAACGGGAACTTCATTGGAAATGCTAAAATATAACGAGCCTGAGGAAGTGAAATGAATTCGAAAAGCAATTAATATTACAAAAACAGAACTGAAAAAAATAAAATAATAACAATAATAAAGACTTTATTTAACGAGAGAACTCATTTAAAACTAGTCAATCTTCCATGAGGCCCTCAAGTAATAAAGAGGTCCTAATGCGGCTGAAGCGATCACCTGAATTAATAGTGTGTAGTTTAATTGAATAAGAGGCACGAAAGCATCTTATCGTTCTACTGGTTACAGGCAGTATGGTGTCCATAAATGGTTTTAATGAATTTTATATCATTGATAAACACCGTCTTTAAACATTTGATGGAAATCATACATATTTTTTATCGTGTTGACATAATTTGCACAACTTTAAAAGGTTTCCATGAACTTTTGTCAAAATTGCCAAGCGGTTATTATGAGAATTCACTTAGGCAAACAAAGAGTGGTCGCAATAACTCAACAATAACCTTCGGCTCAGGTGAGCTAAAAGACACGTGCGCAATATCCTGGGTATACTTGTAATATTACATGGTATTGCTCGTGAGAGAATAACTTTATATAGGTGTCCGAATTTCAAACCTACATAAAAGTTGCAAATAAGCAACTTAAATGACACCGGTAATTTAAAATAGTTTACTCATACCGTCGAATGATGTCTGCAAATATATGTTTTACTAAATGATTAAAACTTTACAAACAATTGTACTTCCTCTGTCATGTTTTTGATGTGTTGGTTTAAACATTTTATTTCACATGTTATTACAACATAATATGTGTACACAATAGAAGAAAAAGGATTAGAACGAAAGTAAAATACTTATGATGTTCTTCTCCTAGGTATGATAATACAATTGATGGCATGTTTAACAGCAGTAATTTGATTTATTATACCTCACGTTTACACTCCTGTATAAATTGCCCATACCCTTAGCGTGAAGCAGTTTTTACTGTTCACCGGTAAACAATTTTTATTATTACCTGATCTCCTATATAAATGCTATATCGTCATTTCTTGCTAATTCACTAAGGAATATAAGAATCCATCATGAGTATCCATATGAGATAGAGAAATCTCACCCGAGGGTCAGAATTGTAACCAGGGACGAGGCTCTGCCGAGTGCCTGGTTGTAATTCTGATCCCGAGGGTGAGATTTTCCTATCTCACATGGATCACTCATGATGGATTATTTTTCTCCCATTATGTGTTTATTAACGGCATAAAATCAATGACTTTGTTGATTTAACGCCAGGATAAGGCGACGTCGACATAACGTCATGACGTCATAAGTCACATGTCATGTAATATTATAAGAATCCATCATGAGTATCCATGTGAGATAGGGAAATCTCACCCGAAGGTCAGAATTGTAACCAGAGACGAGGCTTGATCCCGAGGGTGAGATTAACTTATCTCACATGGATAAACTCATGGTGGATTCTTTTTCTTGCATATCAATGACATTTTGTGCATCGACGTCACCAATAACTAACATTTTGATGTTTTTTAACACAATGACGTCATGCATCTGTTCACGTTATTGACGTCATTATTGTTGCGCGTGAATTTTATCTCGACCCTAGGGTGAGATGGAAATATCTAGCCCCGGTAAAATGACGGATTTCCTTGTCCGGTATGCAAGAAAGAGCCCCGGTAAAATGACGGATTTCCTTGTCCGGTATGCAAGAAAACTGCCCCGGTAAAATGACGGATTTCCTTGTCCGGTATGCAAGAAAGAGTTTTCTTGCATACCGGACAAGGAAATCCGTCATTTTACCGGGGCTAGATATTTCCATCTCACCCGTTTTCTTGCATACCGGACAAGGAAATTACGTCATTTTACCAGGGCTAGATATTTCCATCTCACCATAGGGTCGAGATAAAATTCACGCGCAGCAATAATGACGTCAATAACGTGAACAGATGCATGACGTCATTGTGTAAAAAACCATTAAATGGTTAGTTATTGGTGACGTCGATGCACAAAATGTCATTGATATGCAAGAAAAAGAATCCACCATGAGTTTATCCATGTGAGAAAGGTAAATCTCACCCTCGGGATCAGAATTGCAACCAGGAACTCGGCAGAGCCTCGTCCCTGGTTACAATTCTGACCCTCGGCAGAGCCTCGTCCCTGGTTACAATTCTTGCATACCGGACATGGATATCCGTCATTTTACCGGGGCTAGATATTTCCATCTCACCCTAGGGTCGAGATAAAATTCACGCGCAACAATAATGACGTCAATAACGTGAACAGATGCATGACGTGAGAGCCTCGTCCCTGGTTACAATTCTGACCCTCGGGTGAGATTTATCTATCTTACATGGATACTCATGATGGATACTTATAATCTCACATGAGGAAAATGCCTATCTCACATCAGCAGAAATGGGAGAAAAGACTGTTCCCGGTGAAACCGAACTGTTACCGGGCTTTAGTTTCGACTGTTTCCCTCACGTGGCGACGTTACGACGTCACCTATTTTATGACGTTTTGGCGCTAAAGTGTGTCTGACGTCGTGGCGGTTCTATGTACATCTGAATTAGTTTTTATTACCATTATAAAACAAATTTTCATTTTCACTGTTTCGTACAGTAACATTAATCAGGTAATAAAACAGTTATTACATGTGTGTTTGGGGAACAGTCAAAACTGGTTTCCCTTGGTGTCGGGGGATGTCAGTGTGAACTGTTTCCCGAGGCCGATAGGCCGAGGGAAACAGTTCACACTGCCATCCCCTCCACCTCGGGAAAACAGTTTTGACTGTTCCCCAAACACACATGTGATAACTGTATACTGTTACACGATTGTGACGTCACGGGAAGTATAAAAATAGGTTTGGGTTTTTTCCAATAACGACACGCTTTGGCAATTGGAAATCGGTGGACGCTTATAAAAATACAGTTGAAGTTATATCAATCGTAAGACGCTTGGTTAACCAAACGACAATAAAAAAAAATGTGGCGAGCAGATTTGTTACTTTAAATCAAAACTGGTATAAAAATATAAAAAAATAAAATAAAAAAAATAAAATAAAAATATTGCGATTTTTCCCCCTCGTATATTTATATTTTAATCAAAAAATTTGTTCGGTATAATAAAATCGTCTTCGCCTCGGTTGACATTATTTTCCTCAGGTTGACAATATCCACTGTCACCCTCACTGGGATGCAATATTTATATAATGTTAAATTCTGGAAGTGTATATGAGCAATGAATAGTACTAACAAAAATAGTTTATACATATTCCAGAATAGCTTGAAAGTAGAGCCTGACGGTTCTGAAACAGTCTATGAAAATCGTTCATGGGTATCCGATGAAGATAGGGAATTCCAACCCGAGGTATACATAAGTGTTTTTATCGGAACCGAGGCTTTCTGCCTCTGTTCCGATAGAACCTCGGTTCCGAATAAAACACTTATACCGAGGGTTAGAATTCCCTATCTGAACCGAATACCCATGATAGTATCCTTTTGTGGCAAATCAGAGACATGTTGTGCGTTGACGCAGCCATTCATTTTATCTCGACCCTAGGGTGAGATGGAAATATCTAGCCCCGGTAAAATGACGGATATCCTTGTCCGGTATGCAAGAAATTTCCATCTCACCCTAGGGTCGAGATAAAATTCACGCACGCCAACATCCGGTAAGCAGAAACACATGCAAAACGTTAGTAGCTGACGATATGCAAGAAAAAAAATCTGTTATGGGTATTCAGTTCAGATAGAGAATTCCAAACCTCGGTATAAGTGTTTTAATCGGAACCTCGGCTTAGCCTCGGTTCCGATAAAAAACACTTATACCTTGGGTTGGAATTCCTTATCTTCACCGGATACCCATGAAAAATTCTTATAATCCGGTATGCAAGAATATAATATCTTGCGTGTACTGAGTGTATTAATTACACATATAGAGTTGGTTTTCGTTTACTAAATATTACATATTACATAAATGCATACCGACAGTTTGCTGATATGCTTTGATCGCGGATTCCAGATACCAATCTGTGCTTTCATCCGATGATTATTTTCTCTTTTCGGGAAGTTGAAATGTCTCACCTCGGGTATTTTGTGACTGGTGTTAAGTTATACCGCACTGTTAGACACGCGTCATTAAGATGATGTACCTCCTGACACATGACACTTGTTTATGTTTGCCGTCGAATATTTTGTGTCATATTACGAGATTATTCTTATAACGCATAAATCTAAATTCTTATCTATAATGGTAACATCTTTATAAACGGTTCTTATATACCCTGAAGGCGGATCATTGACGATATCGGGGTGCATCCGGATAAGAAGGGTCGTTAACTACGAATCAAGTCGAATAACAAAGGGTCATTCAGTAAGAATCAACTGTATTTTAAAATGTACTATACCCGCATTGCCTCACGTCAGAGGTCCCGTCATAATTCATTTTGATATTTTTCTATCTTTATTTAAAAGCGATTAATGAAATGTGTTATTTATTTTATATTGCGTATTATTTTTCTCCATTCAAAATTAGTTAAGAGTTATCTCCCCTTTTGTGGAATCCCATTGAAACTGCATTAAAAAAGAAGAAAAAAATAACTCAAATAATCCTGAATATGTTTACATGTAACTTGCAGTTGAATGTTTACACTTTTTATCTGGACTGTGCTACACTTAAATAATAAATACTAATAACTTGATGAAAGTGTGTACCCATACTCAGCTTATGTCATACTCAAGGTCATGTCTGTATTGGCTAATTAACATATTTATCAAGTATATATTTATAATTAAAGGGTAGCACTGCCTAGAAAAATGCGTTAACATATTATACTGAAAGTGTCATGCAAAACTATTCAAGATTATTGGAGTTCTAATTTTTATCTTTTTCGAGTGCAATCTCGATAGGATTACACAAAAGGGGACAAAATCCTTAAATGCTTAAATAGCAAACTGCGTGTTTGGTTTTATTAAAGCAACTGTTTGGAATATTGTTTTCCTCTATTCCCAAACGTATCCCTTAGATGTGTTTTCGGGTACCAGTAATATGTAGACTAATACTGCGTCCCGGCTACCAGTCCACGTGATACCGAGGGAGGCTTCCTGGAATATAACTTACATTGAATTAAGGCACTGCAGAAAAAATGATAACTATAAATTTGAAACAATTTTGATACACTTTTGAGGACAACAGAACTCCATGAATGAATGAATGAATGAATGAATGGAATGAATGAATGAATGAATGAATGAATGAATGAATGAATGAATGAATGAATGAATGAATGAATGAATGAATGAATGAATGAATGAATGAATGAATGAATGAATGATGTTTTACGGCACGTCGACACATAAATAGGTCATATTGTGCGCAACAACTGATGAAAGATGAAGAAATGAAATAGTAATCAAAAATTAATCTAAATATATAAAGATAAAACTATTTACAAAAAGGGATGATATGGTAGTAATATAAACTGTATATCGAAGTAGGTGAATTTTATAATTAAAAAACAACAACATGCAATAACGCCCCAAATGACCTAAATAAAGCTGTCCACTTTGAAACATAATTGGCACATCTACTGTTTCAGTCCGACTGCTAATGACCACATAATTACATTTATGATAGGTTATTGGTTGAGTGACCCACCGAACCTGTCTATTTCAAGGACGTCCGTCTCCCCGTAAACGGCACTGTCCGTTTGCTTCATGGGAAGCAACTACCGAACGTGTTTTCGCAAATTCTGGGTTTATGAGAAGTGTTCACTTAAATATAAGGAAAGGATAATATCAGGCAAATGTATTATTTTCGCGAGGAATACTATTTTTTTAAGTGAGGCTTAGCTTAAAGAAAACACATGCTTCAGGTGTATATGGATGTTTCGTGCTTTTTAACATAAAATAAATTTGGAATATCAATATATTCATGTGTTCTAATAGTTTCACTATTTTTCGCCTCTGTGTGTTGTGTTATACAGCTTCAGGCTGCGCTAGAAACGTGTAGCTTCTCTCTGAAAGCAAACCGTAGAACAAAACATAAACATCTTTTAAAAACACACATAAACAAAGCTGTAAGTCTTTAATAAAAACGTACTTAAACAACGCTATCAACGATCTACTGTACTTGATTGTACGAAATATCTTGTTATTATAAGATTCAAACGGCGGATTATTGTTTTTATGGCAGATCTTTCGGATTTTATTGTATATTTTATGGGATTATCTCTTGAATATAGTTTTAATGGTTTGGGGTGAAATAGTGAGGTGAGTTATAAGATATATTGCCTGGATGTATATTATATAATATAAAGATATATTAACTCGACGTATAATGTACATGTTTACTTATATGTGGTTATTCATTATAAAGGTGCATATTGTATACTTATACGTGGTTATTCATTATAAAGATGCATATTTCGTACTTATACGTGGTTATTCAATATACAAGTATATCAGCTGGGAGTATAATGTATACTTATACGTGGTTATTCAATATACAGATACATTGTATATCAACTGGGTGTATATTGTATGCTTTTACGTGGTTATTCAATATACGGGTTTATCACATAACATGTGGTGTGGGAGTGTAATAACACCATTCAATATTTTCGATATTCCACTAGTGGTATAACATAACGTTAATGACGTCATGGACATCACGTTAATGTACGTTTTCTGACGTAATGTGACGTTATAAGTTATGTAATAAATAGAATCTAACATTCGTTCTTATTCATTATTGAATTTATTAAAACTCGTTAGCAAAAATGATATAATGCCCGGCAAAAGCCTCGCATTATATCATTTTGCCAACTCGTTTAATAAATTCAATAATGCATGTGTACTCATATAAGATCCTCTATATATCAGCTTGGTGTATACTTATACATGGTTATTCTATATACAGATACATTGTATATCAACTGGGTGTATATTGCATGTTTTGCGTGGTACTTATATGTGGTAAGTACCAATATTCAATATTCAGGTATATCAACTGGGTTTATAGTGCATGCTTTGGCGTGGTTATTCAATATACAGATACATTGTATATCAACTGGGTGTATATTACATGCTTTTGAATGGTTATTCAATATACATATATCTCAACTGGGTGTATATGATACATTGTATATCAACTGGGTGTATAGTGCATGCTTTTGAGTGGTTATTCAATATACAGGTACATTGTATATCAACTGGGTGTATATTGCATGCTTTTGAGTGGTTATTCAATATACAGAAGTATCAACTGGGTGTATAGTGCATGCTTTTACATGGTTATTCAATATACAGATATATCAACTGGGTGTATATTGCATACTCATACGTGGTTATTCCATATACAGATATATCAACTGGGTGTATATTGTATACTTATACGTGGTTATTCAATAGTGCTTCATTTTTGTAAACGTCTCTTTTCCAAATACTTCTTCTCAGAGCGGAGCAAAATCTTAAACTTGGAAAAAGGAGTGCGCATGTCGACTAACAGTTTCACTTTTTTTTTATTACATATAACTTGGTCATCATTACTAGCAACATTTCTGATAGTTCTACCAATCTATTCTAGGTTATTTCGCAAGGGTAGAGAAGAGCGGAAGAAAGAGCGAGGTCGCAGTCCTCCGCGACATCGAAGTATGGCAGACCTGCCCGACACGGCCTTCTACGACAGCATCGGTGCACAGGCGAGTACACGTTTTAACACTGTAATCCCGTGTGATTCTCGGGGAAGCATAGGGCCACTGCTTATGCAGTCAGACGGGTATAATGCGCACTAATCCGAGCCCTCTCTTACTCTAAAAGCCCTCCTTTTTGTTATTTTCAGTTTGTGTGTGGCTTTTTAGGGTTAGCCAGATACACAGCCAAATGAAATATCAAAATAAAGGGCTGGTAAGGTCAGAGAAGGCTCGGATTAAATGCCCGCAAACTCGTGTTGGTTTTGTCATTTTGTCTGTCATGTAAGGTCTCATCATGCCAGGTGAATGATCGTCGTTCCTGCGAAAACTCGCATGTGTACATCATAATTATATATTGAAGTTTAAACATCCATTGATTATCGTTAAAAGACTATCGTGGAGAACCAGCACTAAGCAGTCTTGCTCAAGGATAAATAACATGTCCATGACAAGGTTAGAACCTACGACCATACTATCTATGGGACACCAATTATGGTTTCTGGCATCACCTGTTACTATCTATGGGACACTAATTATGGTTTCTGATCACCTGTTACTATCTATGGCACACTAATTATGGTTTCTGGCATCACCTGTAGCTATATCAATATCACCAGTGTCACCAATTATTCTGAGGTTGCTGGCATCACCTGCATATGTAGTTGTAGATAATTATAACAGTGTGTCAGCCTGACCACGAAACACAATACCAAGGGTGTATTATTGCAGCTTAATCATTTTGTGAACGATCACTATCTAACGTCATGACAGGTGGCCATTACTCGGACAGATATTGCACCGTTATTACATGGCGCAGTGTAAGCGACCTTTCATCTTTATTACAATATGGTTATGCAATGCATTCAGCAGTTGTCAGTTAGATACATATACCATGACACAATGGGTATGGCAGTATGGATGTATATCATGACACACCGGGTATGAATCATCACACAATCGGTGTCGTATTCCATGTTTAATCAAAGTGCTGAAGGCACTGATGGGCGGTGCTTTTTGTAAGTGTTGGAATGGATGGGAAATGGAAGTGCTGTAAATGTAACTTCCATGGTGTTTTTTTTTACACTCAGTGATGTTTCAGATAATTGATATTATTTACCAATTTCATATTTAAACATATTTTAGCTATCTCATATGGCCCGAATTAGCTTCCTTAGAGCAAGCTCTTCAGCGAGGCATAGTATATTATACATAGTGGAGTCTTGGTGGGAGTCTTGGAGTGGAGGGGAGTCAATAATTGGAGTGACCTGGGAGTCAAATTTTGGAGTGACCTTGGAGTCAGATTTGGAGTGACTATTTTGGATAATTATCAATTTAATATTTTTGAATGACCCTCACAAGGTGCACAGTTCCTAATATACTCAGTACAGCTGCATTGTCCCATGAGACATGTGCTAACCTGCTAACCTTAATGCGAGGGACAGACCATCTAAAAACAACATAAATGAACTTGGATACCCAAACATTAACCCCAGTATTGAAGCATTATGACCCTTTGGCCTGACATAAACTAGTCCCGAGTGACCAATTAATCTTAGGTCAGGACACTGACATCCAGTGTCAGGGGTATACAGGGTTCCAATATGTCCAATATGTCAGTCATACCACAGAGACTGAAAACAAAAAGCATTAAAGTTTATGGGAACTTAGAGCTCTCTCAGCCTAACTGTTCCACAAACATGGATTACTTTAGAACATGTAGTAACAGTGCCCAAGTTAAAATTAGATGTGCAGTTTTGGAATTATTTGTTGAAATTGGGAAGCTTAATAGACACATGCATTTTAAAGAATTATTTAATAAATAAATAAGTGTATGTGCAAATGAAGTAACCCATGTAAATGTATTAGTTTCTAAAAAGTTATTAATTGTAAGAGAAATTAAGACTTCAAGTTTAGACTAAAAAATTGACTCCAAAATATTCACTCCAAATTTGACTCCAAGGTCACTCCAAAATTTGACTCCAAGGTCACTCCAATTATTCACTCCACTCCACTCCAAGAATCCACATCAAGACTCCACTCTATATAATATACTATGCCCTTCAGCAGCACAGACTGTTCTATTTTTAATAACATGATACACTTTCTATTGTCTGCTTGTAGCACGATTATAACTGAGTTATAACCTTTTAAACAGATGATAAAAAGTTGACTTAGTGAACTTTTGATAAAATAGGTATGTATGACCTAAATAAATAATAAATTGCCTTTATTCTGAACATTGTTTCTTATTTAGGGCATAAATTAAAGGCATGCATGAGAGACTACTTCTTCTAGCGTAGTGTTGCATATTGTTGTGCTGTTAGGTTTGTCACATTCCTAGAATGCAATTGAAAACCCCCATTATACCACTGACGGTGCATTCGCACCGCCAAAAATGTCCCCTTTTTCAAAAAAATCAAACGGAACGGACGTTATAAACCATGAACAATAGTTTCGATGTTTGGGACTTTAAATGGGTTGATAAAAATTTCCCACATGGTAGCTATGAATCATAAAAAGTATAACACCCCTAAATCCAGTATCATGTTGACGTTAAACCTCCTTACATATAACTAAATAAGAGTGTTTCATATACTACCATGAGTTTAAATATATTATTGGTGCCTTTATAACCAACCAGAAACAATACGTTATGAAAAACGATTTGTTTTTAACTGAAATAATTCGCAAATATGCATTTTATGAAGAAAACTAACGTGCCGCGAGTTTTAAAAAAATATGTCGGGAGTCCCTTTGCTTGTCACTTGAAAGGCATTCCTCCATCCTATTAAATTACTGACTATATCCGCTTGTTACATGAGGCAAGCAGTTAACCACACTTTGGAGAAGAATGAGGTAGTATGTTTTGTGATGTAAATTGGTATATAGTAAGGTGAATAAGTGAAAAGGTTTTACCTCCCATTAGTATAGAAATATAGATATAAAAATCGAATTAGTATAGAAATATAGATATAAAAATCGAACAGGAAAAGCAGCATTCAAGGACGACAGTCAACCACAAACACACACAGGACAAAAAACAAATTTAACGATGAATAAAAGGCCAAATAAGACATCACAAACACAAAATGGTTGACCTATTGGCTACCGCCTTGAAACGGTCAGTGGCAAAAAAGGCCGCTGGGGGTTTAAACCAGGTTCTAGGGTGCACCAAACCTCACACTTACCCTACTGTCAACCCAATAAAACGGGACAGTGTAAATAAATAGTTTATTTCGTCATTATAAAAAAGGCCATTACTCTTAACATTTTCATATATTTCTTTTTATGCCGTATACTGATATCATTGTTCCAACAAATGTGTGTGCATGTTGTAAATATATGTTTTTGTTTGAAGACCATATGTCAGACTGGCTATAAGGTAATTATAAATCCTCGATAAATAAAGATATTATTATTGCTGTTATTATTATTAGTGCAAACGTAAACATGCTTTTTATTAGCACACTTTTAATAATTCATGCTCGACTTGTGAGGAAGTGTCGATACTTACGGATGGCGGGAGTTGTACAGTACTGGTTCTACCCAGGAAAAGTGGGAGGTCTGCCTCCACCACAAAAAATCGACTGTCATATATAACCTTGCATGTGTTGAAAATGACGTAAAACAACATACAAACAAACAAACAAATGAAGCCTAACCTAACAGAGGTAGACAGTTTTGTGTCTATTAGGACCTCATTTGGTATGAGTATCTGTACTGTAATTTCCTTTTTTTAACAGTTAATACATCAGCCATTCGACTTTAAACATGTCGCATGTGTAGGTCTATATCAGCATATACTGAATATCTGAATATATGTACTATATGTGGTAAGTGGGACCAAAAGGCCACACATTCACGTCGATTCTTACGGATGATGGGAGGTGTACAATACTGGTTATACCCACAAAATATCGACAGTCATATATTACCTTACATATGTTAAAAATGACGTAAAACACCATACAGACAAACAAACAAATGCACGTGACAATGGGACACATTTAGGACACTAACTACTTTTCGTATTTATTTATGCCTGTTACTTAATGTTGCTTTTCTTTTTCCAGGAGACGGAATACGGACCCAAAGGGGTCATGCTCCGCCATAATTCCTCTGACTATACTCGAACTCAAGCCTTCCTTAACCCCGCCTATAGGAGATCAGATGAGTTTAGAACTAGCTACTATGGCGACTGGTACGACCAGAATGCCACAGACTTCGAGTATTCGCAAACTATGGCGAATCTCACAGTCCAAAAATCGCGCAGTCCTGAGCGACGGTCTCTTCCACGAACGCCCCTTGGCGAAAGACGCGTTGCAATTATGCCAATGGGTCAAACTAACCACGTGTCACTCAGAGAGTATGTACCAAAATCCATTTTAAATGGGAAAATTCCGTCTGCTAAAAATAACCCGTATCAAGCACAAAATGGCCAGGCTCAAACAGGTGTAAGAAATAAATCCCCGAGCAGACGCTCGCTACCTAGAACTCCAATAGAGAGACGAAAAAACGTCCTTGACACAGAACAAATACAGAAGCAGCGACCTTCATACAGACGGTCAGCTTCATACGATCCTTATCTTTCACAGGAGTCAAAGCAAACATATGACCATGAACTTGATTTCTTAACCATGAATAACAGAAACAGAGACTCCAATAAACGATATGTTAAACACAGCCAAAGAAGCAATAATAATCCGCAACAGAATCGTAGAGATAACAGTACAAAAGGAAAACTGCACAAACAAAACGGAAGTGACGTCAATAATGGACGAGTTTTGAACTATGGGATAAGTCCCGATTATGATTTTGAAAATGTTGATGCATACAGACAAAAAAGTTTCGTAGAACCCAAAATCAACAGTTTAACTCTTAGACCGGGTTCATACTACAACGGCAGTCACAACATGTACGAAGATAACACCGATGGGGTCATGGGAATCATGCAAAGAGGTCATAGTAGGTCACGTAAAGACAGAACGGAGAATCATCAAAGTAGAAAGGATAGAGGTTATCACTATCCCCTTTATAGAGCTTTACCTAAAGAAGATATTTACGTCTTGCATCAAACAAAGTTGTGAAAATGTGCTTGGATATCGCGCAGGATGTGGCTAACTTAATTTGTTAACATCTGGCCAATTTATGAACGGTAGTTTCAGCACTTTGATCTCCGGAAATTGTATGATTATTGCCAACTATACTGCTCATAATTGCTCACTCTGTTGGTTTAATCACTATTTTATTTACGATGTGTACACTTTACAGATACACTCAATATTCCTTACGCACCGTTGCGTGTTCAAATCCCACTGGGAGCTCGGCTTGTAAGTGAGAAAGTGTCGTTTCTTACGGATGGCGGGAGGTATACAGTAATGGCTCTACCCAGGAAAAGTGGGTGGTCTGCCTCCACCACAAAAAAAATCGACCGCCGTATATAATCTTAGATGTGTTGAAGTGGACGTAAAACACCATACAAACAAACACCATTCCTTACGATTCCTTTAAGAAGTATATAGTGGACAGTGTAAAAAGAAATCCTTCGTATCTCTTCTAAGAGGACTTGACATGTGTTTTGAAAATATATGTTGATTTACAACAAGTTGGACGTTTGCCCGGAAGGCACACAGGATGTGCCTAACCGGATTTGTTATTTCTCATATTTTTTTGAAAATATATGTTGATTTACAACGGCACACAGGATGTGCCTAACCGGATTTGTTATTTAACATAGGGACAATGCTTGAACGGTAGTTTCAGTACTTTGATCTCAGGAAGAGAGTTTAAGACGATGTATAACAATTGATGCTCATATGCTCAGATACTTGCCTCTCAAATGTTCATACTTTTGCTTTTAATACTTTTGTATTCACAATGTATACATTAACATAATTAAGTATTTGCATTCTCTATAAGCTGATAATTTTATAGCTGTGTACACAGACCTAATAACAAATAGATTGACCACTATGAAAATTATCTAAATTTCAAATGGCACAGTGCGAAAAATTCACAAAATAGTTCCCAAATTCAAACACACATATCATCAAGAGTTTTATAGATACAAGTTTCATTCATGATAAATCCCATCACAAATTTAATTGTCTTTCAAATGATAGTATTGTGCTTTCTCTTACATTTAGAGCAAAAAAGGAGTTTGATGGAAACATTGACTATGTCAAATCCTTGATTTTTAAGAGAAAAGCGAAAAATTAAAACATTTTTAACTTTAAACATCTTTTTATACAATTTCTTATTTTCAAAATAAACATAAATTATTATAATCCCATTTTGCTATTCACAGTGAATCTTTTGAATGTATTCTCATCAAAATCAGTGAATAATTGAGGGAGAAGATAGAAGAAAAGTTAAGGTGCCTCGTGATATTTTGGTTACTTCATTGGTTAAGATAGGAAGTTTCCTATCTGTTTATTAATATGTCTGTGCTCTGTAATATGATTTATATCTTCTAGGAATGTTTTCTTTTCTTTTTTTTTCTTTTTTTTGTTTAAGAATTTGTGCGTGGCAATATCCCGGAAAGTAGCAGTGTAGTATAGTAGAACGACGTTATTGGTATGGATAGCAAAGTTTCAAACCTTTTTAAAGGCGGTTGGTAAATTTGCTTAAAAGGGAAGTCACATCGAGGAACCTTATTAACTTTTATTATTTCTCTTGACCTAATATTAATTATACAATTTGCATTGAAATGTTCAAATAAGTATTGGCAACAGTTTTTAATTTGCATGTTGGGAAACAGTATAACGGTGTGCCTGTGTTGGGAAGTAGTATAACGGTGTGACTATGTTGGGAAGTAGTAAACGGTCTGACTATGTTGGGAAACAGTATAACGGTGTGACTATGTTGGGAAGCAGTATAACAGTCTGACTGTTGGGAAGCAGTATAACGGTTTGACTATGTTGGGAAGCAGTATAACGGTCTGACTGTTGGGAAGCAGTATAATGGTCTGACTATGTTGGGAAGTAGTAAACGGTCTGACTATGTTGGGAAACAGTATAACGGTGTGACTATGTTGGGAAGCAGTATAACGGTCTGACTGTTGGGAAGCAGTATAATGGTCTGACTATGTTGGGAAGTAGTAAACGGTCTGACTATGTTGGGAAACAGTATAACGGTGTGACTATGTTGGGAAGCAGTATAATGGTCGGACTATGTTGGGAAGCAGTAAACGGTCTGACTATGTTGGGAAGCAGTATAATGGTCGGACTATGTTGGGAAGCAGTGTAATGGTCGGACTATGTTGGGAAGCAGTATAACGGTGTGACTGTGTTGGGAAGTAGTAAACGGTCTGACTATGTTGGGAAGCAGTATAATGGTCCAACTATGTTGGGAAGGAGTATAACGGTCTGACTATGTTGGGAAGTAGTAAACGGTCTGACTATGTTGGGAAGTAGTAAACGGTCTGACTATGTTGGGAAGCAGTATAATGGTCCGACTATGTTGGGAAGTAGTATAACGGTGTGACTGTGTTGGGAAGTAGTAAACGGTCTGACTATGTTGGGAAGCAGTATAACGGTGTGACTGTGTTGGGAAGTAGTAAACTGTCTGACTATGTTGGGAAGCAGTATAACGGTCTGACTATGTTGGGAAGTAGTAAACAATCTGACTATGTTGGGAAGCAGTATAATGGTCCGACTATGTTGGGAAGTAGTATAACGGTGTGACTATGTTGGGAAGCAGTATAACGGTGTGACTGTGTTGGGAAGTAGTAAACTGTCTGACTGTGTTGGGAAGTAGTAAACGGTCTGACTATGTTGGGAAGTAGTATAACGGCCTGACTATGTTGGGTAGCAGTATAACGGTCTGACTATGTTGAGAAGCATTATAACGGTCTGACTATGTTGGGAAGTAGTATAACGGTCTGACTATGTTTAACAATTCCTATAGTTGTGTAAACCAGGGACGAGATAGTATATTAAACAAGTCTTGTGTAACTCAAAGGACGGAACGTACTAAATTCTGATAAGTATTAAAGGGAATGTAGCGACACAGCCAAACAACCTCTATAATTGAGAGTTCTGAAAAACTTGGAAAAAGGTAAACGAATTATGGGAGCCGCCATTTTTAGAACTAGGACGTCATAGTTCCATATTACCATATATGGAATATTGATAAATATCATTTAAAAACGAAGAAAATCACTGCAAATGAATGCATTTTTTTTAACTGGTCATATAAAGCATTATTGCCATTAAGTATTACATATTTTTCATACAGTTGCTGTCATTTTTCCCCTTTATCAGTTAATGTTCATATTTATAAATATTCCATATATGGTCATTTAGAACCGTGATGTCATAGCTCTCAAAATGGCCGCTTCCATATCCGTTTCAACAAAAACTTCAAATGATCATAACTTCTTTGTTTATCATCCGATTTTGATCATTCTTTCACCCTTATTCAATGTTTTTAGAACTCTCAATAAGAAAGATGGTTTGGCTGTGTCGCTATATTCCCTTTAATGAGGTTAGGGGTAAATTCATTACTACATTGCGGTATTCCCCGTACCACGCACCTGCTATTTCCGTTATGTTTAGGAATGTAGGCATACAGGAAGTAAATCACTGTGGTATTTATGCCTGTAGTCGAAAGGAGTACGCAAATATATAATCCCTAACTTTTTTGTAATAAAAGGCATTTTTGAGTACTTAAGGCCTGTTTTTCTGGCTGAAATGACTTTATTGACTTGTTTGTGAGAGCTAAGAACCATTTGCCTGGTTGTATGATGATTTTATTTATCACCTTGAAAGTTTTGAAAGTGAAAGTAGAACAAATTTAAGCGGTGCCGAATGAAATCAGTTTGTTTCCGGTGTCAACAAAGATCAGAACTTTATTTTCTTATATGCCACATGACCCCAACTATTCTCAGCAGTTTTCTAGAGAGGAAGGTCTCATGAATATGCAAGTGAATCTTAGTTTGAACTTTATTTTGAAAAATGGCTAACTAGAAAGCTTGGAAAATATTGTGCAGGACTCCATGGGATTTGTTTGACTTCCGGTACACCTGTTCGGTACAGTACGGCTTTTACCCCACAACCTATTAAATACTGGGGAAAACTGAATAAGAGTGCAGCGTACATACTAGATTCACTATTCATCCCCAATTTATGATAGCCCAACATATGCTGACCAATTTCATGATCTTCATTGTGGTGGCTGTTTCAGAGTTTTTATGAGGCAGATTACGATTGTTACATCCATGTTCATGTTCACACCAAGCCGCCCTTACTCGTTTGTGCATATTACCATTAAAATCAGACCCTATATTATGCTACGATACTCGCCACTACCCTACTATAGCGGAGAGCTACGATACTCACCACTACCCTACTATAGGGGAGAGTATTATTTTAATGAGATTGTGCGAATAACCCTTAGTCTAGTCCCTATACCCGTTAAGGGAAAAGTCCTAGGAGTTTGTGTATGCAGATTGTTTATTCATATTGAGGTGACCTCCAAGATGGCTATCTTTCATTGAAAATGTGTGATCATAGGTACTTCTCTTAACAACTTGGAAAAGCGTGAACGAATTAGCAAAATACTCCAAAAAATACAGGAGATAATTTTGACTTATTTATAATTTGTAAAGAAGTGTCAATGGAGTCGGCCATCTTGGATGGATGACGTCAGCAAGCCATTTTACAACATGATATATTGAACTTAGACTAAGCAAACAAACATGAAAAACAAGAGACCCAAGAGGATATATACACCTCTCTACTGGTGTAAGGTTGTACGGTGTATATAAGTTTATTTTTAAAGTTTTATATAAATGATAAAAAAAAAAAAGTCTGACCTTTGTCGGGGATGGGGGCAAGAAGCCAGGAGTGCCATCAGGATAGAGTGTCAGAAGCCCTACAAAGCATGTTTCATTTGATCAAGGGCCACAATTCAGCTGTGTCTGCTCACATTTGACTGGTTATTGAAATTGCTCCAGTCAGGGTTTTTATATCTATTTATAAAACCCTTCTCAAGCTTTCATTGATATGAATACTCTGACGAAGTTTGGTAAAGATCAGGTGAAAAAATAATATATGAAATAATTTAAGGGCCATAACTCTGCTGTTTGTAGCCGGACATGGCTACTGTTTGATTTTAATTTGTTAGTAGTTTCTTCTAAGACCATGACAACTTCAAAAAGTAAAAATGTTTAAGGAAGAAACTTGGGTGGGGTCAGATGTGTGTGTGTGTGTGTGTGTGTGTGTGTGTGTGTGTGTGTGTGTGCGTGTGGAAGGGTGGGGCAGGGCAGGGGGGCAGTGGGGTCATAACAAAAACGTAGCATTTGGGCCATAATTCTGCTGTTTCTGCTTAAACTTGACAGGGGTTACTTCATACAATACACTATTTACGAAAAATATTCCTATATTGGTGTTTTTTTTAACTCGTCCAAGCTTTCATTATTTTTAACTCTGGCCATGTTTGGGGTAAAGATTACATATGCGAAATGAAGTTGCTAGTGTTCATATCACAAGTTATTGCAGTCTTTGAACCGTGAACGACGGATATCACACATATATAATGGCATAACGGCTAATACATTTACAAAGTGTAAAACATATATGTACTTTGTACTCATTGTAAGACTTTACATTCATTTGCAGTGTTTTTATTGCTTTGTAAACATGATATATACATGGTAAAGTGCTTGATGATGTCATCATTCCGTTTACCATATTTTTCTTGGCCATTTTTTATAGGTCACGTCTCCTTCATTTGTGATGGTTTTTGAAAATGTGTTCTCCCTAAGTTTGGCAGAGTAGGCCTGGTAGAGATGTTTTAAATCAAATCTGGGATCCAAGATGGCCACTGTCGGATTGGTTGGTCCAGAGACATAATCTTAGATCTCTGGTTGATCCTTATCATCAGGGCTTTATATGACAGCCCAGTTATCATATACATGCGTACTACTCAAAATTTGCTAAGGATCACTTTTATTCTTCCATATAATTTTATTAGAAATTAACAGTAACTATATTAATTCCACTGATACATCAACAATTCCACAATTTGAATCAAGTCCTGAGATCACATGACCATATGCTGCACTAAATAATTTCATGTAAAATAGAAATAATGGTATTTATTTCAGCAAGAAATTTAGACAGCAAAAAAAGTGATTCTTAGCAAATTTTAAGTAGTATATTTATGTTAACATCTGCCGGTATGCTGAAACTGACACCTGGTAATGAACAAATACAGCAAGTCAGATTCACTTTTTATAACTTTATTTATTTCTGTCTTTTGAAAGACAAGAGTAGCAGCAAATAACAATACTTGTTTATTCAATGTCTCTCACAAAAACTGTCTGCACCTGGCTGAAAGGAAGAGGAAAAAGACCAACTTAAACAACCACCCACAAACTGAAATTATATATATACACCTGGTCTAAATGTAGGAGAATAATTATAACAGATAATAACACCCACAATCGGAAAGCTAGTATAATTATAAACTTTTAAAATGAGACACGGGTCAGATTTTTTTTTAACTTTCAAAAAAATGTTAAATACTTTAAACAATTTATCACACGGCTGGTGTCAGATACTGGTATGATTTAAAGGGACACATGACAAACTTGGTTTGTTTTCAACTTGCCAAATCCTGTCAGTTTTTCTTAAATTTTTTGTTTAACCCGATTTGCAAAGCAATCAATAGTAAAAATCAAACATATATTGAAAACAAAGATACAATTACCGAGAAAAAATCTCATGAAAACTCGAAATATTACATTTTATTAAGTGTGTCCCTTTAACGCTCGACAACTACTAGTACTTAAAGATTGCCATGTGTCCCTTTAAAGTCAGTACCAACATTACAGTTCTAGCACAGGGATAAATGGGCACACACATATTTCGTAGGTGTTAATTACACACATAATAGAAAAGTATGAAAAACCATGCAAGTATAGTTCAAGTGAAGACAATTTTGGAAAGAGTCATTAAACATCTGCATAGAAGCCGTTACCTTCGGACCACCATTATGATTTCACCATAATAGAGAATAACAGTATATACATATATATAATAGCAACTATTACTGTATAAACAGGCATATAAATTATTTTGTCATTATTTACATGTATACATAATTTATAATTTCAAAATGTAGAAAAATATACTGATAATATATTTATAACGTGTTCGATACTTGTTATATGGAAGCCTTTAATGAAATAATTCACTTTTGATTAATACTGTACATGAATAAGCACTTTACCAACTGTATATGAAGAAATAACAAATGTGTCCATGGAACACGGATGCCCCGATTTGCATTGTGAAGGGTAAATATGTTAAAGGCAATTGTCGTATAATAATAACATATGATTACATTCTCATATGATATGTATATAATTGAACTGAATTGGGGTTTTAAGGCATACTGACACATGAAAGGTTATATGGCGCCTAATAGGAATGAACATGCCAGGCTCATCCTCCATTTACAGCGAGATAAAAATATGGAGAATGGGCCTAGAACCTTCTCACCTGCAGAACTGCAAATTCTATTGTAGACACTCCATTTATGCTGGAGCAACTTTTATTGTTTTTCTGCCACTGCTCTAGTGATTTGAGCGAGATGGCACCTGAAACAATGCAGGGGTCATGATGAACATTTAATGAGAATGAAAAAAAAAAGAAGATAAAATGAACATGAATTTGGGGGAGTTCTACCCCTCTGCCGGGATCTGCAGTGGCCCTATTCTTTGCCCCGGAAGCACAAGGGGATGTGTATATAAAGTAGCATATATGCTTCTATATTTATATAATAGGAGTTTCATAGAACTTTCATGAGAATAAATTCATAAAAGCTTCATTTTTAAAATGCAAACATTTTTATATGATTCTCATGAAAACATTTTGATTTTTTCCCCAACTTTTATATGATTTTTTATAATAAATGTTTTAATATAAGAATCATGTACTGCTGCAGCATTTATAAAGCTGAACTGGTTTTAAGGTGCACCAACATATGAAAGGTTATATGGCGCCTAACAGGATTGAACAACCTTTTATACAATTATCATATGAACTGAATTGGGGTTTTACGGCGCACCAACACAAGAAAGGTTATATGGTGCCAAACAGGGATAAACATGCCAGGCTCATCCTCCATTTACATCTAGATAAAATATGGAAAATGGGCCTAGAACCTTCTAACCTGCAAAACTCGATTGAATTGGGGTTTTAAGGCGCACCAACACATTACAGGTTTAATATATGGCGCCTAACAGGCATGAACATGCCAGGCTCATCCTCCATGTACATCGAGATAAAATATGGAAAATGGGCCTAGAACCTTCTCACCCTGAACTGCAGAGTTGCTGCAAATTCTATCATAAAACTCATTCACGCTGGAGCCACGTTTATTGTTTTTTTGCCACTGCTCTTTTGATGTGAGCGAGATGGCACCTGAAACAATGCAGGAATCATGATGAAGATCTTTAATGAACATGAACAAAAAATGATAAAATGAACATGAATTTGGGGGGATTCTACCCATCTGCCTACCCCTCCAAAGGGATCTGCAGTGGCCCTATTCTTTGCCCCGTGACCAAACGGAGCACCCGGGAACCACATGGGGCACCTGCAAAACTGCAGATTTGGTGCAAACTCTATTGTAGACACTCCTATGCACATGCGATGTCATGAAGAAAACCTTCAATGAGCACGATAAAAAATTTACAAAAATGAACATGAAGGGTGGGGTCCTACCCCACTGCCTCTAGCAGGATTTGCAGTGGTTGTAATCTATAGTAATACTGTAATACTTGGTGAAAGTATCATATGAGAATCATCTAAGAACCATATGACTCATATGCAGCAAAATAGGTAGAGTACAAGATTTCATATTAAAAAATACGGAAAAGGCGAACTACAAAACTACTCTGTAAACAGTATATCTGCTTGTAATGCTGGAACAATATTAACTTAAGTTTTGTTGTAAGTTTTAATAATCTGCCAGATTACATCTCGATTTGATGAAAACTGCGGAAGAAGGTGACATTCCAGTACAACAAACGGACAGAATTTCAACAGTAACACTATATGCCCTCTCCAATATGCAGTCATGGCATGAAAACATGCAAACCGGTAATTAAAACTCACAGAACACACAACTTAGCAAAATATTTATGATGTATCAAGAACAAGAACATATATATTTTTTAAAGTAAAATCAATCAATTAAATTGAATTGGGGTTTTAAGGCGCACCAACACATGAAAATCAATCAAACAATTCAGCACTAACCACAGAATTTCAGATCTGTAATCACTCATTCTAATGCAACTACCGTAGTATGTAACGCGTTGCTCCATTGGCTAATGTGATGTCACATAACGTTGATATAAACGTCGGACATCACTGGACGACGTCAACAAAATGATGGCATCCAGTGAATTTTAATTGAAAAACAAGTGTGTATGTATGATTTTATATTATAGTTGTAGCATTTGAATGGAAAATCATTAGAATCGAGATAACCATGCTAAGATTTTCAATCTGGAACCATATGTGGTTGGTTTTACAGTCTGAAATTACGTTTTCTTCTTCCAGTGAAATTGTTTATTTTATTTGAAATTGATTGGTTTGTATTGCTTTTATTTCAATTGAAAAAAAAAAGAGAATATTTTTGCCAAATATAAGAGATAACAATGCTAAGATTTTCAATCTGGGATGGTATGCGAGTGGTTTTACGGTCTGAAATTTCGTTTTACGTATCTCTTAAATTTGGCAAAAATATTTCTCTTTTTTTTCCACTTCAAATAAAAGCAATACAAAACAATCAATTTCAAATAAAAAAAAAAATTTCACTTGAAGAAGCTTGAGTTAAGTTGACTCGGGGTTTTCCGGTGTACCAACACAAAAAGGTTATATGGCACCAACGGGAATTAACATTTGAAGAAGCTACCTCATATTTCCACCCCAATACTGTCGGCTAGGTCTTGGAAAGGGCCTCAGCCGGTAAGACCTAGCAAACAGCCAACTGTCATTCCACCCCTACCCTAACATCACACACAGAACCCAACCTCACACACACAAATGAAACTGGAAACTGAATATCTGAATATCGTGGTTTTGTGTTGAATGGAGGAATGGTCTCAATTCAAAGAAAAAGAACAGTCCATTATATATATGTAGGGTGTTAAGGATTAAAAGCCGAACTTTAAGTGAAGAAACACTGGTCCAGTATGCATTTGTGATTCAATGAGTGATTCTGGTCATATATGGTTGCAAGGCATATGAGAGATCGGTTGATTTACTGAAGTTTTCATATGAAACGGAATGAAACCGGTCATTTTCTCAATACTAATAACGGAAGCATTTAAAACTAAGCCAGGGCCTGTCATGGCTGTGTTGGTAAGAAAACCACATAATCAACAAAAAACATAAATATTCCTATTTCAAGACCAATGGATACACTGAAAATTGAAATTATATAATGTTTTATCTATTCAATAAGAATCGGAAAAAGGCATAAATTGTTTAGACACAAGAGCTTCCTTTAGCAATAGAAGTTATTTACACATGTACATGTAAATGGAGAACTTTCCATGACTGCTCATTTATTAAACGAGTTGGTCAACAGGGATTGTGGTGTACATTTGACACTCGCAAAATTTGAGAAAAAAAAAAGAAAAAAGATATGGGCCTCCTGTCCATCGCACTCCCACTTTGAAAAAAACCACCTGGATCTGCACAAGATACAAAGGTAAGTGTTGCCTGATGTAGAATGAATTGAATTGAATTGGGTTTTAAGGCGCACTAACACATGAAAGGTTATATGGCGCCTAACAGGCATGAACATGCCAGGCTCATCCTCCATGTACATCGAGATAAATTATGGAGAATGGGCCTAGGACCTTCTCACCCTGAACTGTAGAGTTGCTGCAAATTCTACAAGGATGATAAATGATGATTACAACCCTATCCAAAAAGTTGAGTTTCACAACCATTTCAGCACATCTGACACATTCATATCAGGCCCACATTTCTCAACAAGTAAGCAGAAGGTCTAACGTGAGAATCAACAGTTTGTATTAAAGGGACACGCGGCAATCTTTATTTTTTAAAAACTCACGTCGTCTCGTTTGTTTTTCTGCATAACTTGCATTTGTTCAATCATTAATGTTAATTATAAGAATAGTATTGAGCGATTTATTATTGGCAATAATATATTAAAAATTGTAGTATAATAAGACGAAATAGTGAATACTTAAAATTTGATTTATCTAAATGTTACCAGAGTAAAAGTAAACAAGAGGTCAATGACCTTGAAGCTCTACTGATTGATTTTGATTTCAGGAAGTAGTCGCTACAGACTTGTTTTTTGAAAAATTATTTTTAGCTGTGGCGGCCATCTTGAATTTCCGGCCGACCTGAAATTTAGCTACAGTTGCTGCCACGCGGATTACGACTTTTTCGCAGCATCCCCGCGGCCGTTTTTCAATCACAGTCACAAATCCCCGCGATCTTACAGCGGATTGTCACCCGAAATATCGCGGGGATTCCCTGCGACTGTAAAAATCGCCGCGATTGCAAAATACAGTCTCGAAAGAAAGAAATCACCGCGATTCTCCGTGATAGATTCGCGGGGGAACGCGGAGGAAATTAGAGCACGGATCAATGAAAAATGTTATAAAAATGATAAATACAATGAACAATTTTGGAAGCAATAGATATTTCAAACTTAATAACGTGTGTTTTTCATTTTTGTTTTCCAAAAGTCACATTTCTCTTCACCGGACATAAATTGGCTACCCACAATCCTTTGCGATGTGTGTACCTATTAACAAGGCGGCACTAATAACGGGTTTATGACCCGGAATTCTTTACAATTTTTCGGATTATTTCTGACTAAGTATAAGATTTGAATTTTATGTTCAGTCACCGCGAAGTCGGTAATAGGAACCGCCATATAACTATCGTGACCCAGTATACATTATCCGGGCATTTGAATTTTCCGAAAACAAAAAAATAAGGTTGTCTTCTGCTTCGGGTTTTTAATAGTTATTGAATAATAATGCATTAAATTGACTGCACAATTGTACATTGATACTGAAGATAAATCGCGGCGATGGCCTGCGATTTCACACCGGGTAAAGTGGTGTGCGAATCAAAACAGATCACCGCGAATCGCGGTGATTGTGTCGCGGTGGAAAATATATATTATCCCCGCGATGAGCGGGCTGTCCGCGGATCGCGGGGACAAAATCAGTGTGTCCGCAGTGAGATAAAATCGCCGCGATGAGTGGGATTAGTCTTAATCCGCGTGGCAGCAACTGTAGGATCAATTAGACATCAAGAGCAACATTCCTGTGAAGTTTCATGAAAATCCGTCAAGTAGTTTCAAAGGAGTAGTCGCTACAAGTTTTCATTATATAACTGTATGTAAACAAAGATGGCCGCTGACAGCCATGTTTAACGTCGAATCAAAATAATGTTTGACTCTGATAACCATCATGTCATGCTGAACATTTTACAAAAAGTCCCATATCAATATCACTTATAGTTTTCAAGACGTAGTCGCTACAAACTTCTTTTTTAAAAAATCTAATTTTAGCTGTGGCGGCCATCTTGAATTTCTGGCCGATCTGAAATTTTGCTAGGATCAATTAAACATTAAGAGCAACATTCCTGTAAAGTTTCATGAAAATCTGCCAAGTAGTTTCAAAGGATTAGTCGCTACAAGTTTTTACTATATAACTCTATGTAAACAAAGATGGCTGCTGGCAGCCATGTTTAAAGTTGAATCAAAACAATTTTTGACAAGGACCAACATCATGTCATGCTGATCATTTTACAGAAAGTCCCATATCAATATCACTTATAGTTTTCAAGACGTAGTCGCTACAAACTTGTATTTTGAAAATCTATTTTTAGCCATGGCAGCCATCTTGAATTTCCGGGCGACCTGAAATTTTGCTAGGATCAATTAGACATCAAGAGCAACATTCCTGTGAAGTTTCATGAAAATCCGTCAAGTAGTTTCAAAGGAGTAGTCGCTACAAGTTTTTACTATATAACTGTATGTAAACAAAGATGGCCTCTGGCAGCCATGTTTAACGTTGAATCAAAACGATTTTTGACAAGGACCAACATCATGTCATGCTGATCATTTTAGAAAAAGTCCCATATCAATATCACTTATAGTTTTCAAGAAGTAGTCGTTACAAACTTGTATTTTGAAAAATTATTTTTAGCAGTGGCGGCCATCTTGAATTTCCGGCCGACCTGAAATTTTGCTAGGATCAATTAGACATCAAGAGCAACATTCCTGTGAAGTTTCATGAAAATCCGTCAAGTAGTTTCAGAGGAGTAGTTGCTACAAGTTTTCATTATATAACTCTATGTAAACAAAGATGGCCGCTGGCAGCCATGTTTAACGTCGAATCAAAACGATTTTCGACAAGGACCAACATCATGTCATGCTGATCATTTTAGAAAAAGTCCCATATCAATATCACTTATAGTTTTCATGAAGAAGTCGCTACAAACTTGTTTTTTAAAAACCTATTTTTAGATCTGGCGGCCATCTTGGATTTCACATCAACATGAATTTTTGCTAGGATCAACTAGACTTCATGGGCAACATTTCTGTCAAGTTTCATGAAAATCCATTCAGTAGTTTCAGAGGAGAAGTCGCTACAAAAAAAAGTTTACGGACAGACGGACGCCGGACGCCGCACCACGGCATAAGCTCTGCTGATCTCTGATCAGTTGAGCTAAAAATGATACTGGATATATAAATTGAGACACCTCAAGATTGCCGTGTGTCCATTTAACACTTTGAAAATCAATCCACCTCTACCACAACTACAATATCGTGAGATTCTCACACAAAACAATTATTAGAACACAACATATTTATTGGAACAACATTTTCAAATAAGTTTGGCACTTACTGCGGGTAATTAAACCCAAAATTTCAACACATGCTACATTAAAATTGTTTTAAACAATTTTAAACAATTTACTTAATGTGAAAATTACACTGCAGAAGAATCTCAACTAAAACAAACTTGTAACAAATCTTTTTTTAAAGGGACAATGTCCGTAACTTTTAGCTTATAAAACACACACTAAATACATTCACAAACATTACACACTAAATATTATTGAATATTTACTAATTAAATGCAAGATTGTTTAACGGAATTCAATCGCAGTACAAAAAAAAAGTGCCGCTTTGTGCGTTTGAACTCGCAGCTCCAACTAAAATTACACCCCCGGGTAATAATAGTGAGCGCGCGATAGCCAATGTCGCTCCAGAGCTAAGTGGGCTATACATATTATGCAATACATACTATGTAGAAAACCTAATGCGCTAATGGAAGTCACATGATCAGCAGAAAAGTTTATATAATGAGGGTCCCACATTATTTACAAATAATAATTAAAAAAGGTTTTTTCTTCTTCAAATTCACGAATGTATTACTACAGACTTCTTTGAGTCTATGCTCAAGTTTTCAAGTATACATCTCACTGAATAAAAGTCAGACAGTTATTTGGTTATGCTCAATATCTGCCTACTTACGGACAGTGTCCCTTTAAGAAATTTTCTTTTGTTTAATCCTATTTATTATTTGTACTATTGCATGAATCCTAGAATTTAATCAATTGTGTTTAAATTCACTCTAACTTGGCAGAAAAATCCTCTCTCGAATAATGAATAATTCGTTACTTAAGAATTATGTCCCCTTATGTGCAATCTGACTGAAAATGAATTTAGAAAAGATACAAATTAGAACGCAAATAATTCTGAATATTTTTACATGAAACTTCCAGTTTAAATCAGTTAAACTTTTACCTAGACAGTGTTAACCTTGAATGATGCATATAAATTTGATAGAAAATATTTATTGATCAATACTCAGCTTTTGACATACAATAATTGTAATATATAGAATCCGTTAATTATATTACAATAACAATTATTGTATGTCAAAAGCTGAGTATTGATCAATAAATATTTTCTATCAAATTTATATAATTACCGGATTCTATATCTATGCATTTTGTCCCAATTTATATTATCTTAAAATGAAGGAACTTTTATGAAATTTGCGATGTGTTCCAAACTAAAAATAATTATTTTTCTAAAATTTAAGGTTGTCCCAATCCTTACTGTGTCCAAACTTATATGGTGTCCAAACTTACACGGTGAATACGGTAATCAAAATCATGCATGTACTGATTAATTCACATATCAGTTTATTCAAGGATAGCACTGATAAAAGTATGAACATATTAAACTGGAAATTTCTAGTAAAATAATTAAGGATAATTATAGTTCTAATTTTTATCTTTTTTAAATGCAATTTCAAAAGGATTGCAAATAAGGGAACATAATTCTTAATGAGATTATTTGAAACCGATCGTATGATACAGAGAATTTGAGCTAAATGCTAAGATGGAATCCTAGCAGAAGTGTGGTATTAATCAACTGCTCTGGTGGAATGTACAAAGCTACATAACATTTAAACGAGAAGAAAGTAAAATAAACATTTCAACTTTCAGAGAACAAATAAATGAAAATAAAGCATCACAACACAAGTGATCACTCATTTGAATTCACAGATCTGCCCTGTCAACCAAACAAGTATCTGACGATTTTATCTGACCAATTAAAATTGCATCAAGTATTTATACCTGTGGATAAAGCACATGCGAACCTAATTTATACAACAGATCACATGGTAAATATATGTGGTCAAATTGAGCTTGGACTATGATGGGCGGGGTTTACAGGTTTATATGGCTCCATGAACTGAGGTGCAAATCGTTTTGTCAGATTTCACATGAAAAATAAAGGAAATCATTCAAATTCGAATAACTTTTCTATAACATAATCACAAAACATACAAACCATTTATAACATGCCATTATGGACGTCACACCTGACTTGAAAGTACCTCCGTCATGAGACGTAACCAAATTGCCAAGTTCCACAGTCTTTATACGATATGTAACCTATATACATATAGTAACATACGAGACATGTCTAACTTTTGGAAGACATTTTGGCTAGAGAGAACAAGATTTGGCACAATTGGTGACCTTTCAAAACAAGCTTTATTCATACTCATTCATCAGTGATAAATATGCATAACACTAATGCATATTCATGACTACTAATGCATATTCATGACTACTAATGCATATTCATGAACACTGATGCATATTCATGACCACTAATGCATATTCATGAACACTGATGCATATTCATGACCACTAATACATATTCATGACCATTAATACATATTCATGAACACTGATGCATATTCATGACCACTAATGCATATTCATAATATCAAAATGCCATTATAACTGATAACACTCTGACAAATACTAAAAATTATGAATGATAATGATTCGAGGGTTCAACGTCAAACTATTGTATCTTGTTCTTTATTTATAGTTACGATAGTTTAGTGTTCTCCCCTCCATATTTTGTCATGTAAACATAATGCCATCATTGATTGCTGGCCAGATGGACCCTGTAAAGGCAAGAGAATATCATTTAGCTATGTCTTGTACAATTTGTACAGTAATCCCAGAAACCGTAAATGGTCAATTTTTACGTGCATCTAAACTGGTACTGGTTGAGTTTCACTTGTATAACACTTGTCAATTTTCACATACTAGTACATGCGTACATTGCTAACTGTTCTTGCACGTGCAAGTAAACTGTTATTGACAGAGATTCACGTGTGCCAGTTAACTGCTGTTACTGGTTGAGTGTCACGTGCAAGTAAATATCACTGGTAGAGTTTCACATGCAAGAGTGAATTGCTGACTGGTAATGGTCGAGTTTCATGTGCACTTGAACTGTTATTGGTCGCTGAGTTTCACGTGCGCTTAAACTGCATTATGTCCGATGTAACGGTGCCCATTATCTGAGTGAGTTCCGCCAGATTATTGGCCAGTTTGTTGTACTTGTCTATTGATACCATCGCCACGTCAGTTGTGTTGTTTCGAGACTGAGGTATACCTATATTGTCACCCAAGGATTTTGTCATGGCTGAGAATCTCTCCTGGAACAGGTGTCTGGCAGCCACAGATCTCTCATCTTGATTGTTCTGCAACTGCAAGTATATTATCGTCTATACAGAAACATTTTCTCTAATTTTAGTAACAGTGACCTTGACCTTAAACAGGGTGACATGAAACCCAATTGTTGACCAACAGACGGATGGACTGACAGAATTCTTTTTTAAGTAACAGTGACCTTGACTTTAAACAGGGTGACATGAGTTTGTTATGGCAATGTTCTATGTTTGTGCTATCATCATGAGAAGTTTCATTAAAATCCATGCAGTAGTTCCTGAGAAAAGATCTAAACACAACAGCTAATTGCAATTGTTGATGGACAGACGGTCGGACAGACCGACTTAATCAAACCATAAACCTATCTTCTACGCAATCTGGCTAAACCCAATACTAGTAGATTGAAATGTTACCTGGGTATAGAGCTGTACAGCTCTACTGGACAGTGACTGTAGTTGGTCCATAGTCTCTTGCAGCGCTGTCACAGGATCTGAAAGGAACATAAAGGAAAATTCACATCAAACTGACAAAGGTTGTAATTGTAAACATTTAAAATGTTCGTGTTTGGCTAGTATTTTTTAAGGAGGTTTATGCAATTACCAGCCAGGGATGTAACTTGTTTAAAGGCGAATGGCCACCCTTTTTGTAGTATTATCAATTAACAAATTTAACTCTTAAACATCATATAAACATTTCTTGATAGTCTTGGAGAGAAACATATATTTAAATCCGCTACTAAGTTGTATGTAAAAGTAAGTTTTATTTGCATGACGTAGATACCACTTTTACCAATGCGTGACTGCACTGGGAAATGAGGTAAATCTGAATTGTGTAGCTGCACAACTATTGCCAGATAATTGATAAATACATTTACCTGTGGATTAATTTACCTGTTCAAAGTTTTCTACGTCATCAAATAAAATCTTATTCTCGCTTTTCACAGATACTGCAATGTGTGAATTGTAAATATCTATTGTTGTGTATTGATTTCGATTTAAATAAACATAAGCATGTTCATGAAACACAACATGGCTTTTAAGTTATGTTTGAAATAACTGGTTTAGGTTATTACAGTTTTGGGTAATGAATGGTTTTTTTCTTCATCAAAATTACTGCAATTAGCTATTTTCAGATATGCATTCATTTCCATCTGTTTTCTATTAAAACCAGAATTTTACAGAAACATTTGTTATTTTTCCCTGGTTCTTTTATTGTTGTTGGTTACTAATTTGCCATTAGGCCAAATAAAATTATACCTGTGTTTACTGTAACATTGCTGAAAAAAATCGGGTAGGTAGGTAGGCATTTTATTTTATTTTTTGGCGAAGTTTATTTAAGGTGGCGATGAGCTTTGATGAATGGGAAAATGTGGTATTTTAAAAACTACAATAGATAACAAATGAAATTGTGTATGTGTTATTGTTTCCCAAAAGGCATGGCAACAACTGGCTCTTTTCCCAATCACTTGCAATTATTGCAAAGGGGTAAAACCGTTTAATTTTATTTTTCGCAAGTCCGGAAGAGGGTCAGTTCCAACAGCAGGACAATGAGCACATGAGTCGGCCTTGATCGCGTGAAAATAATTATTTTAAAAAAAAATTCTTTTTCATTTTTTTTCGTTTTTTTTTTTTATTTTCAATAAAAAAAAAAGGAGTCGGGGGTGTTTTCAGCGGGTCGGTCGGGTTACAGTAAACTCAGGTATAATTTTATTTGGCCTTACACAATGTTTAGAAATCTGTTACACAAGCTCTTGAAGATGGTACATGTTACATAACAAAGTAATAAACTGACTCTAGGGCTATCATGCCTAATGGTGCCATCATTATTCATTTAGATGGTCAAGTTTTTTGCAGCAACTAGTTTTATCAAAATTAATTTTCACGAAAGTAAGAGAAATGAACTCTTACTCTTGTGTCAAAGGGAAATAATTTTATTCTTTGTCATTTTTTTTGTGGTGGAGGCAGACCACCCATATTCCTGGGTAGAACCAGTACTCAACACGATCCGCCATCCGTAACAATCAACATTTCCTCACAAGTTCAGCTCCCAGTGAGATTTGAACCCACAGCGGTGAGAGGCAAAGGTTTACAACGCAACGTCGTTAACCATTCGGCCTTGAAAATTATTTCAAAAATAACTTAAAACAAGTTAGACCCCAGACTGATTACACCTAATTGTCATTTAATACTTTAATATTCGTTTTATCATGCAAATGTGTTTATCAACTGGTGCCTTATTGTAGTAAGAACACACAAATACAGCGATCTGGGAATGGTACCAGTACCCATCATTTGGGAAATTTCACGTCATTTTGCCTCAAATTGGGAAATTTCATGTCATTTTGCCTCAAATTGGGAAATTTCACATCATTTTGCCTCAAATTGGGAAATGGAAAATTTCATGTCATTTTGCCTCAAATTGGGAATTTTAACGTCATTTTGCCTCGAATTGGAAAATTTCATGTCATTTTGCCTCAAATTGGGAAATTTTCACATTAATACCATGTATACAAATTGGGAAATTTCACGTCATTTTGCCTCAAATTGGAAAATTTCATGTCATTTTGCCTCAAATTGGGAAATTTTCACATTAATACCATGTATACATTACCCTTCATTAAAAGTATGTAATTATTTTCCCCCTTTTCTGATTGAACTTCCCCTCTAAAATATTCACATTGGATTGGGTATTTTTTCACTACAATTGGGAAAAAACCCCATACTTTTTGCCACTGGGAATGGTACCGTTTTTCGGTACCACTTACACAAGTAAAAAAACACTGAAATCACTATGTGTAGAAGTAAAGGAACTGTATCGGTACCATATATATATTTGCCAGACTTTAAAATGAGTCAATAACTTGTGTGACCATGCTGATTTTATTTTTTACAAGTGAGCAAAATACCTGATGATGGATTCTGGTCCCTTCTAAATAAGCTTAGACTGGAAGTTTGGCTGAAATATAAACATACAGGTGTCACAAAATTATAAATGTTTGCATAAATTCATGTTCCATTTCTTCACTGAAAAACAAAATAAGAAGTCGCCATAAAATGAAGTAAACGACCCTAAACCAAAATTAACTATTTAGTATAAAATGTCAACATTGACCAAATATTATAAAAAAATTCCAAGGGCATCCAGTAAAGAGTAGGAATTCCAACACAGTTATTACTGTTTTATCAGAACGAGGTTCTGCCAAGGTTTTGATTAAAGGTTTTGCACTATTGTGGACCTAGAAACAATGGAAAAAGCTGAAAGAATTATCAAAATATCATAACAAATACAGGAGATCCTTTAAAATTTGCCAATATTCTCAAACGGAGGCAGCCATCTTGGATTGATATCATCGCGCCTTTTTACCATTTATTGCATATTGATAAATATTATGAAAACAAAGAAATCACTGAAAATACATGTAACTCGTAAAAAGAGCATATATACAGTATAAATATTTTACCTTGTATTTATAATTTAATACATTTATTTGCTTTAAACACTATTTATTATCTGTTTGCCATATATGGAAAAAAGGCACGATGACATCATCATTCAAAGATGGCTACCTCCATAGGAGTCTTTTTTGCACATTTTCAAACGGTCATATCTCATATATTTGCTGATATTCTGATAATTTTTTCAACTTTTTCCACGGTTTTTAAAGCCCTTGTAAATGAAACTAGTTTCAGAATAGTGCAACATCCCCTTTAAAACAATAGTACTTGGGGTGTAATTTGCCTGTGTGAACTGGATATTCATGATTTATTTCTCTTGCAAACTATTGGCATTTTGTGCATTGACTATTAACATTCTGCATGATTATTTACACACTGATGCAGGGCTGATGTTATCTGTCCCCATGTGTTAGATCAGGCTTTCTAGAGTTAAATGAGGACAACCTTATTTGATATGGAAGAATGTTTTTTTAAGCGCTTGTAAATACTTTAATATAAGCATTGTTATACTGTAACATCATTAGATATATACTGACTAACCTGTTGCTTAACTCCTGATCTGTGTCGGAGCCTACGCCAGTATCTGCCACGCTCTGTGGACTCGTGTTACTATAGTAACCATTTGGAGACAGGTGATGAGACAGTCCCTCGGAATCGAGACTACACGTCAACGCCGAGGGCGAGGTGAGACTTTGAACTGAGGTAGACATGATGCTGCCTCCAGATGTGTGACTGGTCCCTCTACCAGGTGGTGAAATGTGGCTGTTTGTGCATGTTGTATCCGTGGATACAGGATTTACACTGACTGGTTTTTGGTTGACCTCGTTGTGGGGGTCAAATGGAATAGGCTGGAATGACTGGCAAGAGGTTCTACTGTCAGTACTGCTAACTGATGATGATGATGATTTTCTACCAGAGTCGCTGCTTACAGTTGTCATGGTCAGTAAACTTTTAGAAACTGTAGTTGTCATGGGTACAGAAGGGCTAAGTGAAACACTAGAGTTTGTAGATGTGCTAGTAAAACTAATTTTCAATGACGACGTCAGCCGAGGGCTACTGGGCACTGGGCTCTGAGATCGGATTCGGTCGCAAATCGGACTAACAGGTCTATTGCTAACGTCGCTGACATGTTTGTTTAGCCTAGCAATCCTGTCTTTCACACTTGGGGAGGAGAAATCTTCATCTTCTTGAGTAGAGAGACCGGAATCTCTGGCAAAGTCTTTCTCCTCACAACTACTATTTAATTTCCCAGAATCACTGTCACTGTGTACATGATTATTAATGGAGTTGTTATTTACAAATTTAGCTACCGGCACATGAACTTTTGTCTTTGGAATGTCACGCTCCGGTGGAATGTCGCGTTCAGGAAGATCGTTCGGACTCGCCTCGAGTGGAGTAAATTGAGGAGCCGGCGCAGACTTTCTCCGTAACTCTGCTGCAGTCAATTCAATTTCTGATGCCACTGTTAAGAAAGTTGGATCAGTGATTGGTCCTATGTCACCATCGTTTGACGTAGATGACACTGTAATCTCAATATGTTTCCTATCGGAAGGAGGCGAAGATGATGATGACCTACTTCCCTTGCGTTTTGCCTGAGATAAATTCCCCGGCAAAATTCCAGAATTTCCTTTAAGTATGTTCTTCGCCTGCTCCAATGTAAGATCGGAGGTAGTTTTTCGGCGAGCCTGTTGTGCTCTTTTCATGAATTTTGTCTCTGGTTTTGGTTTGGCAAGATTTGCAGTGGGTGGGGGTGGCATAAGATCTCGGTCTTTATTTTTTGAAGCCCCGTCCACTTTTTTCACACTAGACACGCTAACTCCAACCTTTCTACTGAAACCTTTCTTCTCTTCAAAACTATCTGTACGACTAACCGAGCCACCAGACAGACGGCTTGTTGACGATGATCTTCTAGAATTGTCACTTGTTGCAGTTTTTCCCGTTACTGTGGCTTTTCGTTTATCTGAAATACTTGAGCTACAGTTACCCCTAACAGGTTTAACTGACTGCGGACTCGGATTTTGCTTATTAATTCTTGCAGGGACCGTGTCCGACGTCTCGTCTAGGGTTGGATTGCTTCTGAACAACTCGGATGACTTCCGCAAACCTGCTGGACTCTTTATCTTAAACATGTCATCTTCGTCGTCAGAGACTAACAGATTGGGAACTGACGCAAAAGAGGCCAACTGAGGAGATGCCCACTTTGACCGGGGTTTAGTCGTCCCTCGAGTTTTATTATTGCTCTCCTCTTTCGCAAATGATAAAGTATGCATGGAAGTTGATTTTGATTTCGAAAGATTAGTACCCGAAGACGATCTCCGTGGCTCTTGCTGTGGTATGTCAAGTTTGCTTAAGTTCGGAGTGGAGAGCCGTGATGACTTAATTCTAGAATCGGATACACGACTGGCTGGTTGAGCTGTGCTTGTCCTGTTTGCCGAACTGGGCCGTCCCTGAGATTTCATTGGTTGTTTCTGATCTGTGGGTGTGTTTCTGCCACTCGATTTGTCCAATAGCAGACTGCGAGGGCGGGGAGTGGAGGACAGGCTTTTTCTGGAGGTAGGTGTGGTTTGGTCGGTGCCATTCAAGGTGGAAAAACTTGATGTGCTCACTGAAAAAAATACAGAGGTAGAATGTTTACAGGATGAGTATAAGTCCTCCATTAAATGCATTATAAGGTTAACTTTGATCTTCAGAAGCTAAATATAGATTTACGCACACGTTTAATAAAGCTATCAATGTTTTACTAAAACTGATCAAGTTATAAACACAGAATCAAGCAGAAAGTAATCAAAAGCAAATGAATTTAGAGAAGAATTGTGATGTTTTTAAAAATAAAGTAAAACTGCTAACATGGTGATAAATATAACAAATGAAAAGACAGTATTTGATTAATACACGCCACTATTCTATACAAAACACACATAAAGCTGATTAAAATCAAACATCTGACTTAAGACAAGAGTGCATTCAAGAACGAGGAAAAACAGCAGATCGATTACGATATTTGAACGCCAGCAATAGCCCTGGAAAAATCACTGAAAGCAATATAGTAAAGAAAGTTACAATGTTTAGTGTTAGTTAAGCTGGTTTACACTGAAGTCAAAAGCAGAATAATTAGTGAAAATATTGCGATACATTTGTAGATATGACAGTTGTAGACATCAGTTGAATACATTGTAGATATGACAGTTGTAGACATCAGTTGAATACATTGTATGTTAGAATTAGGTCACACCAAAAGATTGTTTGAACAACAAACTGAAAGCTATTTTTTTAGGATTATTTATAATAGTAATACGAAACCCAATATAGACCAATTTATAGTGACATGGTGTAGACCCATTTATAGTGGTGAGACCCTGTGTAGATCCATTTGTAGTGATATGAGACCCAGTGTAGATCCATGAATAGAGATATGAGACCCCTGTAGATCCATGAATAGTCAGTGATATGAGACCCAGTGTAGATCCATGAAGTGATATGACACCCTGTGTAGATTCATTTAGAGTGATAGGAGGCCCAGTGTAGATACATTTATAGCAATATGAGACCCAGTGTAGATCCATTTTGTAGTGATATGAGACCTTGTGTAGATCCATTTATAGTGATATGAGACCTTGTGTAGATCCATTTATAGTGATATGAGACCTTGTGTAGATCCATGTATAGTGATATGAAACCCAGTGTAGATCCATGTATAGTGATATGAGACTCTGTGTAGATCCATTTGTAGTGATATGAGACCCTGTGTAGATCCATTTATAGTGATATGAGACCCTGTGTAGACCCATTTATAGTGATATGAGACTGTGTAAATTGATGTATAGTGTTATGAGATCCATGCAGATCCATTTATAGTGGTACGAGACCCTGTGTAGATCCATGTATAGTGATATGAGACCCAGTGTAGATCCATTTGTAGTGATATGAGACCCTGTGTAGATCCATTTATAGTGATATGATACCCAGTGTAGATCCATTTATAGTGATATGAGACCCAGCCTAGATCCATTTGTAGTGATATGAGACCCTGTGTAGATCCATTTATAGTGATATGAGACCCTTTGTAGATCCATTTATAATGATACGAGACCCAGTGTAGATCCATTTATAGTGATATGAGACCCAGTGTAGATCCATTTATAGTGATATGAGACCCAGTGTAGATCCATTTATAGTGATACGAGACCCTTTGTAGAGATCCATTTATAGTGATATGAGACCCAGTGTAGTGCCATTAATACATATATGACTCAGTGTAGACCCATTTATATTGATACAAGAACCAGCATAGACCCATTTATAAAGGTATGAGACACAGTGTAGATCAAAGTTAACCTTATAACTTAAGTTATGCGAGACCCAGTTGATGAGGAGACACTGTGTCGAACCATTTATAGATGATAAGATACAAAATTTTATTTAGTCGTTATGGCATATACGTAGATCCATTTATATTTATACAAGAACAACTGTAGACACATTTATAGTTGTATGAGGCACAGTGTAGATGAATTTAAAGTGATGTGAGACCCAGTGGATGAGGAGACCCAGTGTAGAAGCATTTACAGCAATACAAGACCCAGTGTAGATCCAGTTATAGTGATATGAGACCCAGTGTAGATCCAGTTATAGTGATATGAGACCCAGTGTAGATCCAGTTATAGTGATATGAGACCCAGTGTAGATCCAGTTATAGTGATACAAGACCCAGTGTAGATCCAGTTATAGTGATATGAGACCCAGTGTAGATCCAGTTATAGTGATATGAGACCCAGTGTAGATCCAGTTATAGTGATATGAGACCCAGTGTAGATCCAGTTATAGTGATATATGATACACGTATTACATGGGAACAGTTACAGTAAAGGCAGTATTATGGTTAACACGTATTATCAGGGTGGGGTAGAGTCACTGCTGTCTTTGTAAATAAATAACAAGTTGTATCCCTTTATTTCGTTGTTCCTATCATTTTAAAGTTTGTGTGCTGTTGTTTGTTTTTTCAATCAAACACAGATTTTCATTTCATTCCAGTTAACAGCATGCATTTGGAGACAAAATATAAATCAAAAATATATTAAGTATGCGGACAAAAATATCAAAACGTAATTTACATGCTTTTTGTTTTAGTAAAAGTTAACATTAAAATACTGTTATATACATTTGGAAGATTCTTTATGCAAGGTGGACAACATGGACATTCTTGCCAAAATCACAACATCTTTGACAGAAATATCATGCCGCTTTACATCCAAACAGAGCAGGCAACTTTACCCCGATTTATTGTCACTTTCCGGCGAGTATACTGGGGAGAGTACAGAGATTTTGGAGCGGGGATTCGACTCCGTGGTGGACTGCCGGTACATCCGTTACAGTTAGTTACACTGTGCACATGTACGATTATTGTCGTTTCATTACCAGAGCGTTTCCCGAGGGATTTGGGAGTGCCGGGTTTGGTTTTCTCTTCCGGAATGGGCCTCTTGGGAAGGTCAAGGTTTGACCAACTGCGGCGGAGGGGTTTAGGGGTTCGGGGGCCTAGGAATGAGAATCATGAAAAGTTGTAAGAAAGACATATGCTGTAAATATAGGTCAGAACATGTGTTACAGACTTAGCTGTAAATATAGTTATGCATATGGAAGTTCTAGATGACAAAATAGAAGATAAGCCGTAGGTCTACATACAAAATGGCAAATAACATGGACAGTAAGTAAACAAATTATGTAATATATATAATGATAAATATGTAAAGTAATGAAAGAAATACAAAATCATACATAGTGTTCATTCCAGTCAAAATGAAGCATGGATCTACGTCTACTAATGTTGAGGTGCATTAAAGAAGTACTATACAAAATATATCTGAAAGTTAAAGGGAATATAGCGACACAGCCAAACAATCGTTATTATTGAGAGTTCTGACAAACTTGGAAAAGGGTGAATGATCAAAATCGGATGATAAACAAAGATCGTTCGAAGGTTCTGTTGAAACGGATATGGAAGCCGCCACTTTTAGAGCTATGACGATCACAGCTTCTAAATGACCAATATATGGAATATTGATAAATATGAAAATTTACTCATTTATAGGGGAAAAAATTAAAGTAACTGTTTGAAGAATATGTATAACTAATAATGCTTTATATGACCAGTTAAGGCATTCATTTGCAGTGATTTGCAGTGATTTGCTTTGCTTTAAATATTTATCAATATTCCATATATGGTCATATGAAACTATGATGTCAAAGTTTTCAAAATGGCGGCTCCCATACAACCTTCAAGGGGGCACTCCTCAGTTTCGCATGAATGTCCATAAATCAGAAAGAAATCAACTAAGCATCTTTTAGGTCCATGGATGGTATTTATAATAATTATAAAGCACAAGTTTGATGTTTGTTTTTCAGTTTTGAGTACTTCTAAGTTTATTTTGGTGTATTGGAATATGCATTCTTTGGGTTTTTTGGAGGCTATAAATAGAATAATTGCGAAACTATCAAAAACTTCCAAAATGGCTGATTTTGACTAATGGGGTGATCAGCATGGAATAACTTTTTAAAACTCCGAAGAAGGTATGTAAAATTTAGCACTTCCTGATCAGAGCATTTTGAGTGCAGACATGACCCTGATATGCTTAAGTTTTTTTTTTTTATTTATTGACATTTGAAATATTGCTAAAATTGCTTTTTTAGCATGTTTTGAGGGGTGGGGTAATCTTAAAGAAATGGGACTAAAGTTCTACAGAAAATGACACAATGATGATGCAATTTTTTTTTTTGCTCAAGGATTCAGGCTAAGGGCTTGTCATGGGTTTGATTATTGAGAAATGTACATTAAACTGTGGAGAGCCCCCCAAACGGTTATATCTGTTGCTACATTCCCTTTAAGATAAATTGTTTTAAACTGAAATGTTAACATTCCCCAATGGTTATTATTCCATCTACAACCTTTGCTACCAGCCAGTAAATGAATTTTGGCATGCATAATAATCCTTATGCATGTAATATAGTATATAAACCTTCCAAACTGTCGTCCATTTTATACTCGTTCATCCACAATTTATGATTATAACCATTTGTAGTTTAAACAATATTTCATTCACAAATGTTGTACAATTTACATGGCTTGTTTATTTATAGACAATGGAAACTGTTAGCAGTATGTGGAAATGATTCAGAAGGTAGCTAAATGCGTGTATAAATCTCTTTCCTAAACATAATGATATACAAGAATATATGACTGTTGAAACAAACAATTTTATGTGTTTAAATACTGAATTGTTTAAATAACATTGGAAATAACAATTGAAAAATACAAATTAAGCTATTGATAATTCCTTATGTTCATGAACAAGCCGAGGTGGAGGAAGTGGCTTGCAGGTGGGAAGAGAGGGAGGGAAACCATATATATACTACTCATAATTTGCTAAGGATCACTTTTATTCTTCCATATAATTTTATTCGAGATTAATTCACAATAACGATATTAATTTCATTGATACTTCAACAATTCCACAATTTGAATCAAGTCGTGAGATCACATGACCATACAGTGCCCTATTAAAATAATTTCATGTAAAATAGAAATAATGCTATTTATTTCAGCAAGAAATTTAGACAGCATAAAAGTGATCCTTAGCCAATTTTGAGTAGTATATTAATTGTCTATGTTTCCTGGCAGCATGTCAGTCTGGTTTCTTAGAGTTGGTCAGTGATGTCATAGTGATAATAATGTCAAGTATATAGGTTTTCAGTTATGTTTTCTTTTAATATTATGCAAGTTACAAAATACCTTTATCTGAAGAAATGTCTTGTTATATGATGAAGTCTTGCACTATTTTATAAATTCTACAATTTGTACTATTCAGAAGGATCTGCAGTGAGAAGGGTGTTAAGAGATATGCCATTATAGTCTTGCAATGCATTCATTCATCATTACATTTCTTTGTTGATAAAAAATATTCCAGTGCAAAAGACACCATGTTGTGCCTTCACTATTACCACAAGTACATAGTGGACTGTCAACAACGTTCTAGAGTTGAGGTGCTGGTTAAGGCAGCTGCCATGAGTGCGAAGATGTGTGCGAAGTATCTGAGCTTTTCTGTCACCCAAGTAAGACCAGTTTAAGGTTGCAGTAATGTTGCTGTTTCATCTGATTTTAAAGACAAAAATAGAATCCATGCATCAGAGTAGTGTTGACATACAAACTATATTGGGGATACATTTCTCTATGCTAGATTACTAGACAACCATGTTTATGCGGGGCACTACTTACTGGGTGGAGGGTTTGACTGTTCTGATAGATCGAATGTCAGATTGGTCGGCGTCTTTTCATCCTCCTCTGAGATCCGTCGCCCCACCTGCAGAATATAATGTTACATTAACAACACTAGTATTGTTACATCTTTTTAAAACCGATGCGTTATTCAAATAACTTTCACAGATAACAGTTTTATAGTTTCCACCAAGACTAGCTAACAAGAGCTATAACATACTTATCTGATTGGTCAATATATCAACCAGGAAAAAAAACAACAGCTTATCAAATACAAATTTAATCCCGCGAGATGTCGCAAGAAGAAAATAGTATAAAATGTTAACATGCTATTGCCAACAATTTGGTGAAATAAAACTCCGAAATCTGTTTTCGTGTAGTGATGTTTGTTGGCTGACTTGTGTTTTACATGTTCAGCACATGTTAGGCTACATATAACAGTAGATTTTTAGTGTGGAGGCAGACAACCAACATTTTCCTATGTAGAACCAGCACTGTAGACCTTCCACCATCCATAAGAATCGACACTTTCTCATTAAAAATTAAGCTCCCAGTCGGAATCGAACCCACACCGGTGAGAGGCGAGGTTTCAAATGCAGCGTCTTTGATCAGCATTGATTGGGGAGTGTAACAAGGCTAATCATAGTGATTGTAATAAGGGTATGTGAAAATGTGTTCCTATCATAATTTTATAAAATTTTATGTCTGATGGTGGATTTCTCGACTGATACTCAGATGACTGTAAATATATGAATGGAAACATAAATCCTTTCTCTGTTCAGTAGTGCACATCCCATAGACATCAGCTGATAATTAGAAATTTGCCAAGCTGAGGTCTAGTGAATTGTAACTCAGATTTCCAAGCCTTTATGTTTATACAATTATGTACGTATGATGGTCATATTAGGGGTCTGATGGTCTGAGGTGGTTTCTGAGAGTCCAAGCTGTTGTTTTATGGGGAACACTTGTGTGTCTGTGACATTTCAATAAAATGATTTGACCGAGGAGATGATAGCTGTGGCAAACTTACACCAAAAGTTTGATGTGAGTGGGTACACTGACACAGCGATAAGTAGGAAAGCACAACTGTTCTTTGAATAGTATGCTGAAAATGGAATGTTAACCGTAATCAAACAGAAGGTGTTTTATATCATTTTTAAGCACATGTTAGGTCATATATGACGGTCAATTTTTTCTTTTGGTAGAGGCAGACCATTAACTTTTTCCAGGGTAGAACCAGTACTGTATATATACCGTCATCTGTAAGAATCGACACTTTCTCATTAGACAAGTTGAGCACCCAGTGGGATTCGAACCCGTAGTGGTGAGAGGCCAGATTTTTTTTTTTAGACGCAGCGTTTTTACTATCCTGTCCACCTAAGTGCTCGTAATCATATTGTCATAAAATTTAACCGCAGACTTCTCTTATTACAACAGCTAGCTGAGGATCAAACATTTAAAAGAACTGAAGAGAATCTTGAGGACAATGGTGTCAACTGAAGATGCAAGTTTTCCAGACCTAATTGTTTCATAAACAATTTTGAAACTGGTTAGAGCATAAGGCAACATTTAGTTAACTTGAAAACTTGTAAATGAGGCTGGTTTTAGGCGCATTATAAAATGTCACCCAAAATGCTTTCAGATACTCTTCAGTCCCTTTCAGGAAAAGGTTTTGTGGGTTTACCTGGGTAGGGGTATAAGTGCTATTTAGTGCGTTAGAGGTTGCAGTGGGTGGGGGTTCAGCAAAGGGGTCTTCTCCATCTGTCTCGGGGCTCTCCTGCTTCCAACCCATCTGAAACAGTGGGTAAGAAAGGGGTCACAAGAGTAGATATATAACAGGTGGTACAACTAGAATAGATGGACTTAAAAGAGTCAAAACTAACATACAAACTTTTAAAGCTACATGTGCATGGGATAAAAACTAAAATCTTTTTTTTCCATTTATTGTCAACTTACATTAGGCAAGATTTTTTATGGCAACTCGCATACAACTTGATACAAACACACACAGTGGACAAATACATGAGGTTGCCTGAATGCCAGTGATAAATACACACACACAGTGGACAAATACATGAGGTTGACTGAATGCCAGTGATAAATACAAATGAGTATACAAGTTTTACTTACAGCTAAAATCATCTTACGACTCTCATCTAGATTTCTGGCCATGTCATCTTTCCGTCTCTGGACGGACTGAAGGAATACAAGACAAACAGTTATTAACTCATTAAGAAACATCAATAAATTTGTATCAAGAGTTTAATGTGGTAATACATAGAGATATATTATTGTTAAAAAACACATGAAGCACAGTTTGAAATTAAAGAAACTAACCCGCCAAATAACGGCCAACTTACGCTACAGACCTATTGATCAAAACTCTATCCAGGGGTTCAGATCATATGATACTGTATATGTGCTCACAGTGCTGATTAAAAGTATAGGTTTATTCAAGGGTGCTTAATACCTGTGATTGAATATGGGCAAACTGAATTATGAGTCAGTAACTCTTAATTCGACACTCCAGTTTTTGGGTTTGGAATGGCTGGTTAAAGTCATTAAAACAGAGTTTGGAGTCACAGAATATGTAAGTTCTATATAACCTTATCAGCAGTAGGTTTAGAAACGGTGTACGTATGTCGTAAAATGTGGCTGTTGTTGGCGGGATAGCTACTTTAAAGTTATAGTAATCAGAGAAAGCTTTCTCAATAACCCCAAAAATCAATAATTTAATTTTAAACAATATTTCTTGTTTTTCCCACAGAAATCAATTATGTGCTTATTTAGTATGGTTCTTGCTAAAGATTTTTTGCAGAGAACTGAAATTTGTTCCTGCATGAATATTTATATTAACACCTTTTCTACAATTCTTACACTTTTTACAAAGTACAAGACATTGTGATTGGACCCTGATTTAATGAGCAGAATGTCTTTGTTTTGTACTGATTTTGTCTTTTAATTTGTCGTTTATAATTATCACAGGCAATATAAACAAATGTAAGCAGCATACTTCAGCACTTGCTACAGTCTGTATGTATTAATTACTTGCACTTTAAAACCTTTCACAAAATATATAATTGAAAGAAAAGTAAAATAATACGTTTAACCCTTAACCCGTAACATATATATAATGGACTGTTCTTTCTTTGATTGATTGAATTGGATTTTATAGTCGCACCAACAGCTAAGGTCATATGGCGACTTTCCAGCTTCCATTGGTGGAGGAAGACTCCAGGTGCCCCTCCGGGCAATTTTCGTGCACGGGCAGGCACCTGGGTAGAACCACCGACGTTCCGCAAGCCAGCTGGATAGCTTCCTCACATAAAGATTCCTAGGCCCCTGAGGGATCGAACCTACAGCGGTGAGGGGCAAGTGATTTCAAGTCAGAGACGTTAACCACTCGGCCACGGACGCTTCTTTGAATTAAGACAATTCCATTTATGTGACAAAGGGGTGTTTTGCAGAAAATGACTGATCAGCATCCGGACAATGGACGCAAAGGCTATTATAGTCGTGCTTAGCGGGTTAAGGGTTAACATATAAATGTAAATAACAGAATAAAGGGGAGGTAGCTTTATCCATAACTATGGGAAAGATCCATAACTATGGTATCAAAATGATTACAAGAAAAGGCAGTAAATACACCAAATATAGGGAAAGAACACAACAAAAATAAAATCATTCGTACAATCTGTCTCGTATTTGTGGCCTGTACCTCTCCTCCTTGCAGATTGTTGCACTGTTAAAGGGACACAGGGTAATCATGAAGTATTTATCAATCTTTAAAATTCACTTATTTATTCAATGTCATTGTTACTTTAAAACTGCATGTAAATATATAAATATTGGGTGGTAACACATTGTATCCCATTTCTAGTCATGTGAGATATGTTTTTTCCGCATGGAAGATAACTATCTTGCATAACATGTGACTATTACATGAAATGTCATGACGTCACATTGGCGACGTCGCCTTATTTTATCATAAAATCAAATACAGTTATGCATGTACTAAGCGCATAATGGAATAAAAATAATCCATCATGAGTTTATTCATGTGAGTAGGGAAATCTCACCAGAGGGTCAGAATTGTAACCAAGGACGAGGCTCCTGGGAAACCGCCTCTTAACGACACTCCTGATCCTTGGAAAACTGCCTCTTAATGACGCCCCTGATCCATGGGAAACCCCTCTTAATGACACCTCTGATCATTGGGAAACTTACTTAACAATGATGATGATGATGACATTGTGTTTTTCCTCTCATTAACCCTTAATCCCCTACATATATATAATGGACTGTCCTTTCTTTTAATTAAGACCATTCCATTTATGTGACAAAGGGGTGTTTTGGGGGAAGTGACTGATCAGCAACCAGACATTGCAAACCCTGATCACTCACAGGCTGATCTGGGTTTACAATGGACGCAAAGGCTATTGCAGTCGTTCTTAGCGGGTTAATGGTGAAAACATCATATTAGTTTATATAGGAACAGCAACCTCAAAGGGAGATGAGATGAAGAATGAAGTCCCATCAGACATGCCTCTGCAATGGAGAGAATTCACGTGGAGCAGAGGTCTGTAGCTCTAAAGTGCAATCCTTATCTACTGAGCTACAGAGGCCAATTTTTTTTAATAATCAATCCATTTGACTAAATAGCTAAAAGGTATGCTAAAATATATAGACAAGGATCACACTGTGTCCCTACCATAGTTATGCGGAGGCATTGACAACATGTGTTAGTTAAAGGAGATGATGCATTATTTTCAAACAAGGTTTATTTTAAAGGTCATTTTTATTTTATATTAAAGGGGTTGATGCACTATTCTCAAACACACGTATTTAAAAGTGCTCTGGAAAAGTTGAAAAAAGCTGAAAGAATTATCAAAATGCCATGAAAAATAAAGGAGATATGACCTACTGAAAATGTGCAAAGAAACATAAATGGAGGTGGCCATCTTGTAACGATGACGCCATCGCACCTTTTTACCATATATGGCATATTGACAAAATGTCTTTTAAAGCAAAGAAAATCACTGCAACTGAAAAAAAGCATACAATTTGTACATTCTGTATATATTTTATTTTTAATCAATTTGCAGTGATTTTCTTTGCTTTAACATGTATTTTGTCAATTTGCCATATATGGTAAAAAGGCGCGATGATGTCATCGTTTCAAGATGGCCGTCTCCATTTATGTTCTTTGCAAATTTTCAACAGGTCACATCTCCTATGTTTTTCATGGCATTTTGATAATTCTTTCAGCTTTTTTCAAGTTTTCCAGAGCACTTTTAAATACATCTTGTTTGAGAATAGTGCATCAACCTCTTTAAAGTAAAGAAATGGTGTATAGATTGTAACATGGATTACAGAACTTTGTTATGAAGAGAATGAACATGAACAAGTTTGGTTAGGTAACGAGAAACAGGAGGGGTTGGTAAGAGAACTGTAAATGTGATTCTACATTTTGGGTGCAAACCAATCGAAACATAATATTGAAAATGGAACAAGTGCACTCTCAAATACATACATTTACAGTGTGATCTTTCTGTTTTAAAAACAAAACACAACATTTCTATAAATGTCATGACGACCCACGCCTTAGACAGATAATTAATTCATCAGTTAAACACTGTACTTGTAGTAAAGTTTGAAGTTTACAAAACGTTGGATTTGTAGACATAATCTTTTCAAAACATACCTATTCAATTTTGTGGAATAGAAAACAACTGATAGAAAATGTTTTCTCCCAATTTTCCAAAAAAGCACTTTGTTCAAGTGTTTGTATCCCCTCTGCCAGAGGCCCTGAAGGTTGTTAAACCACAAACAAACTGTCGAGTTTAAACTGTACATGTTGTACTTAGCAGGAACAAACTTTTATATTATACTATTACAGTTTGCAAAACATATTCTATTTTTTTAAAATGATATAGTGGACTGTAAACACAAAGAATCCTGTCAGTCAGAAAAAGTATCTCAAATACTACACTGAACCAAACAGTTAACGCACCAGTAGACAATACCTTTAATGTATGAACTTATTATATGCTGACTGGTACCGTTGGAGACAGGTGATTTGAATGATTTTTTTTAAAATTTACACTCGTTATTGACAAGATATTTGTCTCGTTCAGAATGAAATTTATTTTGATTTATTGATTGTTATTGTTGTTATTATTGAGAAATTAAAGGTATTGTCTACTGGTTAGCTGTTTGGTTCAGTATATATCGTAAACAAACGATTATATAGACGAATTATGGCCTTTAAAACATCTTTTACAGCACCATATGTACAATTAACTAAAACATAACAAAACAGAAGGGCTGATAGTTTAATAATGGTTTCTATCTTGGTAAAATAATAAGAGGACAAGTCCAAAACTGGTTTAGCCTTTTCAAATTGTTTGTACAATACAGCTCGTTAACTTTTAACCATATGCAGGCAACACAAAATATAATCATTTATGGGAACCATTGCGAGAACGGGCTACCAAACATAAAATATAATTATGTATGTATGGGAACCCTTAATCATGTACGTATTTGAACTCTTAATCATGTATGTATGTGACCCGTAATCATGTATGTGAACCCTTAATCATGTACTTATGGGAACCCTTAATCATGTATGTATGTGAACCCTTAATCATGTATGTGAACCTTTAATCATGTATGTATGGGAACCATTAATCATGTATGTATGTGAACCCTTAATCAAGTATGCATGGGAACCCTTAATCATGTATGTATGTGAACCCTTAATCATGTATGTATGTGAACCCTTAATCATGTATGTATGTATGGGAACTCTTAATCATGTATGTATGTATGTGAACCCTTAATCATGTATGTATGTATGTGAACCCTTAATCATGTATGTATGTGACCCTTAATCATGTATGTATGTATGTGAACCTTTAATCATGTATGTATGTGAACCCTTAATCAAGTATGCATGGGAACCCTTAATCATGTATGTATGTGAACCTTTAATCATGTATGTATGTGAAACCTTAATCATGTATGTATGGGAACCCTTAATCATGTATGTATGTATGTGAACCCGTAATCATGTATGTATGTATGTGAACCCTTAATCATGTATGTATGTTACCCTTAATCATGTATGTATGTATGTGAACCTTTAATCATGTATGTATGGGAACCCTTAATCATGTATGTATGTGAACCCTTAAGTATGCATGGGAACCCTTAATCATGTATGTATGTGAACCCTTAATCATGTATGTATGTGAACCTTTAATCATGTATGTATGGGAACCCTTAATCATGTATGTATGTATGTATGTGGACCTTTAATCATGTATGTATGTGAACCTTTAATCATGTATGTATGGGACCCTTAATCATGTATGTGAACCTTTCCAGGAGCGGGCTACCAAACATAAAATATAATCATGTATGTATGGGAACCATCAATCATGTTTGTATGGGAACCATTCCAGGAGCGGGCTATCAAACATAAAATATAATCATCTTTGTATGGGAACCATCAATCATGTTTGTATAGGAACCATTCCAGGAGCGGGCTACCAAACATAAAATATAATCATGTTTGTATGGGAACCATTCCAGGAGAGGCCTACCATATGCCACTTGTGAAGAAGATGGTGAAGCTGTAATGGCCAAATAGAGAAAGTCAAAAAACATTGACAACAGTCAACATGCTAGAGTAGAAACAAGCAAGCCAAAAGTCAAGAAAGAAGATATCAGATAGACATATTATTTGCTTCAGAGACTTTATCTTAGAAGTATTTCTTGCCACACTGTATACCTGAAACTGAGCCTCAAAAGTCATTCACACAAAATCTAAAATCTACTCTTTTTTTTTTATTTTACAAAAGATCGAACATTTATTGCATTTTCAAAATATGTTGCTTCTCCATGAAGGTAATTAAGAATTCCATAAAAAATAATCTGGGGGCATTTTTTTTAGGGGAGGGGCTACTATAAGAGGGAGTATGGTAAAGTTTCTTATATATTTATTTCACTCACATCATTCTATACCAACTATTCTATACAAACAGGCTTCAATCATAATATAAACCCACATTTCACGTGCGTATTACAAAACAGAAACAACATGCAGTTTATCGTCAAAGGAATTGACTATACAGTATGTTCACTTCACAACCAGTAATTATTTATATAATTCTGTGATGGAAACAGTGAATGCTTTGACAACGAGAGCTGTAAGATGTATTAATATTACCAGACTGATTGTGTCAATTCTATCCCATAATAGACAAAAAATCTGTAGCATTAAGTTTTAAATTGCGCTAATAAAGAACAAAAAAATTTAATACTTAGCAACCGGCTCAGCTTGTAATGCGGAGAAACTCGCCTGAACTTCAGACCATCCAGAAATATATTTATACCCTGAAGACAACTTCACAATAGATCCAAACTATTTATTATTAATTTCAAACACTCAAAGCGAAGCTGTTGTATCTCATTCTTCCTTTATATCTAGTTACTATAGTTTTGTGAAGACTTGAGGCAGAATTGAGTAGAAGAGCAAGGGAAGTGATTAAAGAGCATGAATTGAAGTTCTGTTAAAGTTAAAACTGCAAACAAAGACATCTTTACAAAGATAACGCCCTTGCATTTTGCAAATTGTTTGTTTGTGTTTATAGTCAAGTGTTAAGTAATCCGTCTTTAACGCTGATATCAAAAACATAAAACAAAGTGAAATCCTCGAATTTGTGACAAACAATACTCAAAACAGACAGCTATTCAAATCTTAAAATAATTAAAATTTCAAAGTTGACAGAAGATTAAACTAGATTTCAGCAACTAACACCCACACTACTGAAGGCTTGTTGTTAAGGAACAGACAACTCTTAATCTTCTTTATGCTGACGACAACATGCAAGTCATGCAAACTACAGAGAAGCTATAGATAAACAGTGTTCATTATTATTCATAACCGCAGCTGTGGAGTACCGTATTTCTCCTAATGAGAGCGCCACCCCTAATAGTACAATCGTGAAAACTCGGCCAATCCCGTCAATCCTGCCTCATGTATATATATATCGAGCTTCCATATGTTCAAAATCTTGACATTTTGTTAGGCGGAAGGCAACAGCACAGAAAATAGTGAACTGTTGCTATGGAAACAATATGGCCGATATACACATAATTTGCGTTGAATGTTTATGTTGTAGAATGCAGATGAATGCAGATGAAGGTTTTAGCACTGCTTTCAGGTAAATAAACTATTGATGGAGCAATCGGCTAAATAACATTGCAAAATTTGGACGAAAACTTTTTTAAATTTGAGTAATTCTGCGAAGCAGTGTACGAGATGTGAATGCTAATAGCAGCACCCCACCACCCTTTCAACAAATTTTTTTTTTTTTTCAAAATTCAATACATTTTCCATCTTTTGTATCCAAAAATGACTCCACAAAAAAACACTAAATTCATTTAAATTTGGTAAGAGTGCCCCTTGGCATTTTGCATAGTGCCCAGGCGCTGTTATTACGAGAAATATGGGATTCAAGCTAACTGTACTTTCCAGCAAGTGTCACATCAGCATTCCTCTATTTACCAACCGTTTTCAAATCTGCGATCAGTTTTAAAATAATTCATGCCCAACACAACATGGGGCTGGTGTAATGTGCAGTATTTCACAAACACAGACTGGTGTACAGTATTAAAAGTATTTCATGTACAGAGACTGGTGTACTGTTCAGTATTTCATGACCCAGGTTGGTGTGTTGTGTCGTACTTCATGAACAGGTACTGTGCAGTTTGTCGTGAACAATGCCTGGTGTGCAGTTCAGTAATTATTCATGACTCCTTAAATGTTTGTGAATTAAACAAAAAGCTCTGTTGAAGTATAAACCTTACTTACGTCAAACCAGTTATCCTGTCTCTGGATGCTGTTGTATACACCTATATTCCTGTAACATAGGGACGATTATGGAAATATTTCAAATTAACAAAACATTAATCACAACAAACTTCAAGTCCTTAATAAAACATGAACCGAATGTTTGCCTTAACCTAAATAATTTGACCAACAGATAGATGCTATAGATGAAAAGGTTGCAATTAATGCATAGTTTTCATAATTTGTACATTGTGTGTAGGACAGGTAACAATCAGGTAATCATGACAACTACACATGCTATAAATGCATGTAACCATTTTCCCCTTGGGGACATTTGAGCAATCTTCAAAGACGAGAAAAAATCCCTACATGCTATAATCCGTATTTGCAATTTTAAAGGGACAAGTGGGACAGAGGACTTTTATTTTGATAATATACAATTATTGCTGATGAAATGTACTATTTATTAACAGCTCACTTTATGTTTGCTGCCTGTGACCTCGACAAGAACCGTGCCGACAGACTCTGGCGCGAGTTTATCACCGACGTCGGAGGGTTGGCTGCCATTTCCTCCTCCAGCGTGTCGAGACCTTCTACAAACTTTTTATTCGGCAGACCAGGCGTGAAACTCAGGTTCTCGAATGTGTCCTTTAAGAATTTCTCCTACAACAAAATATGCATGTTTTTTAATTATAATAACCATAACTGCTTTGAATTGAAAAGCAAATTGTAATGGAATAATTAAGGTTTAGTAATGAAGATCTATTTGTTTGAATGGTGTTTAACGTCGTTTTTAGCACATGTTAGGCCATATATGACAGTCAATTTTTTTGTGGTAGAGGCACACCAACCACTTATTCCTGGGTAAAACCAGTACTGTATTCCTTCCGCCATCCGTAAGAATCAACACTTTCTCACAAGTTGAGCTCCCAGTGGGATTCAAACCCACATTGATGAGAGGTGAAAAGGTTTACAACGCAGCGCCGTTAGCCCTTTAACCCTTTAACCACCGATGCGCTAATGATTGATAAAAATCACCTACAATTACTCTGTTTTTAAAATTGAAAAGTTAGCACAGCCTACAAAAATGCCACTATTCTACAATAAAGCAGGGAATTTAAGCGACTTCCATGAACGATCACAACACATATATATGTATGTACGAGGGGTGAGCCAAAATTATATAGACTTTTGCCATAAAATCTTCATTAATTGTTACCAATAAAATTTACACATAATATAAAGCAATGTATCCATTATTGGACAGTTGCACATTTAATTGTTGACTATTTAATAATAAAGATTTTATAGCAAAAGTCTACGTAATTTTGGATCACCCCTCATACGCATGCATGTATGGGGTTTAACGTCGCTTTATGAATCATTCAGTCATATCACGATGGTTTCTATTTGTAGCAATGAACTCTATGCTAAACTTTATAGTGCTGCCACACTGGAATACCATGCTGTAAATACATGACGATACCCCACCCAGTCACGACACTGGGCCGATCCTAGCACTACCCTTATATGCCGAGCCTCAAATAAGGAAGCTACATGTACCGTTTGTATATCTATGTTATGACTCGGCCGAGGACTGAACCAACGTTGGCCATCTGTGAGGTGGATGCTATACCATTATGCCACCGACAGGGTCACAACTGGCATTTGTTAAATGTTACAGTTCCTGCAGAGTGTGAGAGATTGAGATGATTTATACGGTAAATTATACATACCCGCTGTGCTTTAGGTACATCATCCATAGGTGTGCTGGGGGTGGAGTTAACCGAGTCTTCGTCTTCATCCATGTCCTCCAGGGACACCGGGTCCGTCGTCTCTGAATCTGAGAGATAGTAATACATTTTGATGTGTATCCCACATGTGACATGTGATATAAATCATTAACATATTTTTCACTATAACCAATTAAACAATGATTTTACATAAAATTCGAACTGAATATAATTAAAAAATTATGTCTAGAAGAATGACTGAATGAATTATTTGATTAGCAACCCAAAAATGCACTGGTGCAATATGATGTAAACATTCTGCAGCAGAACAACACGATGGGAAATCACTCTAACACAACTACTCACCAGCGTCAGCATTACTGCTTATTGAATGGGAACTTTTCCTCTGCCCGGTCACTCGGTCTGTACTTAACCCAGCGTTATACACCTGGTACGAACTGCAAATAGAAGAAATGCTGTATATTACACCTGGTACGAACTGGAAATAAAAGAAATGGTGTATATTACACCTGGTACGAACTGGAAATAAAAGAAATGGTGTATATTACACCTGGTACGAACTGGAAATAAAAGAAATGGTGTATATTACACCTGGTACGAACTGCAAATATAAGAAATGGGGTATATTACACCTGGTACGAACTGCAAATATAAGAAATGGGGTATATTACACCTGGTACAAACTGGAAATAAAAGAAATGTATATTACACCTGGTATGAACTGGAAATAAAAGAAATGGTGTATATTACACCTGGTACGAACTGCAAATATAAGAAATGGGGTATATTACACCTGGTACAAACTGGAAATAAAAGAAATGTATATTACACCTGGTACAAACTGCAAATATAAGAAATGGTGTATATTACACCTGGTACGAACTGCAAATAAGTTTCCAAATGCATTATTGAATAAGGGCTATCCCATTAAAACGTACATGGGACCCCACAAACGTACATGGGACCCCAGGAAGGCACTTAGTGAACACCCACCCATAGATGCAAAACTGAGAACCAAATTTCGGAAAATAGGGTTCACCATGGATGTTTAATAAATTGACTTCCTGAGGTTCAGGGTATTTTTTTATAAGAATAACCTTAAAGTCATGCTAAATTAAGACCTCTTTTTTTTTTATATTTAATGTGAATATGTACCAATGTGAATATGTACCAATGTGAATATGTACGTGAATATGTACCAATGTGAATATGTACCAATGTGAATATGTACCAATGTGAATATGTACCAATGTGAATATGTACGTGAATATGTACCAATGTGAATATGTACCAATGTGAATATGTACCAATGTGAATATGTACGTGAATATGTACCAATGTGAATATGTACCAATGTGAATATGTACCAATGTGAATATGTATGTGAATATGTACCAATGTGAATATGTATGTGAATATGTACCAATGTGAATATGTACCAATGTGAATATGTACCAAAACAAAATGTATAAGTAGTGTAAAGTACAGATCAAACAATCTAGAATAGCTTAGTCATTTCATCTGACATCATAATTACAACTGTATCACTGATCATTTCTATATTTCATCTATGTAAAGTAGTTAAACTGTATCATTGATCATTTCTATATTTCATCTATGTAAAGTAGTTAAACTGTATCACTGATCATTTCTATATTTCATCTATGTAAAGTAGTTAAACTGTATCATTGATCATTTCTATATTTCATCTATGTAAAGTAGTTAAACTGTATCACTGATCATTTCTATATTTCATCTATGTAAAGTAGTTAAACTGTATCACTGATCATTTCTATATTTCATCTATGTAAAGTAGTTAAACTGTATCACTGATCATTTCTATATTTAATCTATGTAAAGTAGTTAAACTGTATCATTGATCATTTCTATATTTAATCTATGTAAAGTAGTTAAACTGTATCACAGATCATTTCTATATTTCATCTATGTAAAGTAGTTAAACTGTATCATTGATCATTTCTATATTTCATCTATGTAAAGTAGTTAAACTGTATCACTGATCATTTCTATATTTAATCTATGTAAAGTAGTTAAACTGTATCACTGATCATTTCTATATTTCATCTATGTAAAGTAGTTAAACTGTATCACAGATCATTTCTATATTTAATCTATGTAAAGTAGTTAAACTGTATCACTGATCATTTCTATATTTAATCTATGTAAAAGTAGTTTAATACAAGAAATGTCACAAATGACACCTCTTTTTTTCCTTTTTTTGGGACTCATTTGACCTTTGACCCCCCAAGTCGGTCTGACCTTGACCTTTGAGGTAAGGACCCGACTATTGCACACGACACACCTTCTCATTGTGATTAACATCTGTGTGAAGTTTCATGAAATTCCCTTCAGTTCTTTCAACGTTATGGCTGAGACAGGATTGTTTCGGACGGAAGGACAAACAAGCGGACGGACGGTGCGATTACTACATGCCTCATTTCGGGAGCATAAAAATAATATTTTCTATATCATTATAGATGAAGCGAGCTTTGAGAGTCGAACTTTGATGGAACGAACCACCGACATTCCTCTATCAGAGGGCAGGATACATAGGCAACTAGAAACCATGCCCTAGTCGTCTTAATGGCAAATAGATTCCAATGGTTCCTTAAAGTTCTCGGATGATACGACTCTGAAACACTGGATCACCCGGTTTACGTCCTAATCTGATGATCGAGACAATTAGGAATACTGTCCTGCCTAAGGATCCATTGGACAACCATTGAGGCGACAAGTGAGGCGTTAACTGTCATCTCCGAATTCCAAGTCTATCATGCTATTTAGACAATCCTGCTCTTTCAATTTTTTGAGCATAAATACTTAGACGACGACTTACATTCTGAAACTGTTAACTCCTTGAATGCCATGATTTAACTTCTAAGGACCGCAAGTTATATAGAGATTATTTAACTGCTGCGATCGACTATAGAAAAATCCTTCACGAGATGGTAGATGAACAAGCGTATGCGAGTGAGTGAAAAAACAAACACGACTACCATCGAGCGAAGGATTTTCCTATAATCGAACCCAGCAGTTAAATAATCTATTACATTTTAAATCAGTTTATGCATGATTCTAACCGAATTTATTCGCTTTATTGAACGTTATTGGCGGATGCTGTCGACGTCAGCACCACTTTATTGATGTCACAACTCAGCGTCAGTTAGATATTTTTGTGTTCGGAGATAGTTAATAATATTTAGTGATTATGAGTATTCTTTCACTGATGAAAATGCTATAACAAATTATTCTATTTGGTTGCTTCTTTATCGCTAGTTTTAATAAAGTTTTAGCCAACAAAATGTATAAGTTAGAAAATGAATGTTTGTTAATGGAGTGTACCTGGCCAATGTATCAGAGCCGTCGCTCTCCGAGGGCGGGTAGTAGATGATCTCGGTACTGTCGGGCTGATCCAGGTCGTCGTTGTCAAAGTTATACAACTGTAAGGCAAAGAAAGTCGTTAAAAAAAGAACTTCCTAATGGAGAGTATTTAAATTCTGCGTATCATCTTTGGTACGTTTGCTCTATAGAAAGTACCTTTAAAAAAAGATAAACTCTTAATCACGCTAACTAGAATACCGTCTTTCCCTTAATAGTAGCGTCCAGGCACTATGCAAAATGCTAATGGGGTGCTCTTATGAATTACAAAAAAAAAAGTTATTGAATTTTGATTTTCTGGTGGGATTTTTGGATACAAAAGATCTCGAGTGTACTGATTTTTGAAGATTTTTTATTTTACTTCTTTTATTTCTTAAAGTTTGGGGCTAGGGGGGCTTCTATTAGGGGAAATACGATTAGTTAATATTTTTAATCTTACATTTAAATGTCTTAAACTAGTATAATTTGACTGAGCAAGTCCTACTAGTAATTCAAGCTGGCAGAGAAACTTTACTCACGTCATCCCAGCCCTGTTTGTCCGTGCTGGGTTTGATGAACGTCGTGGAGGAGGCCGGCAGGAAGTCCTCATCTTCCTCCTCTTCGTTGTTCTCGTCAAATATAACAGGCATGTTCTGAAATACACACTCACATCTGAAACAAGTGTCTCCTGGTTTGTGCATGTGTGTTTTTGGATTTGAACCAAAACTTGCAACATTGTAAAATACATATTTATATAGAATGTCGAACACAAGGTTACGAGCAATTATTATATGGAATAGCATGGAACAATTTGAGGCATATACCATGGAACATCTTGAGGTATAAATCATGGAACATTCTGAAGAATTGAACATTCTGAATAATATAATATCTTGGACCATTTTGAGGAATTAGCGAAGAAATGTCCATGATAAATGCAGCAGCATTCTATTTATTTGTATTTATATTCTTATAAAACATATAGCCGGCAGACAAGTGATCTGATGTCTGCGGACAAGTGTTCTGGTATCTGTGGACAAGTGTTCTGATATCTGTGGACAAGTGTTCTGATATATGTGGAGAAGTGGTCTGATATCTGCAGACAAGTGTTCTGATATCTGCATACATGTGTTCTGATATATGTGTACCAATGCAGGGCACCCGTTCGGCCATTTTTGGGGCCGAAATTTACATTATTGGTGCCACTTAATAAAAAAAAACACAATTTTTTATTTTTTTGAAATTCCCCTTTGATATGAAAACAACGCAAAATTCCCCTTCCTGGGGCCCTGGCCCTGGCCCCAGTCCCCTAAAAGTTGACTAGTGCCCTGCAATGTTTTGATATATGTGAACAAGTGTTCCGATATCTGCAGACATGTGTTCTGATATCTGTGGACAAGTGCTCTGATATCTGCAGACAAGTGTTGTGATATCTGCAGACAAGTGTTCTGATATCTGAAGACAAGTGTTCTGATATCTGTAGACAAGTGTTCTGATATCTGCAGGCAAGTGTTGTGACATCTGCAGGCAAGTGCTCTAATATCTGCAGACAAGTGTTCTGATATCTGCAGACAAGTGTTGTGATATCTGTAGACAAGTGTTCTGATATCTGCAGACAAGTGTTCTGATATCTGCAGACTAGTGTTCTGATATCTGCAGACTAGTGTTCTGATATCTGCAGACAAGTGTTCTGATATCTGTAGACAAGTGTTCTGATATCTATAGACAAGTGTTCTGTTCTAATATCTGTAGCTAAGTGTTCTGATATCTGCAGACATGTGTTCTGATATATGTGGAGAAGTGTTCTGATACATGCAGACCAGTGTTCTGTTATCTGCAGACATGTGTTCTGATATATGTGGAGAAGTGTTCTGATACATGCAGACCAGTATTCTGTTATCTGCAGATATGTGTTCTGATATCTGAAAACAAGTGTTGTGATATCTGTAGACAAGTGTTGTGATATCTGCAGACAAGTGTTGTGATATCTGCATACACGTGTTCTAATATATGCAGGCAAGTGTTGTGATATCTGCAGACAAGTGTTGTGATATCTGCAGACAAGTGTTTCTGATATCTGCAGACAAGTGTTGTGATATCTGCAGACAAGTGTTGTGATATCTGCAGGCAAGGATTCTAATATCTGCAGACAAGTGTTCTGATATCTGCAGACTAGTGTTCTGATATCTGCAGACAAGTGTTCTGATATCTGCAGACTAGTGTTCTGATATTTGCAGACAAGTGTTCTGATACCTGCAGCTAAGTGTTCTTATATCTCAAGACATGTGTTCTAATATATGTAGACAAGGGTTCCGATATCTGCAGGCATGTGTTCTGATATCTGTGGACAAGTGTTCTGATACATGCAGACCAGTGTTCTGTTATCTTCAGACATGTGTTCTGATATCTGCAGATATGTTTGGATATTTGTGGACACATGTTCAGATACCTGATCTGAAGCATTTATTTTCCAACTGTCTGCATTAAACAGGGTATCATGCAATGGGAGCCTTGTATGACAAATACTTGATAAGATATCACAACACTTGTACCGAAACACAAACAATTAACATCAAAGAAACACAGCCACCCCATGTGATAATGATTATAAACAGTCTTTCACCCTGTGTAATGCATGTCAGGTTATACATCTGCAGGGACAGGTTATCTCTCAGGTGGTCACCCGTGAAGGTAGATGGGCAATTCAGTGCAATGTATTTCACTGAGCCATTCAGATATTATGAATTTTAATACAACTTCATTTTGTAAGATATACAGGCACATATATTGAAAACTTTTTCTTTTTTTTTTGACATACTTCTTAGATATGTAGATGACCAATTCAGTGGAAATGCATTTCCCTGAGTCATTCAGACATTATGAATTTTAATATAACTGCAATTTCGTAAGATATAGGCATATCTATGAAGCACGTATTTTTTTAAGTCTCCTAGATATGAAAAGATATGACATACACAATAACCAAATAATCAGCTGTAAAACTTGACACAATATCAGTAATTCTGACATGGACATTCACAATTGTGAACTTTCATATAACTGCAGTTTGATAAGGCATATCTATTGGAATTTTTTTTTTTACAGATTCTTTTCGATATGAAAAGATACAACAGCAAAATAACCCAAAAATCAGCTACAAAGGTTTGACACAATACCAGTAATAAGTCATGAGTAAATACAGATTTTGACAATGACATGTACACCATGCAATGTCGATAAACTCTCTAAACCCTCTGTTTACCATCATAATGCCAAGGCAATTCCACAAATTCAAGAAATAAGCCTTTACAAATCATGAAACAAACCATAAATCCTACATGTCATCCCTCACATGCTCAAATAAAACCGAACATGGATCATCCCAAATACAGTGTATACAAGATTACGGACAGACTTACAAACTGTCACCGTGCAGACCACAGCATTTGAAATATGGCGCTTTAATATACCTATCCCCCTGTACAGGATCAATGTTTTATATCTCCTGGACATTGACTATAGGCTATTGGTCATTTGAATAAATTGGAACTTGTCAAGTTGACAGTTATTAAACTATTCATTCACTATAACCGTCAGGTAGTAGGCAATGTGTTATCTAAATGTATCTATAACTTCAGGCACTCAAGTAATGACAAAGTTTTAATATTTGATATCATAATTCTCCGAAGACACATACTCGGCGAAGACACACACTCGGCGGTACATTATGGTAACACATGTTGGGTTTTATTGTGAAATCAACTTAAAGTTCTAAAGCCATATTTTGTTTCAAGAACATGTTTAGGCCTTTTTTTTTAAAAAACTTGGTTTACGGATCCGCCGAGTCTAATTTTCCCGTTTTTGAAAAATTGTACTTTTCACTTTTTTTTTTTTTTTCGTTTTTTTTCCCCACTCATGTCAAGGACTAGAATTCCGTGCAAGTTTTTCCCGCTATATTCATTTGTTGTATCCTGCATTTGTTGTCATTCATTCAAGTTAGACATGCTCGGTTATCTAAAGTATGCTATTAAACATGGATGTCAATAGGGATCTAAGAAAAGTGATGTTCGTTTTTTGATTCTCTCCACCTTTTTGACTTAAAACGTCAACATTTTGCTTGTAATTTTTTCTCTCAATTCCTCCCCCCCACTTTTTGACTTAAAACGTCAACATTTTGCTTGTAATTTTTTCTCTCAATCCCCCCCCCTTTTTGACTTAAAACGTCAACATTTTGCTTGTAATTTTTTCTCTCAATTCCCCCCCCCACCCCCCCCCCCCCCCCCCCGAATAATTTTATTTTTATTTCGACCGGACGTAATTTTTCCAGAAAAAAAACGTAAACCAAGTTATTAAAAAAAAAGGCCTTATGTTTATTTAAATCAAAATCAATACATACACAACCATAGATATTTACAATTCACACATTGCAATATCTGTGAAAAGCGATTTATATGATGACGTAAAAAAATTCGAACAGGTAAATTAATCCACAGGTAAATGTATTTATCAATTATCTGGCAATAGTTGTGCAGCTATACAATTCAGATTTACCCCATTTCCCCGTGCAGTCACGCAGTGGTAAAAGTAGTATCTACGTCATGCAATTAATACTTGTATTCACATACAACTTAATAGCGGTTTTAAATGTTTCTCTCCGGGATTATCAAGTAATGTTCATATGATGTTTAAGATTTAAATTTGTTAATTGATAATACTACAAAAAGGGTGGCCATTCACCTTTAATAATTGGACCGTGTTGGGTCATATTGGGAAATCTACTTAATAATTGGACCTTGTTGAGTTATACTGGGAAATCCACTTAATAATTGGACCGTGTTGGGTTATATTGGGAAATCAACTTAATAGTTGGACCATGTTGGGTTATATTGGGAAATCAACTTAATAGTTGGACCATGTTGGGTTATATTGGGAAATCAACTTAATAATTGGACCGTGTTGGGTAATATTGGAAAATCAACTTAATAGTTAGACCATGTTGGGTTATATTGGGAAATCCACTTAATAGCTGGACCATGTTGGGTTATATTGGGAAATCCACTTAATAGCTGGACCATGAGGGGTTATATTGGGAAATCTACTTAATAGTTGGACCATGTTGGGTTATATTGAGAAATCCACTTAATAATTGGATTGTGTTGGGTTATATTGGGAAATCAACTTAATAGTTAGACCATGCTGGGTTACATTGGGAAATCAACTTAACAAATGGACCATGTTGGGTTATATTGGAAAATCAACTTAATAGTTGGACCGTGTTGGGTTATAGTGTAAAAATCTACTTAACAGTTGGACCATGTTGGGTTATATTGGGAAATCTACTTAAAAGTTGGACCTTGTTGGGTTATATTGGGAATTTAGTAGCTGGACCATATTGGATTATATTGGGAAATCAACATAGTAGCTGGACCATGTTGGGTTATATTGGGAAATCAACTTAGTAGCTGGACCATGGTGGGTTATATTGGGAAATCAACTTAGTAGTTTGATCATGTTGGGTTATATTGGGAAATCAACTTAATAATTGGTCGTTGGGACATTGATATTATTGATTTCACCTTCGGACAAGTCTGTTGTAGAGCTCAGTATGAAGCCACACCCTGTCTCCCCCAACCACATATCCTAGTCCCCTCCAGGCTCAAACCCTCAATTTTCTTAATATAAGCAACATTGCATCTACATGACGTAAAATAAAAACTTGAAAGGTCAAGCTAAAAGTAAAAACATTGTAAGAGTATTAATATTCAATCAATACTCTTATCTTTTTATCCCTCAGGGATTGTATGACATGAATTTGTCATACTTCAAAGTTGTAACCATTTATTTAAGGGAAAAAAAAGCCAAAAACACAATTTCATTTTTATTGCGCCAATTTCCCCGTAACGTGCCTCAAACTAGACGTTGTTTACTTTTGTGACGTCACCGCTCTAACGTCGTTAATTTTTTTTAATTTGGCAGATTTTTTAATAAAATAAACGTTTTTATCACTATGTTAATGTTTTATTATCTGTAAAATTGCCAAAAAAATAAACTTACGATTATTTCAGACTGTTACACACAGTGGAAAGCACAGATAAGCGATAGGAAGGAAACATGGGCTCATGTCTACAGCGCATTGACCAATGAAATCCTGAGAATTTTCTTTGCAGTATGACAATGTCAGAATATTACTTTATGTTGTTGTTTTTTCATTTTATAATCATGATGGATCAACTATTGACAACCTACTGTTTACCAACACGACAAGCTAACCACCGGTTGCACCCTCACCCTCCCAACCTATCCACTTGTTGCACCCCATCCCAACCCAACCACTGGTTGCACCCCGCTCTCCCAAACTAACCACTGGTTGCACCCCAACCCGACACACATCCTGATGGACAAATGAATAAAACTCCCTACCTTTGGTGTGGTGGAGGGCCTGTTCAGGACCATAGTCTCTCTCCGTACCTCCGACAACTGGTTGGCCAGCGAGTCTGCCTCGTACGAGAATCGTCGCCGATCTAGAAAATCCAACAATGAAGAATAGTACAGTCTCTCATAACTTGATCCGCGATACATCCTGATTCATTCACACAGAACAGTAATGGGGAAAGGAGTTTCAATCTGTTTCAGAATAATATGGGGGAAGATTTTTTTTTCTCAAGTTCTTTCCACCTTTTCGCTACAAATGTAATTCCACTGTCATGTCACTTTTCGCTATTAACGTAATTCCACTGTCATGTCACTTTTTGCTACTAATGTAATATTCCACTGTCATGTCACTTTTCACTACAAATGTAATTCCACTGTCATGTTTCTTTTCGCTACTAATGTAATTCCATTGTCATGTTTCTTTTCGCTACTAATGTAATTCCATTGTCATGTTTATTTAGTCTCTACTAATGTAATTCTATTCTCACCATGCAGATACAGAGTGCTTATTACAAATCAACACAATTATTGTCCAAATCTTCAGAATTATAGATCATGTATCAAGTTAAAAGGTTATCTTCCAGTCAACACTGAATTCATATTTAAACCCTGTTATTAATAAATAGAGACTGCATGGTATATAACTGAAAATTCATACAACATATATTGACAAATCAGAGTATTTTTCTGAAATGTTTCCCCGGGTCCATTTGTATATAATCGAAAATCCATACAACATAAATTATATCATCAAATCCCATTTTCCTTTAAACTCTTTTTTAAAAAAAATCCAGGGTCCACCAAGACACATGTTTCCCCATGTAATATATAAAACGGGAAAGTGAATGACAGGCAGTAATTATATATTGACGAGTGGATCCCTGTTAACACCTTGGGACATAGACTCTGTACAATGTGTGGGAATGTATTACACCATATCTCAACTTGCATCAAAAGCTGTCACATGTTTGTCCTTCTGGAGAGAAACCAGTAATTAAGTAATTAGCTTTTTGCTTGTAATGACTTCTAGTTGCTATGACATTGTCTTAAATATTCAGGCGCGTACCTGGAGACTTTTTCCCATTACACAAGATTAGGTTTGACCCCGCTAGCGGGGTCCGGGCATGCTCCCCCGAATTTGTGTTAAAATAGATGCCAAATTGTGTGTTTTGGGGTATTTTGGTAGTAAAATGATGAACCAAAAATACACGGATTTCTTACAGATTTTGATATTTTTACTAAACAAGACTGTCTGCTGCGATTTGGATTCTTGCAATTGAGCAAAATTCAAATTAATTTAAATATAGCTAAAAAAAGTTTTGCTTCTCAGATTTTCATTAAGCAGCTGCATATCTGCGTATAGGCAGGTATGAGCCTGATATTGTATTCAGTGTTGAAGTGAAAAAAGTCTCACTGATAAAAAAAAATCTGTTTCCTGAAGAACGTCAATGTGACCGAACAAATCGACTTAGCTTTGGCTTCTAGATTTTTCTTTTTCAATTATTGCTGCTGTTAATTAATTATCAGCAATATATCTTGCAGATAATTGCTTGCACATGAACTTAAAGTTTGAAATTTTAACAAAATTACGTAGCATCCACCACCATTTTATTTATAAAACATGTTTCACACCAGATCACCAATGTTCTAATTCCAACCTAAGTCACTGTACTATTACCATATCGATCAACTGATCAAGTGTAAATAAAAGTGAGAAAAAAAAAAAATGAAATTGAATCTTTTGATTCCTGATTGCTCTATAATGGAAAATCAACACACTTCTGAGTGTCAACTACCTAATCTCAGTGTCTGTATGAACAACTCCTGTAGGGATTCAAACAAAAATATAGTACATTTAAATGGTTTACTGAATTCTTAAACAATTCAAAATGTGTATACAGGTATCATAAACTGCATTAATATTTTCATCCACTGAATATCTTAAGAATTTCTACAAAATGTTAACTATTTCATCCACACAATCTCTCTTAATTTCCAACATGTAAAAATATTTCATCCACAAAATTCATGAAATTGCTGGGCATTCCTACTACAAAATGTAAACTATTTCATCCACAGAATATCATAGCAATTCTACATAAGGTATAGACATATCCACATAAGTGCTGAAATAAATACAAATTAATGCTTTAAAACTTCAAAACACTTTGTGTAGAATTTAGACATAAAAATTATAACCGTATTGCTTCGAGACATGAATTGTCACAATTTCCTTGTCAGAAGACATGAATTAAGAGTGATTTAACATTTCATACATCTATCTAAGTACTATAAAACAGCCCAACTAATTCTGACTTGGAAAATAAGTAAAATGTTTGAAATTCCAATAATTTTCAAGCTTTGCCCATGTGTCAGTGTGTGTAACCTATTGGATAGGTATCAATTTACTGGCTACCATCTTTGATTACAAGTTTCAATTATTTGACTTGTTAAAGATGCCCCCCACTGAACAAAACAAATTGAAAATGCTTTAAAGACCAGTCATACTATAAACAGAATCAATAGTGTTGCTATACAATAGCTGCACTGTCTATACAGTAGCTGCACTGTCTATACACTGGCTGCACTGTCTATACACTAGCTGCACTGTCTATACACTAGCTGCACTGTCTATACACTGGCTGCACTGTCTATACACTAGCTGCACTGTCTATATACTAGCTGCACTGTCTATACACTAGCTGCACTGTCTATACACTAGCTGCACTGTCTATACACTAGCTGCCCTGTCTATACACTAGCTGTACTGTCTATACACTAGCTGCACTGTCTATACACTAGCTGCACTGTCTATACACTGGCTGCACTGTCTATACACTAGCTGCACTGTCTATATACTAGCTGCACTGTCTATACACTAGCTGCACTGTCTATACACTAGCTGCACTGTCTATACACTAGCTGCACTGTCTATACACTGGCTGCACTGTCTATATACTAGCTGCACTGTCTATACACTAGCTGCACTGTCTATACACTAGCTGCACTGTCTATACACTAGCTGCACTGTCTATACACTGGCTGAACTGTCTATACACTAGCTGCACTGTCTATACACTAGCTGCACTGTCTATACACTAGATGCACTGTCTATACACTAGCTGCACTGTCTATACACTAGCTGCACTGTCTATACACTAGCTGCACTGTCTATACACTAGCTGCACTGTCTATATACTAGCTGCACTGTCTATACACTAGCTGCACTGTCTATATACTAGCTGCACTGTCTATACACTAGCTGCACAGTCTATACACTAGCTGCACTGTCTATACACTAGCTGCACTGTCTATACACTAGCTGCACTGTCTATACACTAGCTGCACTGTCTATATACTAGCTGCACTGTCTATACACTAGCTGCACTGTCTATACACTAGCTGCACTGTCTATACACTAGCTGCACTGTCTATACACTAGCTGCACTGTCTATACACTAGCTGCACTGTCTATACACTAGCTGCACTGTCTATACACTAGCTGCACTGTCTATACACTAGCTGCACTGTCTATACACTAGCTGCACTGTCTATACACTAGCTGCACTGTCTATATACTAGCTGCACTGTCTATACACTAGCTGCACAGTCTATACACTAGCTGCACTGTCTATACACTAGCTGCACTGTCTATACACTAGCTGCACTGTCTATACACTAGCTGCACTGTCTATACACTAGCTGCACAGTCTATACACTAGCTGCACTGTCTATACACTAGCTGCACTGTCTATACACTAGCTGCACTGTCTATACACTAGCTGCACTGTCTATATACTAGCTGCACTGTCTATATACTAGCTGCACTGTCTATACACTAGCTGCACTGTCTATACACTAGCTGCACAGTCTATACACTAGCTGCACTGTCTATACACTAGCTGCACTGTCTATACACTAGCTGCACTGTCTATACACTAGCTGCACTGTCTATATACTAGCTGCACTGTCTATATACTAGCTGCACTGTCTATACACTAGCTGCACAGTCTATACACTAGCTGCACTGTCTATACACTAGCTGCACTGTCTATACACTAGCTGCACTGTCTATACAGTAGCTGCACTGTCTATACACTAGCTGCACAGTCTATACACTAGCTGCACTGTCTATACACTAGCTGCACTGTCTATACACTAGCTGCACTGTCTATACACTAGCTGCACTGTCTATACACTAGCTGCACTGTCTATATACTAGCTGCACTGTCTATACACTAGCTGCACAGTCTATACACTAGCTGCACTGTCTATACACTAGCTGCACTGTCTATACACTAGCTGCACTGTCTATACACTAGCTGCACTAGCTGCACTGTCTATACACTAGCTGCACTGTCTATACACTAGCTGCACTAGCTGCACTGTCTATACACTAGCTGCACTGTCTATACACTAGCTGCACTGTCTATATACTAGCTGCACTGTCTATACACTAGCTGCACAGTCTATACACTAGCTGCACTGTCTATACACTAGCTGCACTGTCTATATACTAGCTGCACTGTCTATACACTAGCTGCACTGTCTATACACTAGCTGCACTGTCTATACACTAGCTGCACTGTCTATACACTAGATGCACTGTCTATACACTAGCTGCACTGTCTATACACTAGCTGCACTGTCTATACACTAGCTGCACTGTCTATACACTAGCTGCACTGTCTATACACTAGCTGCACTGTCTACACACTAGCTGCACTGTCAATACACTAGCTGCACTGTCTATACACTAGCTGCACTGTCTATACACTAGCTGCACTGTCTATACATTAGCTGCACTGTCTATACAGCTGCACTGTCTATACACTAGCTGCACTGTCTATACACTAGCTGCACTGTCTATACACTAGCTGCACTGTCTATACACTAGCTGTACTGTCTATACACTAGCTACACTGTCTATACACTAGCTGCACTGTCTATACACTAGCTGCACTGTCTATACACTAGCTGCACTGTCTATACACTAGATGCACTGTCTATACACTAGCTACACTGTCTATACACTAGCTGCACTGTCTATACACTAGCTGCACTGTCTATACACTAGCTGCACTGTCTATACACTAGCTGCACTGTCTATACACTAGCTGCACTGTCTATACACTAGCTGCACTGTCTATACACTAGATGCACTGTCTATACACTAGCTGCACTGTCGATATACTAGCTGCACTGTCTATACACTAGCTGCACTGTCTATACACTAGCTGCACTGTCTACACACTAGCTGCACTGTCTATACACTAGCTGTACTGTCTATACACTAGCTGCACTGTCTATACACTAGCTGCACTGTCTATACACTAGCTGCCCTGTCTATACACTAGCTGCACTGTCTATATACTAGCTGCACTGTCTATATACTAGCTGCACTGTCTATACACTAGCTGCACTGTCTATACACTAGCTGCACTGTCTATACACTAGCTGCACTAGCTGCACTGTCTATACACTAGCTGCACTGTCTATACACTAGCTGCACTGTCTATACACTAGCTGCACTGTCTATACACTAGCTGCACTGTCTATACACTAGCTGCACTGTCTACACACTAGCTGCACTGTCTACACACTAGCTGCACTGTCTACACACTAGCTGCACTGTCTACACTGTCTATACACTAGCTGCACTGTCTATACACTAGCTGTACTGTCTATACACTAGCTGCACTGTCTATACACTAGCTGCACTGTCTATACACTAGCTGCACTGTCTATATACTAGCTGTACTGTCTATATACTAGCTGTACTGTCTATACACTAGCTGCACTGTCTATACACTAGCTGCACTGTCTATACACTAGCTGCACTGTCTATATACTAGCTGCACTGTCTATATACTAGCTGCACTGTCTATACACTAGCTGCACTGTCTATACACTAGCTGCACTGTCTATACACTAGCTGCACTGTCTATACACTAGCTGCACTGTCTATACACTAGCTGTACTGTCTATACACTAGCTGCACTGTCTATACACTAGCTGCACTGTCTATACACTAGCTACACTGTCTATACACTAGCTGCACTGTCTATACACTAGCTGCACTGTCTATACACTAGCTGCACTGTCTATACACTAGCTGCACTGTCTATACACTAGCTGCAGTCTATACACTAGCTGCACTGTCTATACACTAGCTGCACTGTCTACACACTAGCTGCACTGTCTATACACTAGCTGCACTGTTTATACACTAGCTGCACTGTCTATACACTAGCTGCACTGTCTATTTTGACTCATTTGATCTTTGACCTCCAAGTGTGACCTTGACCTTTGAGATATGGACCCGATTTTTGCGCACAACACACCTTCTCATTGTGGTTGAACAGTTGTGTGAAGTTTCATGGAAATCCCTCCAGTTCTTCCACAGTTATGGCTGAGACGTGTTTGTTGCGGACGGAAGGACAAATGGATGTCCCCACCTATGGTATCTTAAGTGTTTTTTCCTTTGTTTAAGATCAAAGGAATGTCCACTTAAAGGACAACATGATTCAGTGGTTACGGAAATTCCTTGGTGTTAAGTCCCACAATAAGTTTCAACAATTTCTACCAAACAATTTATGAAAAGAAGCTGCTGTTAAAAGATTTTTCTATTTCAGTAACGGTGGCCATATTTGTTGACGGATCTTGATGATTTGTACTAATCTGTACTAATCTGAGAGAGAGTCATGCTAGGATGCAGTTTCAGAGGAGATTTTATTTGAAGCAATAGTCGGACGGACAACTGACCATCTGGTAAGCTAAAAATAAAAACTTTCCACTGCATAACCATACTGATTGATTATAAAATACTACCATCTATAGCTGGTCTGTTGTATGGATTACTGTCCATCTATAGCTGGTCTGTTGTATGGATTACTGTCCATCTATAGCTGGTCTGTTGTATGGATTACTGTCCATCTATAGCTGGTCTGTTGTATGGATTACTGTCCATCTATAGCTGGTCTGTTGTATGGATTACTGTCCATCTATAGCTGGTCTGTTGTATGGATTACTGTCCATCTATAGCTGGTCTGTTGTATGGATTACTGTCCATCTATAGCTGGTCTGTTGTATGGATTACTGTCCATCTATAGCTGGTCTGTTGTATGGATTACTGTCCATCTATAGCTGGTCTGTTGTATGGATTACTGTCCATCTATAGCTGGTCTGTTGTATGGATTACTGTCCGGTCATTAAACTTAATCATATTAATTGTACTGACAGCTTTACAGTGTGGCGACAGACAGCAAAACTGTGGCCAACATTATTAAACCATCATAAACACGATCTACAGAGGATTTCACGGTCAACGCAGACCTATTGTATCTTGTTCCTTACCTGTAAATAAATGCAACAGTTTCGCATTCACTCGATTCCCTGATTGGCCGATCCAAATAAGCGTACAAAGTGTCAAACAAGATAAAATCAGCAACTCACTAATAGCAATTAAATTCCATTTTTGACAACTTTGGTGCCCTTTTTACATTTAAGCCATGTTTTTAATTCACTTGCTCTAACTTTCACCTGTAAACCTGCGATATTTGGCACCTGTAAGTTTCATTTGGTTTAAATTTCAGATGTGAACAATAATTTGGTATTAAATGCTAATCTTCTGCTTCACTCACATTACCAAGTAAACAAAACGTGAACCCATATAATATTGTTATTGAAAATGTGATTTTATAGAAAAAAATAAACTTATTTCAAAAAGATATATCATATTTCTCCTAATTCTAGAGCCCGGGGGCTATGTAAACTACCAATAATAATAATAATAATAATTTGTTGTTGAATTTTGATTTTCAGGGTGGGTAATCTTTAGTTGTTGTTTTTTGAAGAGGTGGGTGCGGTGCTCTTATTAGGGGATATACGTTTTTTGAAGTAACAGAATTTTGTCATAGCTTTAGAAGGAATGACTGAATGGTTAACTAGAACTTTATTTGAAATCCAGTGCATGTTATATCATTCTTAAATATCATTTTGCACAATTCAGCGAAAACTTTATTTCTGATAAGCTTTTAATGGTTCATCAACACATTAAATATTTAGAGAGAGAGAGCATAACGGAATCTGGGATTAAAATGTGTCTTGCAAAAGAAAAGAAAATCAATGATAAGTCTTGAAAGTTAATTAAAAGTTATGTTTACCAAAAATACTGCCCGCAGACCAACGGACAGTCCAAATGCTATTATACCCTCTGCGTGATTTCAATCATTATGTTTCATCTCCAATCTGGCATTTAAACAATTTAATGTACCTGGAACCCAAAAACATTGCAAATGTTTTCCATATTTTGTTTAAATATTAAATTGTTACGCTAATGCATTAATCGCCACTTTAAAGTTGACCAAACTTAGAGTGGTCAGAGTGAGGGAGAGATAAACCCCCTCCATTCGTTTATACAACTGATTAAAAATCAAATATAACGAGTTAATGGTCACATTAAATGAAAACATATCACTAAAGGCATGAAAAGGACACAGTATAAGCAAATTTACACACGTTTCTGTATTAATAATGTACTTCAATAGAACTTCCGCTATTCACGTGTGTAAATAAGGTTACCATATAAGATTTTAGTTTATCATGCTTTATTGGAGTCGAGCGAAGAATTTTCAGAGAATAAAGCAACTCTGAACATTTTTTTTTCTTTCTTTTTTTAAAACTCACGACTCACCAGTTAGTAATTAAAAGTAACTTTCGTATTTTTGCAAACTATTATTAATAATCATTTGAACTGCATGTTCAAAGTAAATTTATACACCCACTGACAGGCATTTGTTGATTTACATATATACATATATAGTTTATATTACTACCATATCATCCCATTTGTAAATAGTTTTATCTTTATATATTTACATTAATTTTAATTACTACTTCATTTCTTCATCTTTCGTCAGTTTTTGCGCACAATATGACCTATTTATGTGTTGACTTGCCATAAAACAACATTCACTCATTTTTTCACTAAATCAGAACAAAGATGACCACTTTATAACTCCAAATTATATTAAGGGGTCAGTGCAAAACCATTGTAACTGCATATGAATAAAGAAGGAGATACAATAGTTTTGCCCTGAACCCCGATTATTATACTCAGTTACAAAAGAAACTGGACACTTGGAACATTTTACTTTACACCCTATCCTCTTTATCAAGCGACAGTCCCTTAATGAAAAACAAATGACAACATGATATTGGCAATGGAAGGATAAAAACTTCGGTACCAAACATGGCATATTCAGTTTAGAATTGTCATTTTAATTCTAAAAGAAACTTTATACAATTAAATCTAAACAAAACTGAGTATATTACCTTTTACATAATTAGGCAGATTTAAAGTCAAAATGATATCATACTGGACACTAATTTCAGTACTTGATAACTTAGTTCAATATTGCCGTGTGTCCCTTTTGATTTAATTCGGCAATCTTGTTGGCTTAAAAACTTGTGGCGTCCCGTTAGTTTTTCTACATAACTTGCATTTGTTCAATCATTAATAGTAATTATAAAGATAGTATAAAGCAAATTGATTTTGCATATTATTAACTGTTGATTATATTGCACTAATAATATACTTGGTAAAAAAAGTTTTGGAACAGGGTATATAGTCATATAAAAATAAAACAAGAGGCCCAAGAGGGCCTGTGGACGCTCTACTGGCTCAAGATAAAGTTTATGTATAAGGGGCCATAAGTCTTTCAAAAATCATTCAACCAGAACATGGCAATGATAGGTGCGACTAGGCTTAGTACTGATTGATCATTCTCGCCAAGATTCGCTGAAATCTGGCAAAGAGTTCAGAAGAGACAAATCTCGACAAAGTTTGTGTATTAAAACATTTAAAGGGTCACAACTCTGCCAAAAATCATTCAACCGAAATATGGCGATGATATGCACAACTAGGCTTGATACTGATCATCCTTGTCAAGTTCCGTCTATATCCAGCGAGGGGTTCAGGAGAACTAGCCAGGAAAAAAACTGTGGTATCAACATTCTTTGAAATGCCATAACACTGCCAAATATCTGTAAAACGGAACTTAACGACGACATGCACAACTAGGCTTGGTGCTGATCATCCCTGCAAAGTTTCATTGAAATCTGGCAAGGGGTTCAAGAGAAGTAGATCAGACAAAGTTTGTGTATTAAAACCTTTAAAGGGCCATAATTCTGCCAAAAAAATCATTCAACCGGAATACGGCAATGATTTGCACAACTAGACATGGAATTGATCATCCCTAAAATCCGGCAAGGGGTTCAGGAGAACTAGTCAGAACAAAGTTTGTGTATTAAAACCTTTAAAGGGCTAAACTCTGCCAAAATCATTCAACTGGAACACGGTGACTATGTACAACTAGCCTTGGTACTGATCATCCCTGCAAAGTTTTAATGAAATCCGGCCAAATGAAGGCCCTTTCGTCTTAATGAGGCCAAGATATAGCATATTTCAGAAAATCAAGGGCCATGACTCCGATGTAAATGGAATCTGGATGGTTTTCGAACTTCTCCAAGCTTTCATTGATATTAACAAACTGCTAAAGTTTCATACAGATTACATGAAAAATGAAGGCCCTATCAACTTAACAAGCAAAATATAGCATTTTTAACTAAATCAAGGGCCATAACTCCACTGTTACTGGTCCAATCTGGCTGGTTTTCGAAACTGTCTGAGCTGTCATTGATATAAACAATCAGGTAAAGGTTTGTAAAGATCAGATGAAAGATGAAGGCCCAATCGAATTAACGAGGCAAAATATAGCATTTTTAACTAAATCAAGGGCCTTAACTCCGCTGTTACTGGTCCGATCTGACTGGTCTTCGAACGAGCTTTCATTAATATAAACAATCTGGTAAAGTTTGGTAAAGATCAAATGAAAGATAAAGGCCCTATCGTCTTAACGAGTCAAAATATAGCATTTTTAACTAAATCAAGGACCATAACTCCGCTGTTAATGGTCCGATCTAGCTGGTTTTCGAACTTGTCCGAACTTTCATTTATATAAACAATCTGGTAAACTTTGGTAAAGATTGGATGAAAGATGAAGGCCCTATCGTCTTAAGGAGGCATTTTAACTAAATCAAGGGTCATAACTCTGCTGTTAATGGTCCGATCTAGCTGGTTTTCAAACTTGTCCAAGCTATCATTGGTATTAACAATCTGTGCAAGTTTGGTAACGATCAAATAATAAATGAATGTGTTAGAGCGTTCACAAGGCAGAAAATAGCAATTTTCAGAAAAAACAAGGGCCATAACTCCGGCGTTACTGATCTGATTTGGCTGGTTTTCGAACTTGTCTGAGCTTTCATCAATATTAACAATCTGTGCAAGTTTGGTAAAGATCAAATAATAAATGAAGGTGCTAGAGTGTTCACAAGGCTTAATATGGCATTTTTCAGCAAAACAAGGGCCATAACTCCGTCGAAATTTATCCGATCCGGCTGGTTTTCAAACTTGTCCGAGCCTTCGTTGATATAAAGGCAAAGTTTCGAAAAGATTCGATTAATAATGAAGGCCCTAGAGTGTTCACAAGGCAAAAGTTAACAGACGGACGACGGACAACTCGCCATCCCATAAGCCTTCGGCCAGTAGAGCTAACTAGTGGACAAAATTAAGTATCTTTTTTTAGTAACCAAGGTCTACCCTACCCGGTTAAATTGGTACCAGAAACATTCAATTCCAAACAAGATTTGATTTAAAAAAATATCGCGAACACACAAAGGGTCTGTAAACAATGTTGCAAAGTCGATACAAAGTAACAGTTACGGACACATTCGAGTAACCAATAAAAAGATTATTATTTTTTCGCAAACTTTCATTGTAAACGATAGTTATTGTTGATTGTTGATCTATTGTGAATTATCAACTGAGATACTAAGGGTTATGGTCGAATGTCATGGTTCAGCGATCATTGCACGGGTTCGAACACTGCCATGGTCCAAAACTGTTTTTACAGAGTATATATTTAAACCTATGGTAGATTAAGACGTAAATGTTCAAACTCAATTAATTTCATTCTATACAAGCAGGTTTTAAGACAAAATGATACTGGATACATAATTTGAGATGCTAATTTCAATGCTTGATAAACACTTCAAAGTTGCCGTGTGTCCATTTAAATTCAATATTAAAGGGTCCAATGTTGGGGGTATCATTTCTGCAGCTCCCGTTAAATTAGATTGTCTTTATGCGATGAGAGAGCCCCCTATTGATTAATCGTTTCCCAATAAAACAAAACCATCATTAAACGCTCGTCCATTAACTGGGATTAGTCAAGATGCCAGCTGAGATAATGTAGCGAAATTCCTGGATTGTCTCGCACCTCCCAAGGAAACACAGGTAGCTTCTGTTGGAGTGAAAATGCAATTTGGCGACCGGAATCTCATCGACTGCCACTTGACATGAGGATACGGGTGACACGAGACACTTTGACAACATTAAGCTTTTTTAAATAATATTTTCGTAATCCATGTAAGAGTACTCATGATAAAAAAATGTGTCGCATTAATGGAGTTGAAATGATTGTACTAGAACAACTGAAGAAGTCAAAATTTAAAATATTTCCTTTGTCAAGTTTTTTACTTTTTGAAGCACGCTATGTAAATATTGTTTTTGATTTTAAATCATGGGTGGTAATGTCTAATGCGACGGTTTCAATACCAAATTCTGTGATCTAGAAAACGTGTCCATAAGGCACAGATGCCCCCACTCAACATGTTGGAAATAAAGCTGTCCTGGAAGTTTCGTGAAATACAAGAGCCCTTGAGGACCTGAGGCAACTCTACTGGCAAGAGCCCACGAGGGCCTGAGGCAGCTCCAGTGGCTAACGGCTCTTATAATAACTAAAACTATCACTGAAGGGGATAAATACCCTGCTTAAATTCTAAGTCAAACAAAGGGCCATAATTCTGTAATAAATTAGGCAATCACCAATGGGTGATGTAGAAGGAATAAGGTCATCAGTTGTTATGTGTATATGAAGTTTCGGAACATTTAAACGTAACAAAAATGTCTTCCGCGACGCTAAAAAAATGTGTTATGGGATGATACGGACATGATTCCTATACAACACTCCACTTTGTGAAAGCAGGGGTTTAACAAGGAAGTGTCATATCCATGATGTTAACAACAAAGTACTGTCTGTAATGCAGTATCAGAGAACATTATTGTCTTTATCCATAGTTTTTCAACACTAACGATATTTCACTTTTGGTTCAAACTGTTATCACCCACCTAATGGCAGGACTTCATGATTTGTAATATACATACATCAACTTTCATCACAATAATTCCAAGCAGTTCAGGAGTTATGGACGAGGCACAAAAAGTGCACGACCCTGACCAGTGACCTTGAGCATGACCTTGATCTTGAAAATGAAACACTGAATGTTATTCCAACACAATCTTATTGAAATAAACCCTTGTATCAAGTTTGGTGAAAATCCACAACAGTTAACTGATTCACAACCTAATATTTCCCGCTTTCAAAATAACTAAGTACAATAACTCTTTCATGCCTAAGTTGATTTTTCACACTGTCAAATTCACTTGACACCTTATTGAAACAATTTGGTGAACATCAGAAGATATTTACTAAATCTTTTGTGCAAGCATACTGAAATTCCCTTATTTGGGAAGAACATAATCAAGAACATAATCAAGAACGATAGCGCCATTATTACTCACTGTTTAACTTAAAGTTTGAAGACAGGGGGTGTAATCCTTCATGAATTATAGAGCAGATTTTTTTTAATTGTTAAAGTTTATGAAAAGGGGCATAACTCTCTGCATTGGATAACTGGCAAGGAGGAACTGTATAAAGTTTCATGACCATAGGTCAATATTTTGCCCAGTTATGAGCTAGGTTAGGTTGCAGAATAACTTTTAATGAAAAGGGGCATAACTCTGCCAAAAAAAGAGCAGAGTTATTGGACATGTTTAACGACATTTCTTGAGATAAGATGAAAATGTGTGGAAAGCTTCATGAACATAGATCAAATGGTTTTCAAGTTATGGCCAAGGTTAGGTTGCAGGTTTAAGTGTGACGGATTATGATGACGACGGACGACAACAGACTACAAAGTGATCCGTATGCCATGCTACGAAGGTAACACAATAAAGGAACCCCTAAATATTATCCTTAACAGCTCTAAAGGAGTAAAACCGTGACTTACATGCCTTGCGACAACGCCATCTCCAGCTGTCGATCAAACACTGAAGATCCAGCTCATCAATATGATCACTGTTCACGTGCGTACCGTGCATAATACACCAAATGTTACATCCACACCAAATTTGGTACGTTAAGAGATATTTCTCATTACTCTTTTCACTGAATGCAAAAAACTCATCAACTGACGTAAATTTGATAACAATTTAGTTACCACATTACGATGCCTTATAAACAGAATTGTTGCATCCAACCAAACCTGGTATGTGAAGAGATATTTCTTATTTCTCTTTTCACTGAATGTAAAACTAATCAACTGATGTAAATTTGGTAACAATTCAATCACATATTGCAACGCCTTGTAAACGGAATTGTTGCGTCCAACCAAACTTGGTATGCTGATTATAAATTCCTGATATTTTCCTGAATGTATTGTAATTCATCAGTCACTGTTATCACAACTACAATCCACTATAGATAGAAAAATGACAATAGTTCATGCATGCAAAATGACACTTTGTAAATGGCACTCTTTTTTTTTTTTCACACTGCGCTGTTATTTGTTTTACTGCATGTATGCATTCTGTAACGTTTGAGTCATTCTACAGAAGTTGCATGTTTACCGAGCATTATAAACAAAAACACAATTCAGACTGTCCTCACTTATGATAAAATGTTCATCGACAGTTAATGTAGAATTTCTCTATCCTACAGGAAGTAGGCAGATAGTTAAAGTTTATAATTGTTATCATCATCAAAACAACTTTAAGGCATAATTATATTATAATCCGCAGTTTTTGAAGGGTATTTAATTCAATTAAAAAAAAAAATCCAATCTAAATATTTTAAACCTGCTTTTCTTTAATCCATTATAAAAACTGTTTTAATTTGTTTTACAATATTTTTATTAAATCAAAGCTGGAAAGGATACAATCCAACCAAGTATCCTAAAGTAACATCTAACTTAAGGTTTCGTTTTGTTTTTTCACTCACAACTTCCATACAACATCTCACTTATCAAGTATTGCTCTTTATACACACTATCCTTAATCATAGCATTATTATTAAGAGAATTATCCGTGGTCAGGCCTTATCAAGTGTGATAATCCAACTAAATATCCTAAAACAACAACAAACGTAAGAATCCACTGTTTTTGTTTTTGATTTTTCACTCCCAACTTTGGTACACTGTCTCCCTTATCAAGTACTAGCTCTGTATAAACAGTACCTCTAATTGTAGCACTGTTAATAACAGAATTATCCGCTGGTCAAGCCTTATCGAGAGCCATCCAGTTAACTCTTGAAGTCCCACTATTGTTGATTTTGGATTATCACACTTGAGCAGAGCAATTCTATAGACACTCCATAAAAAGTTGGAGCAAGGCAGTGTGTGATAAGAAAAGACTTTTGTCATGTTTGTTGTGAATAAAGTGTTTGTTTGGATGGTGACTTACGTATTTTTTAGCACATTTTAGGCCATATATGACGGTAATTTTTTTGTGGTAGAGGCAGACCACCTCATTTTTCCTGGATAGAACCAGTACTGTTTACCTCCCACCATCGTAAGAATCAACACTTTCTCACAAGTTGCAATATGGCCATGATTAAGTATGCAATATGGCCATGATTAAGTATGTGCAATATGGCCATGATTAAGTATGCAATATGGCCATGATTAGGTATGTGCAATATGGCCATGATTAAGTATGCAATATGGCCATGATTAAGTATGTGCAATATGGCCATGATTAAGAATGTGCAATATGGCCATGATTAAGTATGTGCAATATGGCCATGATTAAGTATGCAATATGGCCATGATTAAGTATGTGCAATATTGCCATGATTAAGTATGTGCAATATGGCCATGATTAAGTATGCAGTATGGCCATGATTAAGTATGTGCAATATGGCCATGATTAAGTATGTGCAATATGGCCATGATTAAGTATGCAATATTGCCATGATTAAGTATGTGCAATATGGCCATGATTAAGTATGTGCAATATGGCCATGATTAAGTATGCAATATGGCCATGATTAAGTCTGTGCAATATGGCCATGATCAAGTCTGTGCAATATGGCCATGATTAAGTATGTGCAATATGGCCATGATTAAGCCTGTGCAATATGGCCATGACTAAGTCTGTGCAATATGGCCATGATTAAGTCTGTGCAATATGGCCATGATTAACTCTGTGTAATATGGCCATGATTAAGTCTGTGCAATATGGCCATGATTAAGTCTGCAAGGTGACAATGATTAAGTGTGCAATATGGCCATGATTAAGTATGTGCAATATGGCCATGATTAAGTCTGCAAGGTGCCAATGATTAAGTGTGCAATATGACCATGAGTAAGTATGTGCAATATTCCCCCGATTAAGTTGGAGCAATATGCCCATGATCAAATGTGCAATATGACCATGAGTAAGTGTGCAATATGACCATGATTAAGTTGGAGCAATATGACCATGATTAAGTGTGCAATATGACCATGAGTAAGTGTGCAATAAGACCATGATTAAGTGTGCAATATGACCATGATTAAGTTGGAGCAATATGACCATGATTAAGTTTGCAATATGACCATGAGTAAGTGTGCAATATGACCATGATTAAGTCTGCAATATGACCATGAGTAAGTCTGCAAATTGCCACTGAATAAGTCTGCAATAAGTCCATGATTAAGTCTGCAATATGCCCATGATTCAGTCTATGCAATATGACCATGACTGAATATGTTAATAAGATCATCAGAATGCTGAAACCCTTATCCTGAAGCAGATGAAATATTAACTGCAGTGAATAAATACCTAATGTGTGTAGAGTATACTATCCACTGGGGTTTAAAGAGCATGGCAGAAAGGAATGGATGGACGTACAAAGGCCCCACCATACATCATGTTTGTGGTTAGCCACTTAGACAGAGATGCAATTAAAATACCCAGTAGCCATTATAATTAATGTTCCAATATCTACACTTGGAAACGTCACTCAATAACAACTGAACCAAGCAATTCCGTTATCACATCTTAGTATTACTTGTAATACCAGATAGACTTCTGACATAATACTTGTGAACCAACACCATATTAAAGAAAGAAATCCTGATGAGACGTTGGTCTACTTTCCCCACAACTTGAATGAAGTTGTTATCTTTCAACAGTCTACATAACTACTTTATTAGAAATGGTCAAATAAGTGTAATGTCCTGTTATTCATATTCATCGAAGATAGGGATAATGGGTGTTGTGATAAACAGACTGTTCTAAAATGTTAGATAACCAGTCAAAAATTACAATGTTATGATAACCAGTCAACATACTTCTCAAAATTATTTAGTGAAAGGAAAAAGAAACACATAATCAAAAAAAGGCCTATACTCACCTAATACAGATAGATCTCAACGTGTTTTGTACAAAAAGGGGCTACAACTAATTACAGAAAGGACAGCTCTGTCATGTAGTAGACCTTTTAATCAAAGTATACTTTGTTACACAAATATTGAAGTTTCACTTGAAAAAGTCAAGCCATTTCAGTATTGTTTAATGTTAATAGACTGCAATGTTAAAGCCTAAGTTTGCTCACCTGCTTGAGCCAAATGCGCATTCTGTCGAAAATAAAACTTTAAAAGGTTAACCATTGGTGTGGTCGGTGCTGTTTCCGGAAGGACAGGCCTAACGTCGCCCCGTAACATTCGATTAGCAGTAGCATATTAAACGTACAATATATAACGGAAATATGATAACCAGTCAAAATAATAACCAGTCAAATGAAAACTAGTCAAAATGATAACCAGTCGAAATGATAACCATTCAAAATGATAACCAATCAAAATAATTTATACAATGTTACCTTTTTATCAAAGTAGGGGAATTTTTTTTCCGAATGACAGTGCATGAGCAGCAAGTTACACTAAAATGTCAAAAAATGGCAGGGAAGGAAGTTTCGAACCTTGCCTCATCATTCGTCTATGAAGGTGTAATCCTCCATAAACCTTACAATGTACAAATATTATTAGAAATGGGTCTATGGGCACGAATGCCCCCATTGAAAGCTATCAGCTACAAGATAAAATCATTAACGAACCATAACTCCACCAAAAGTCACTGGACTGGAACAGCAAAATGATATGGGAAACTAAGAGTTCATACTGATAACTGCAAGTATCGCTAAACTATGTTGAGAAGTTCAGAGAAGTAATTTGGACATGGAAGTGTGACACATGTATGAAAGTAGCGAGACGTAGATCCGGCTGATGAACAAGGCCAACACTATATGATCCCCCGAGACGTAGATACGGCTGATGAACAAGGCCAACACTATGCTGATGAACAAGGCCAACACTATATGATCCCCCGAGACGTAGATTCGGCTGATGAACAAGGCCAACACTATATGATCCCCCGAGACGTAGATCCGGCTGATGAACAAGGGCAACACTATATGATCCCCCAAATATGGCGGGTACATTTAAATATTGAGAAAGGTATGTAAAGCGATCTTGAGTAACACAGATATACAACATTTGAACTTGGGGTCAAGATCATACTGCATAGTGTGAATATTTCTGCTTACATCTTGTAAAGAAGTCTGTCTGATACATACGTCTATTGCCTTTTCAACTTAAATACACTTTTCTGACTTTTAACTAAAATAGAATCTGTAATAATTTTGCTGAAATGTCTGACAAAATACAGCAAGCTTGTCGACAATGAAACAATAATTAATTTGCAAATCCTATTTAGTAAAGCTCTATACGATCGTACTGAACTGTGATTAGCTATTTGAAGTGCCCGACAAAGGACTAGTAAGTTTCCCATACCCACTTCAGTTCTGGCTGAGGATCACTTCATTCTACCCTTCACCAAACGTGTGTGTGTGTGTGTAATTCTGAGGTTTATAGTCCGTCCGCCAACGAACACGTCAGGGTATACCTGACGCGATGGGCACAATAGAGTCTGGACTTTTCCCTTCACCAAACAATACACGATTAAAGTTCTCCGGCCAAGTTTTGTTTCATGAACATGTTTATGTTTATTTAAATCAAACTCAATATTCAACAATAGATATTTACAATTCACACATTGCAATATCTGTGAAAAGCGAGAATATGATTTTATTTGATGACATAGAAAAATTTGAACAGGTAAATTAATCCACAGGTAAATGCATTATCAATTATCTGGCAACAGTTGTGCAGCTATACAATTCAGATTTACCTCATTTCCCCGTGCAGTCACGCAGTGGTAAAAGTAGTATCTACGTCATGCAAATAAAACTTATTTTTACATACAACTTAGTAGCGGTTTTAAATACATGTTTCTCTCCGGGACTATCAAGAAATGTTCATATGATGTTTAAGAGTTAAATTTGTTAATTGATAATACTACAAAAAGGGTGGTCATTCATCTTTTAGCCTGTCAAGCGATTCTTATTAGCTCCAGAAAACAGATTTGTAATTATTGTTTGTTTCTATGCATGGGTCCTTGAATGCTACAGTTTTGCTTGTATAGGTTAAAATACTTAAGTACTGCAATATTTAAATGAAACTTGGCACAAACATTTATTTGTTATGGATTTTTCTGAATATTCCTTTTTTTATTTTATTTAAAAACTTGTTTTATTAACATGATTAAGGCCAAATTTTAATATATTTGGTCAATACGTTGTCCGCTCCAACTTGAAACTTGCCATATCAAAAAATACAATGCAGGACATATTTCAATTATTAAACATTAATGAAAATTAATCTCATTTTATTTTAAAACATGATCTATCACTAAGTGATGAATACAATACCCCCAACATGATCTATCACTAAGTGATGAATACAATACCCCCACAAATACTTTGTTCTGTAGTATATTATATTGGTGGTCAATGAAAATGCACCCGTAGATTATATGGTGTTAAATTGTATTGCTTAAGTAATTTATAATAATAAGTGCATATATTGAAATTAAAGGATATTAATTAACAACTGCAAACACGGATTGTCGCAGAATTCCTCAACATGGCGTATAATGTTCAATTAAAGTCACACGGGTAGAAAACAAGTCGCACATCTTCATACCGGTTTTGGCAAACTGTTTACCTATTCCTAGGAAATCATCCCGACGTTACGTTATTCCAACAAAATAACGCCAGGCCACACTTAGCCGGAGTTACAAGTGACGTTTTCTTGTTGGAATAACGTGACGTCGGGATGATTTGTAATGTCACAGGGCTAGAAAAATGTGCAGCCAGACCGGGGCTCGAACCCAGGGTCTCTGATTTACCGTACCAGGGCTCTACCGACTGAACACATGTATGAAGTTTCAATCCTTCTGTCAAATGGTTAAACAGATTTCAGTTTACATACACGTTGCCTACTAACAGCCATAACTTGTTGCCTATTAACAGCCATTACTTTGTAATGAGTTTCAAACTTAAAGAAACTAACCCGCCAAATAAAGGAAAATTACACTAGTTACAAAACTGTTTATCAAAACTCTATCCAGGTGTTCAGGTCATATAATAATGTATATGTGCCGATTAAAGGTACAGTTGTTTTCACGGGTTTTTAAAATACCCGAGTTTGAACATATGTAAAATGAATTATGAGTTGGTAACTCTTGATTGGACGCTCGGTTTTCAGGGTTTGGCCTGGCTGGTTTAAGCTGCTTATGTTGAGTCTATAGAGTTCGGATTCTCAAAATATTCAAATTATATTATACCTTATCGTCAGTAGGTTTAGAAACAGCGTACAGATTTTGTAAAATCTGGCCGTTGTTGGCGGGACAGCTACTTTAAAGAGCATGTGCTTGACATGTTACTTACTGATACCAAATACATGTGTTAAGTTTCATTTCGATAAACAGATATCAGCTTCTATGCACATTTAAACACAATTTGCTTAAGACAAAAAGGGCATATATAGGGGCAATTTGGTATATATAATAAATATGATTGCATCCTCACATGATTCTCATATGATTCTTATATAAAAGGAGCAATATATAATTCTCATATAAAACCTATCATACAATATGTGTATAATAGTAGTTTCATATAATTTGCATATGAGATAAAACTAGATGGGGTTGTTTTTGTAACAAAAACATATGTCTCTCCCCACACTCTCAGACTAATGCATATAAATCGACCTGGCTGAAAGTTGCGCTCTACAAGTCGTCTTGATATGGTGAACATTTGTGCTAAGTTATTTCAAAATCCCTCAAGAGGTTCAAGAGATATGGAGCGGACACCAAATATAGTACATATGACCTTCGACCTCTAAGCGTGACCTTGAACAGACTTGGCTGGCAATTGCGCTCTGCACGTCGTCTCGATATGGTGAATATTTGTGCAAAGTTATTTCAAAATCCCTAAAGCGGTTCAAGAGATATGGAGCGGACACGACTTGTGATGGACAGACGGACTAGTGCATAATTATGACCTTCGACCTCTAAGTGTGACCTCATCCTTGAACGACCGTGGCTGGAAGTTACGCTCTGCACGTCGTCTCAATATGGTGAACATTTGTGCCAGGTTAATTCAAAATCCCTCAAGCGGTTGAAGAGATATGGACTTGTGACGGACAGACAGACATCCAAGCTAAAAACAATATGTCTCCCCCAGTCCCCCAGTGTGGGGGGAGACATAATTCATAAAAGCTTCCTGTTTAAAACACACATTTTCATATGATTCTCTCAAAACACAGAATATTTTTCAACTTTTATATGATTCCCATAATGATACTTTTATATGATTCTTATATGAAAGGTTTTTCTTATACGAGAGGTGTTCAACTTATAACGCAACACTTTCATTTTGTACCTGATTCAAACATCTTGACATTCTCGCCAACTATGTCCATTTTAATGTCAAGTCTAATGTTTCTTTCGATATAAAACAATATGACATGAACTATTATGTGATTTCTAATTTTGCTGCATCCGTATTTTTGTAAAATGGTAAAGAATGACATTTTGAAGCAAAAATCTTCAATTATAAAAATTAATGGCAAAACAAATTTAAAAACAAATGCTTGTGATTTGTCGTTTAAGGTAATAGTAGTCTGAAATGTCCATGTGTGAACGTAAAAAAAATGGAATATGCATTTTTTTGCTGTTTGTCGGTTTTCACGATTTCAGCAAAAATTAACCTGAACTAAAACTCTGAAAATTATAAAAACTTCTAGTTCGAAACATCAACTGCCGGCATGTTATGATGTCATCCTCTATAAAAAATAAGTTCGTTACTTTCTTATAAGAAAGGAAAGGCCTAAAAAAAAAATGTGTGTGTTTCTGGTTTCACCCTGTCAAAAAGTTAGGGTAGGTAGGTAGGAAAAAGTTTTTTTAGATATTTTTTTTATATATATTGTTCGCATATATTATGCCATTTTTGTACTAAGGCAACTTTTTGATAACCTTTGCAATCCAGATTAGATGCTTAACAACTCTGGCTAATAAAATTATCATTTGAATAAAAAAAAAAAAAAATTGCTAAAAATATTTAGGGTCGGCGGTGATAACACTTTTTTTTTTATAGGCCAAATGAAACAAGAGGTCAATGACCTTGAAGCTCTACTGATTGATTTTGATTTCAGGAAGTAGTCGCTACAGACATGTTTTTTGAAAATTTATTTTTAGCCGTGGCGGCCATCTTGAATTTCCGGCCGACCTGAAATTTTGCTAGGATCAATTAGACATCAAGAGCAACATTCCTGTGAAGTTTCATGAAAATCCGTCAAGTAGTTTCAGAGGAGTAGTCGCTACAAGTTTTCATTATATAACTCTATGTAAACAAAGATGGCCACTGGCAGCCATGTTTAACGTCGAATCAAAAAAATGTTTGACTGATAACCATCATGTCATGCGGATCATTTTACAAAAAGTCCCATATCAATATCACTTATAGTTTTCAAGATGTAGTCGCTACAAACTTCTTTTTTAAAAATCTATTTTTAGCTGTGGCGGCCATCTTGAATTTCTGGCCGATCTGAAATTTTGCTAGGATCAATTAGACATTAAGAGCAACATTCCTGTAAAGTGTCATGAAAATCCGCCAAGTAGTTTCAAAGGAGTAGTCGCTACAAGTTTTTACTATATAACTCTATGTAAACAAAGATGGCCGCTGCAGGCAGCAATGTTTAACGTTGAATCAAAACAATTTTTGACAAGGACCAACATCATGTCATGTTGATCATTTTAGAAAAAGTCCCATATCAATATCACTTATAGTTTTCAAGAAGAAGTCGCTACAAACTTGTATTTTGAAAATTTATTTTTAGTCGTGGCGGCCATCTTGAATTTCCGGCCGACCTAAAATTTTGCTAGTATCAATTAGACATCAAAAGCAACATTCCTGTGAAGTTTCATGAAAATCCGTCAAGTAGTTTCAGAGGAGTAGTCGCTACAAGTTTTCATTATATAATTCTATGTAAACAAAGATGGCCGCTGGCAGCCATGTTTAACGTCGAATCAAAACGATTTTTGACAAGGACCAACATCATGTCATGCTGATCATTTTAGAAAAAGTCCCATATCAATATCACTTATAGTTTTCAAGAAGTAGTCGCTACAAACTTGTTTTTTAAAAACCTATTTTTTCGATTTGGCGGCCATCTTGGATTTCACATCAACATGAATTTTTGCTAGGATCAACTAGACTTCATGGGCAACATTTCTGTAAAGTTTCATGAAAATCCATTCAGTAGTTTCAGAGGAGTTGTCGCTACAAAAAAAAGTTTACGGACGGACGGACAACGGACGCCGCACCACGGCATAAGCTCTGCTGATCTCTGATCAGTCGAGCTAAAAATATATAACTTAAGATTTAGGGGCAAAACACACACATTTGCAAATAATGATGAAAAATATATAATTTTTGACCAAAATATATCTGTATAATACGGTATGTGATAATACAGCAACAATAACTATTCATTTTTTGTCTCATAAAATATGAATAAAATGCACATTTTGGTAAATTTATAAAATAATCAGTAACATATTAGCAAACTGTCCTATAATTTGTCAATTTCGATAAAATTGAAACTTTTAATTCAACATTTATATTTCTGACTATAAATAAAACATACGATCATATTTAAATTTCAAACACAGTTTTAAACAATTATGATATGCATTTAGTGACATTATTTGGTTTAAGGTAAAACTCTACGGCAATAAAAACATATAGTTTTAAAATTGGAATCTAGTGGGTACCTAATTCAAAATGTAATTTAAAGTGAACCACGTGAACTTGTAGATTATTTTTAAATGCATATGTTCTAAATAACAGTTTCACAACATCACACATGTTTTATGATAACCATTTCGCCTGAAAAATTACATCTTAAGCAAAAGTGTTACGTTATATGTTGAACATCTCATGTTCTTCTCATTTTATATATGTATCATATAATCGTATGAGTATCATATAATCATATAAGTATCATATAATCATATAAGAATCATATAATCATATAAGTATCATATAATCATATAAGTATCATATAATCATATAAGTATCATATAATCATATAAGTATCATATAATCATATAAGTATCATATAATCATATAAGTTCATATAATCATATAAGTATCATATAATCATATAATTATCATATAATCATATAAGTATCATATAATCATATAAGTATCATATAATCATATAAGTATCATATAATCATATGAGAATCATATAAGAATCATAGGCAAAATTGGTAGAGAATCAGAGAACCTTCACAGCCTCAGAACATACAAACGATGTTTCCCCTTGTAAATCAGTAAATATTTAAACTCTTGAATATCTTTTCCACGTTGGGTTGCCCGAGAAAAGAAAACTTACATTACGATGGACTAAGAACACAAGAACCATTAACGATGTAACCAAGTGTTACTTTTCGGTGATTATCGGCTCAGAAGAGTTTTCAACACCCGCTTACAATACTAGATTAAAGTTTTAACACCTTCTTTAATGCGATAATGAGAAAATTAGACTTAAGAAGCAATAACTTTGTGATCTGAATGACAACTGGACAGTCTCGACTTTTGTGAACTAGTGGGGCTTAAATTTCTGTTTTTCCCATGCGTTTTTTTTTCTGCAAGATAACTGAAAAGGCAACCTTCAAGAAATAATTAAGAAAGTAGTGAATTTCCACTTAACAAATTTTTTAACAGCACGTGTCACTGCCAAGTATTTTATAAACTTTTACCTGCACGTGACACTGCCAGGAGTTTAATACATGTTTACCTGCACGTGTCACTGCCAAGAGTTTTATAAGCGTTTACATGTATGTGACAGTGGATTTATTTTGATAGAGTTGGGCATTACCCCGGAAAAGTTTGGACTTGTTCCGACTGATAACAGGCCGAACTCATGCTAAGTTCAATCAAAATACACTGACATTGCTGACGCTCGTTCTATAAATATGCACAGCACGCAACATACGACTAATGAATGTAATGTATTAATAATTTCAGTGAGAAATTATATTTTATGTAAGTGCTATTCCATTTAAACATACATGGGACCCCAGGAAGGCACTTTTGAAATTGAACACCCACCCATAGATGCAAAACTGAGTTTGCAAGACCCACCTATAGAATTTAAGTCGGCTAAAATACACCCACCCATAGATTTTATCTATTTATTGATATTGAACTACATATATATTTACATATGAACTACATACAAACATGACAGCTGCTTGAAGAACGTAAGTGATTCTAGCCACAGTCAGCAAACTGGGAAAAGTCCTAGGCCTGCTGATTTTGGGAAAAAGAAGTACGAGATTGTCAAAACTGGGGGGAAAAAGAGCACGATTTTCTCTACCTAAGGGAATGTTTTTAAAGAGAAAACTTTTATTAAAATGTATGACTTAGGTATAATATCAATCAGGTATTGAATTAAGCAATCAATGATTTTAACATACAAAAAAACAATGGAAAGTAACTTCCTTATTTTTTTTTATTTTTACATTCGGAATGTTTTTACTCAGAATTGGGAAAATAAAGAAATAAAGAGGTTTTTGCAATTGGGAAGAGGCTGAAATTCGGCCCCACTTAAATTGGTTAAAAAAGCCCTGATACGGTTCTATTTTCCTTTATTTTCCTTTTTCTTATCCATTGCATTATATAACAAAAACAATATTATTTTCTTTTACAGTTTTAGGATCGCGCCGCGAATCACGTCAAAAACCGTACCGGGTCCCACAAATTAAACCATCCAAAACAGTGGCGTGTTCCCAGTGTTATTTAGCAGCTTGCATTTGTGAATAAGCGTTCGTCGATAAGCGTTTTTATGATACAGACTTGCTAAAAATGAACTAAAAACAGAAAAAGATTATGCAGCAATTCATCAAAAAATAAGAATATGAAAAGGAAATCACCATTCAAATTGTTAATATTCGAGTGATCTTTCTTCTTCTGTCCAACGTGACAAATTTGCGTGACCACTCAATGTCAATATAAAAGCTGTAATGCGATTGGTTTAAATTATGCAATCGACCAATGAAATGTGTGCTTTCAAATCAAGGGAGAGAAATTTTTGATTTTCAACAAAACATGATTTTTGGTTGGATTTTAGTTTGAAAAGCCTGACTGTCCCGGCCATTTTTACAGCGATTTGTGAAAATAGCAAGATCGTGAAAATTACACTCATGCATAGATGCGAAATTGGTTTTAAACCACCCAAGCATAGAACCAAATTTGGGAAAATAGGGTTCACCCATAGATTTTAATTAACTTGCCGTCCTCGGGCCCCAGGTATGTTTTAATGGAGTAGCCCTAATGGCAAGAGTTCTCCTTTAGCTGGATAAGAAAAGGTTAATCCAACACACTGTAAAACAAGAACACCGCTTAGTGGGGCATATACGCCAGTCGTTGGCAAGGTTAAGTTCCAGGTTAAACCTTTTCCAAAGGGAAATAATTAAATAATATGCATCAGAGAGTTACAGTCCTTTGTAAGATGCATTCATTGGATCATGTTGAAGATGTGTGCAAATTTGCATTGCTGTACTTTGGAAGTTATTAGCCACAATCACCTGTAAAAACCAAAAGACTGAATGAAAGACTGGCAAAGTGCCAGAATGAGGCTGATGATGTATTGGCTTGAATTCCAATGAGTGCTAGGAGGTTCTGCCAGGGTCCTGTAAATATTTGACCCTTTAAAATTACGGTTATAATAATAATAATAACCTCCACTCAAAAGAGAAATATTCCAAAATATATTAACCCGAGTATGGCCATTATCAGATGTATTCATTGGATCATGCTGAAGACGTGTACAGTTTCATTGTTGTGGACCTTACACTGTTAATGGTATTTTACGTCATGTTTAGCACTTGTTAGGCAATATGGCAGTTGATTTTTTGGGGTAGAGGCAGACCACTTCATTTTAGCTTGCTAGAATCAGTTATTATCTAGTCAGTTGTCAGGTAAAAGTTAATGGACGGACAGACAGACAACGCCAGAATGGGTGTAAAAAAAGCATAATGATTCACAGCACTTGCGTTGTGTGTTGAATATTCACAGAGAAACAAGAAATGTCACAGTAAGTGACTAATCTCCCCGAAGTGACCTTTGGCCTCTAAGTGTGACCTTGACCTTGGAGCCACGGACCTGGATTTTGTGCGCGACATGTCGTCTTGTTGTGGTGAGCACTTGTGCCAAGTTATTTGAAAATCCGTCCAGGAATGCCAGAGTTATTGACCGGATACAATTTGACCTTTGACCTCTAAGTGTGACCTTGACCTTGGGGCCACAGACCTGGATTTTGTGCTCGACACATCGTCTTAGGGTGGTGAGCACTGTGCCAAGTTATTTGAAAATCCGTCCAGGAATGCCAGAGTTATTGACCGGACACGATTCGACCTTTGACCTATGTGTGACCTTGACCTTGGAGCCACGGACCTGGATTTTGTGCGCGACATGTCGTGTTGTTGTGGTGAGCAATTGTGCCAAGTTATTTCCAAATCCGTCCAGGAATGCCAGAGTTATTGACCGGACACGATTTGACATTTGACCTCTAAGTGGAATCTTGACTTTGGAGCCACGGACCTGGGTTTTGTGCGCGACACATCGTCTTGTGGTGAGCATTTGTGCCTAGTTATTTGAAAATCTGTCCATGAATGTCAGAGTTATTAACCGGACAAGAAAGCAGTTTATTTTGACCTTTGACCTCTAAGTGTGACCTTGACCTTGAGCCACGGACCTGGATTTTGTGCGCGACACGTCGTCTTGTTGCGGTGAGCAATTGTGCCAAGTTATTTGAAAATCCATCCATTATTGTCCGAGTTATTAACCGGACACTACTGTACAGACGAACGGAGTGACGGACTGACTTCGGGGGCATAAAAAGTTGACTTCGGGCTAAATGTTCATACTTTTTTAACTCACATTTACAATTAGCGAATTTACATTCCAAATATGTACAATGCCCGACAAAGGCACTAAAATAAGATGTCCGCTAAATTAAATAAGGGTTTTCGACAGTACCCCATCTTGATCCGCACCTATATACACAAACCTATATCTGCACCTGTATTCCCAAACTTAATCTGCACCTGTACGCCCCAACTGCAACCGTAAATCTAACAACGGAACATCCTAAAATTATTTGTTTGACTTAGTGAAAAGAGAACTGACAACTTAATCTGGTCTTTTCAACACAAAAGATTAAGGAATTTAAACAGTCATTCCCATTGTTTGGCCTGTCAGATTAACGCAACTTAAGTCTCCGACTGTTTCAAAATAAAGCAAATTATAACAGCTGATATAGAAAATCTGTCATCAGCTCAAACGACTACGGATTAACGTCAATCAAGTCTATCTAAACACTTGGAGAATAAAAACAAAAAAAGAATTTTTAACCCCTAACCCACTACACATATATAATGGACTGTTCTTTCTTTGAATTAAGACCATACCATTTATGTGACAAAGGGGGAAATGACCGATCAGCAGCAGGACATTGTAAACCCTGGGTTTACAATGGACATTGTAAACCCTGGGTTTACAATGGACGGTTACTCGCAGGCAGATCAGGGTTTACAATGGACACAAAGGCTATTATAGTCGTGTGTAGCGGGGTTAAGGGTTAATTCCCATTAGAACACAATGAAATTGTGAATGAGAAATTATACACCCATTTGCTTAAGTTTTTTATGTTAAAAAGCCAGGTCTTGATCATTGAACTACTAACAAAAAAACTGAAAGTATTTATTTAACCACTATTTGTATAAAGGTTACAGTTCAAAAAGTTCACGAATACCTCTGGACAATCATGTTTCATGCTCAGTTCACAGTGACCTTTGACCTACTAACTAAATCAACAGGTTTATTTGTATAGTTTCAAGATTGTTTAATAGTACAACTAACGTTGAATTGAATTGAATGTTGTTTAACGGCTCATCAACACAGTATAGGTTATTTAGAGCCGCCCCAGAGAGAGGGGAAGGATACATAGGAATCCGGGAACCTGCCCTACTCTTATTATCGAATAGATTCCTATGGTTCTTTAACGTGCTCGGAGGATAGACTGATACACGGGACCGCCCGGTTTACGTCCCCATCCGACGGACGAGGCTAAGGAAAAGTGTCTTGCCCAAGAACACGCCGACGGAACACAGTGGCACCACGGAGGATTGAACCCGGGGCCTCCGGTTACAAATCCGCCGCGCTACCGACTGCGCCACGCCAGCCCTCAACTAACGTTGAAGGTATTTTCATGATCGGTCACTGTGACCTTCACCTTTGACCTACTTACCCCAAAATTAAGTTAGTTTTAGCATTGTTCAATTTTCTGTAAATTTTTAAGATTGTAGGTCCAACAGTTTGGTTGATTGGTTGAATGTGGCTTTTCGTCATTTTCAGCACAAGCTACACTGGTAATTACACAAGCTACACTGGTAATTACACAAGCTACACCAAGCTACACTGGTAATTACACAAGCTACACTAAGCTACACTGGTAATTACACTAGCTACACTGGTAATTACACAAGCTACACTGGTAATTACACAAGCTACACTGGTAATTACACAAGCTACACCAAGCTACACTGGTAATTACACAAGCTACACCAAGCTACACTGGTAATTACACAAGCTACACTGGTAATTACACAAGCTACACTGGTAATTACACAAGCTACACCAAGCTACACTGGTAATTACACAAGCTACACTGGTAATTACACAAGCTACACTGGTAATTATTTTCTCAGATTGTCAGTCAATGTGACCTTCATGACCTACTGAACCCAAAATTGATCTCCTCTCACCAAGGGATCTCCTCTCACCAAGGGCACCTACAAAATGTCATGAGTGTAGGTGTTATACTTCCGGAGTTATCGTGGGGTCATGGCGACTTCCAGAGTTATCGGGTGGTCATGGTGACTCCCGGAGTTATCGGGTGGTCATGGCGACTTCCGGAGTTATCGTGTGGTCATGGCGACTTCCGGAGTTATCATGTGGTCATGGCGACTTCCGGAGTTATAGTGTGGTCATGGCGACTTCCGGAGTTATCGTGGGGTCATGGCGACTTCCGGAGTTATCGTGTGGTCATGGCGACTTCCAGAGTTATCGTGTGGTCATGGCGACTCCCGGAGTTATCGTGTGGTCATGGCGACTTTTACTTTTGAAATAGTCATCCCAAAAGCAACAGGGTTCCAACTCCACAAAGGGCAATGACCTATGAAGGGAAGTGGAGCTAAAAAAATGAGAAATAAGCGTGTTTTCCTTCCCCCAAATTGGGCAGGCCACTTTCCAATTTTGTGGGGAAAAGCTCTGTATAATAACTATTATAGACTTACCTGTAGCAAAATCAAACTCCACGGTCTTGCCATCCTGTTGTTTGACCGCAAGTCCCTGCCCCTCAGCTCTCTGGGCCCAGCGTCCCCTGGGTGCCTGGTTGGCTCCTAAGTCTTCTTCAACAGGGGGTTTATTTGCAGCAGCTTCATCAACCTATAGATGGCATGGGGAATGTATATAGAGAATATCATGTTAGTGCCAGTAATTTTTGTCAGATAGAATGAAGAATATGTGTTTAGGATTGTTTGTTTTGTATAGAAAAGGAAAGAACAAAATGTAAGGATGTAAATGTAATGACCGGATACATGGAAACCAAGGTGTATGATCTTATCAAAACAATGCTATTGTGTGTTAGATCCACGCAATTAACCATATGTGTTACCTGTTGAAGGAATACACAAAGGAAGAAGAAATAACTAGAAGATATGTCTATGGATCACAGATGTTCCACTCTGTAGTTTGAATGGTAAGGTAGAACATTACTGTTAAAGTGATTGTCTATGTGAAACTGTTAAAAGCAAGTTGATTTTAAAGCTAAAGGGGATGGATGTACAAACAAGGGTACCACTGTTTCTACGTGACTTTGTTTTTATAATTGCGCAGGAAGGCAATTAAGAAGAAAGGGAAGTCAATACTTAGGACAAAGTTTTCAAAAACACTGATGTACTTGTTTAGCTGACTTGCGTTGTTATAATAGTATAGAAAGAAAACTAGGAAGAAAGGAACATCAAATATTTAGGACAAAGTCTTCTCCAATAGAGACGTACCTGTTTCTTGGCCCAGCTAGGGAGCTGACTAATACTGAAGCGGTAGTCGGGGCTATCCCTATCTGGGATCTGGGGACTGTTAGAGTGAACTCCCATGAGCTGGGGACTGTTAGAGTGACTCCCCATGTCCATGTCTGGGTATATCTCCTTCAGCACCTTTTGTGGGGAGCAGAACTCCTGATCCAGAGGTATCGGCATGGAGTCAACCTCTTCCTTCAAGCGACGCGCCAGGTCCAGTCTGAATAAGGAATGTATACCCATTACACATAAAAATAACTCAACAAAAAACGTCACACTCTGATCCAGTTTCTAGCTAAAGATGATGCAGTGATATGGACAGACAAGGGCAAGCCTATAAGACTATCCTTTGAGCATTTGTAGTCAAATAAAAATCTGTTTTTTTTTGCTTGTTTGATATTTGGATAAATGTTAGTTATAACTTGCCACCATCCAATATGACCATTGGCAGTATATATAGAAAGAAAGGAAAGAAAATGTGTGAACATAAATGAGTAAGAACTACCCCTTCAACATTTGCGGAGGTAAAGACTAGCCAGATGTAACATTTATTTAGTTCATACTCACTTAATGTCGCCGTTAGACATCGGTACTGGCAGCTTCCCCATCTCCTGTAGCCGCTCTTGCATGTGGGACGTCATCTCCTTCGGCAAACGCCACACGAAAATGCATCTGAAAATGAACCAGTACTATGTAAGCCATAACTTTTTTCACCATTTTGTTTATGCTGGAATCTGTGTAAATGCATTGTATTTCGATTGAAACACATTTTTCTAGAGTAACACACTGTGGAGTTGGCATCTCCTCGTGTGTACATGCCATATTTGCAGGATCTCGTAAGATGCTTTAGCCTAGAATTTACGCCTGGAGATATGACATATCCACAAGAGGGGATGCCAGCTTCCAGAACACTTACTCTCATACTTTTATTTTATCACATAACTTATGGTGTGGGAGTGGAATAACACCATTCTATATTTTTGATATACCACCAGTTGTATAAATATGCAAATAAGCTTAGTATGCACTGTCAAAAAAAATCGATAATGACTGTGATTCAATTCCTACGGTTTATGTTGGTTTCGCGTGTTAAAGCGACAGGCAAAATGCAAAAAAAAGTCGATATGTGAGTTATGTGATAAATAGAATCTAACATTCGTTCTCATTCATTACTGAATTTATTAAACGTGTTAGCAAAATTGATATAATGCTCGGCAACAGCCTCACATTATATCACTTTTCCAACTCGTTTAATGAATTCAATAATGAATGAGTACATGAGAATGCACTACCAGTAATCCATCATCTCTATAGAACCATGACCACAAGGTTGTTCCATGGAGCACTGATGTCGCCGGCCATGTGCTTATTTCAGCTTGGTTAGGTTGCAGGTAAAATTTTATGAAAAGGGGCATAACTCTTCCAAAATGCAAGTCAGAGTTATTGAACATGTTTAACGACATTCCATATGGTAAGATGAAGAAGTGTGCGAAGTTGTATGAACAAAAGTCAAATATTTAGTTATGGCCAAGGTTAGGTTGCAGCTTAAAGTGTGACGGACGATGACAGATGATGGACAAAGTGATCCCTAAGTGTCTGCCATGCTATGCAGTTGACAACAAACAAGAGTCTGGAAGCTGAACACTACAGGTTCTAATATATACACATTGCAGGAACTTAATGATAACTGACCTAGGCGCTGAATCTACGTATCCTCAGATTGAAAAACAGACGTAGCGAGGTGAATGAGAAACTACTGTAACTATATACAAATAAACAACAAAATACAATAGTTCCACGTTGAGCCCTCGAATCATTAATTGAAGCAAACTTACCCATCACCAGATACTGACAGGCATGTGGAGGGGTAAACGTGAAACTAATGTTTCTATATATAAACTAACAACAAGATACAATAATAACATAGCAGCAAACTTACCCATCACCAGATACAGACAACACATGCTTCAAGTCGTTCATGAATCTGACATCCGTAGCAATCTCCGAGTGTCCGAACATCGTGGCCAGTAGCTCTCCACTGTAGAAGTCCAGAATACACAGATTCTTGTCACTACTACTCGTGGCAGCGTATGACCCAGACGGATCAAGTTTCATCCGGAGTAGAATGCCGTCGTCTGATAGAGAGCCCTTGTATTCCTTCTTCTTCTTACCCGTCTTGATATTATAAATTCTGTAATATACAGGAATGATGGGTCACTTACTGGTCCCTTGGGATCATCGAGCCCAATCTGTGTAACTTAAACTGGTGCTAGGGGGCTTGAGAGGTGTTACACCTTATATGACATCTCATGAACAGACTCAATAAAAGCAAGTCTGCTTCTTTTGTCTCTTGTTTGTGTTTGTGGATTGCCTTTTCAGTATTTTACAGTATGTCTACAGGGAGTTGGAAATAGGATAGAAATATTTGGATGTTCAATTAAAGCAACCAGTAAGGAACTTGCTTCTAACAATTAAATCTTGGAAGTTAAGTCCAGATATACCAAAGGCTATCTCAATTACTCAAGCAGAGAACCCGAACACATCTGAGTTAGGTTTTTTATTTTAATAAACACAAATAACTGCACTGTTCTTGTTCTAATCTGCACTGTTGTTTTGCCGTCACACCTTTTCGAAGTTTTCAAGATTTGCATGAAGTTCGATGAAATTGCAATGAATGGTTTTGAAGTTGTAGCGGAAACAAATTTTTAATTGTAGCTAGTATGTTTCTGCCACTTGCCAGAAAAAACATAGATGTAAGTTTTAAGCCTCACTTGCCAGAAAATACACAGATGTAAGTTTTAAGCCTCACTTGCCAGAAAATACGTAGATGTAAGTTGTAAGCCTCATTTGCCAGAAAATACATAGATGTAAGTTTTAAGCCTCACTTGCCAGAAAATACATAGATGTAAGTTTTAAGCCTCACTTGCCAGAAAATACATAGATGTAAGTTTTAAGCCTCACTTGCCAGAAAATACATAGATGTAAGTTTTAAGCCTCACTTGCCAGAAAATACATAGATGTAAGTTTTAAGCCTCAATTGCCAGAAAATACATAGATGTAAGTTTTAAGCCTCACTTGCCAGAAAATACAGGTTTTAAGCCTCATTTCCCAGAAAAAATGTGTACGGTAGCTTTTTTCAAATAACATTAATAGCAGTTATTTGGTTATAAATAATGGTATTTGGAGTTTATATTGAAGTTAGAGCTGGTAGGGTCAAGGTTTATAGAATTATTACCTGAGATTTCTATCCTGGCATGCTATTGCAGCAAATTTCTGAGACGGTTCAACGTCCATGTCGTACAGGGTCATCTTTTCTACCAGGTGATGACCCAGAGTGAACTGGAAGTCTGGTTCCTACAGATAACCAAGGAATAGAATTAGTTAAGATAACATTATTAATTAAATATAAGTAAAACACGCTCAAGAGACTACCTGCATTAAGAGACATCTGTTTCAAATCCTAATTGCAATTCACCTGTATTTAAGAGACCACCTTTGTTAAGAAACCAGTTCTGCTCTTCCCTTAAGGGACCTCGGTAGCGCAGTGGATAAGGCCATCAGCTTTAGAGCTACAGACCTCTGCCCCATGTGGGTTCGCTCCCTGGCAAAGATATGTCTGAAAGGAAAACTTTATCTCATCTCCCTCTGAGACTGATGTCCCAATATGTCCTAATAAGATGTTAACAAGGCGTAAAATCCCATTTCAATTCAGGTCTCTTAATACAGGTTTGACTGTATATATAAAATATGTTAGACATCATGTGGGAGGTTGTTTTATGAAGGATATTTATAGTTAAAATATTTACTTTAAGTTAAAGTTTATCAATTTCCCTCTCAGTGCATATATTTAAGAATGCTTTTTTCTCCCATTTCTGCTCATGTGAGATAGGCATTTTCCTCATGTGAGATAACTCTATCTTACATGACATGTGACTTATGACGTCATGACGTTACGTCGACGTCGCCTTATTCTTGCGTTAAATCAGCAAAGTCATTGATTTTATGCCGGTAATAAACACATAATGGGAGAAAAATAATCCATCATGAGTGATCCATATGAGATAGGGAAATCTCACCCTCGGGATCAGAATTGCAACCAGGCACTCGGCAGAGCCTCGTCCCTGGTTACAATTCTGACCCTCGGGTGAGATTTCCCTATCTCATATGGATACTCATGATGGATTCTTATATTCTCCCATTTTTAGTCATGTGAGAAAGGTGCTTTCCTCGTGAGATAATTCTGTCTCACATGACATGTGACTTACATGAACCATCATGACGTCACGTTGGTGACATCGCCATATTCTAGCGTAAAATCCAATATTGTCATTGAAGTATGCCTGTACTAAGCGCATAATGGGAGAAAAATAATCCATCATGAGTTTATCAATGTGAGATAGGGAAATCTTACCCTCGGGATCAGAATTGCAACAAGGAACTCGTCAGAGCCTCGTCCCTAGTTACAATTCTGACCCTCGGGTGAGATTTCCCTATCTCACATGGATACTTATGATGGATTCTTATAATCTTTTTATGCTGTGTTTAACCCCTATCGCTCTATTTTCTCCTTGAACCTCTTGTTTTTTACCTTTTCCTGTGTATTAACAAGACACTTGTGCAGTTGTCCGATTATGCTCGTGATGAGTTTTTCCATATGTAAGTTTATGCAAAAAAAATTGACCCCTGTGGGGGGCCTAATTGCCCCCAGGGTCAACAGCTGCATGAATTATTCATACCTGTTGTAAGTTCCTGAACAGTATAGATTTATCAGCCCCACAGGTCAGCATCTTCATCTGTCCGTCCGTCTCCGTGAACTTGACGGCGGATATAGACGAGGAATGGTCAGAGAGGGTCTGTAGTAGCCCGTATTGCTGCTCTGTGTCGTAGACGTGTATGAGCCGGTCTCGACTGGAGGATGCCAACACCTTGGGTCCTGGACACGACAGTAAAATAGTCAGTTATTTACTGATAAACAATATTTTAAAGTGTGAAATATTTTGAAAATTGCAAACATAACTCACTATCGGAGTATGAGTAATAATAGAAAAGGTTACAGGTCTAGTTTCCTTCAAGTACTTCAAATAAATGCAGAAAGAATGCAGAAGAGAAAAAATAATAATGGAGAATGAACAGAGAATGAAAGGAATGCATGCATGCAGAATGATGGACCATGCATTGTTCACAAAAATAAATGCCGAGAGCTTTTTATTCCTTTGCACAAGGGTTTTCCAGTCTTCGACACTAATTTTAATCATCGTATAATAACGGCTTGATTTAAATTCCTGCCCCTGGACACATACTCTTTAACAAGCTGATAGAGAAATATTTACCATTTTTCCATTTTGCATATTCCAGACACAACACTTCAGATTCATGAGCCTCTATATGTCGTATTTCTGCCAGATGATGTAGTTCATGGATCCTGTAATAACATGCACAAATAAATATATATCACACTTTTCCCTGGCTATTTTTATATCATGGGAAAACCTAGTTTCTGTTTTATCTCATGCTGATATAGGTCATGCTCTTTTAGAAGTTAAAACTGATGTTACACATCCTCTAATTTAACCAATATTTCATAATGAGGTAATAAATTTTCATCCGCTCCCCACACCCACCCCACACAAACAACTTCCTGTCTTTTCTTCATTTGTAAACATTTACAGAAACAAATAAATGAAGTTTAAAAGTACTATATTTATGTTCTGATGGGGTCGGGTCATCTGAGGCAGTATGCTGGTTAACAAGTTTTGAAGATGTTTGAAGTAATTAGTTTGTTACGTTACTGATGAGTTACTGATGAGTTACTGATGAGTTGAAACAAAACAAAACTCGTGTAACAAGTACTTAGTTTTAGCCTTGCCAATCTAGGCCAGCCTTCAATAATTGTCAATTTAGTTATTCATTTTATCTCCGAGCTTATTCGTGTTTTACCTACCGGACATTACCCTGCCTATCGCCGGATGCCAGATGTTGACCGTCCGGACTGACCTGTATGGACCGGATGCCATTCTTGTCGTCATAGTTGGTGTCCGTCTTGTCTGTAGCACCGGCTATAAAGGAGGAGCAACTTCAATATTGCATCATGGGAGTATTTCTCCATTGCGCATCTATTAGTTTAATGAAGCGGTCTTTCAGGACTACCATGTTCAGAATTGCGAAAATGAATGAACCACTTTTTCAGAAAAGTGAGGATAAACACCAGCTTTTTCAGAACTACCACTGGGAGAACTAGTAGAACTATCACAGAAGGTGATAAATACACTTCCCCCCAACACCTGCTTAAATACTAAGTCAAAGTGCCATAATTCTGTAATAAATCAGGCAATCAACAATGGGTGCGGTAGAGGGACATAAGGTCATCAGTTCTTATGTGTATACAGTTTGGGAACAACCCATTCAAAACTGTTTGAGGAATGCAAGTAATAACAAGAGCTGTCGGAGAACAACGCAGCTCGACTATTCGATTTTTCAGAGAATAATAAATTTATAGCTAGTATATACCATCAGAAAACAAGGCTACAACAATGTGGGGTGAGGCTGTGGGCACAACATAACTATGTGTAAGAACTGACCAAAACTACACAGAAATATGTAAAAAAAAACAACTAAAAAAATAACGAGTTTTGAGTGGGGTGCGGGGTGGTGGAGAGGCGGGGGTGCCCCAATATGCAAACCTAAATCTGCCTTTATTGCACATTTTATGGGCCATCACAATTTGGGTTCCATGGAAGCACCCCCCCCCCCCCCCCCAAATTCTGATAGCCCTAAAAATGTGTCTGTTTCACATCAAATTTTGCGTGTAAGCTGGGTTTACAGGTCTATATCTCTTACATTTCTTGTCCTAGCTGAACTAAATTTTGGAATTGGTTTCCTTATAGTATGTTGTAAAGGGTTGGATAAGTAATGTTGTCTTCAGCAAATTCTGGGGGGGGGGATGGAGCCCATGCCCCAATATGCAAACCTAAATCTGCCTTTATTGCACATTTTATGGGCCATCACAATTTGGGTTCCATGGGAGCCCAGAATTTGCAGAAGACAAAATTACTTATCCTTTATACTTTACCAATTCCAAAATTTAGTTCAGCTAGGACAAGAAATGTTAGAGATATAGACCTGTAAACCCAGCTTACACGCAAAATTTGATGTGAAACAGACACATTTTAAGGGCTATCAGAATTTGGGTTCCATGGGAGCCCAGGGGTTACAGGAACCAAAATTACTTAAGCAGCCCTTAAGATAATGCTATAAGGAAGCTCATGGCCAAATTTGGTTGTGCTAGGGTAAGAATTGTAAGAGATATAGACTTGTAAACACAGCTTACACGCAAAATTTGATGTGAAATGGGACACATTTTATGGGCTATCATAATTTGGGTTCCATGGGAGCCCATGGGTTACAGGAACCAAAATTGCTTATGCAGTCCTTAAGATAATGCTATAAGGAAGCCCATGGTCAAATTTGGTTGTGTTAGGATAAGAAATGTAAGAGATATAGACTTGTAAACACAGCTTACACGCAAACCTTGATGTGGGACGCCAACGCCGTTTCCGGGGTTGATTACATAAGCTCTCTTATTCTTCGAATAGCGAGCTAAAAATGTGTTACGGAACGCGACAATTGTTTATGCCACGGGACGTTACTGATGACGTGATTCCTATATAGCCCTCTCTTTACTTTGTGGGAGCGAGGGTACAATGATGAACAGATTTTATTTTTCATAACTACTATGGTAAGAATACAGGATAAGAATTGTTATTCAGACATTATATAAATGTGATTCAAATCCTTAAGCACATCTGTCACTAATCCTCAGAATAAATTGCACAAGGTTCAGTAGACCACTCATCTCCCAAGCTTCCCTCACAAAACTTCAACAAAAGAATACGAAGCCTGGTCCCATAAATTTAATATCTCATGCCCATTGTAGACATTTAAGCGAATACTTACACGGGTTATAATCCACATTGCAAAGGGAGGTAAGACTGGGATCCATATACATCACTTTCAGTAATTCCTGAAAGAAATAAGGGAGAAAGATAGTCAAAAATGAAACAGGCACATCTGTTAAGCATTCAAACGCATTTGGTAAAAAAAACTGCAATCAAATTGGTTGACATTTAAAACCTAATTAAAAAGTAATTAAGACAAACACAACGAAAATCAAAGATTGTCATGAGTCTCATGAAACCCTTACCCATTTTATCACACATTTGTCACACATTTGTTGAGCATTTACAGATTTTATCACACATCTGTTGAGCAATTACAGATTTTGTCACACATTTGTTCAGCCTTAACCAAATTAACTCACACATTTGTTAATCCTTAACCATTTTTATCACATTTATAAGTAACTGCATATTTTATCACACATTTGTTCAGCTTTTACAAATTAAATCACACATTTGTTAAGCCTTAACCATTTTTATCACACATTTATAAGTAATTGCAGTTTTTATCACACATTTGTTCAGCTTTTACAAATTAAATCACACATTTGTTAAGCCTTAACCATTTTTATCACACATTTATAAGTAATTGCAGTTTTAATCACACATTTGTTCAGCCTTAACCCAATTAAATCACACATTTGCTAAGCCTTAACCATTTTTTATCACACCTTTGTTCGCTTTTACAAATTAAATCACACATTTGTTAAGCCTTAACTATTTAATCACATATTTGTTCAACTTTAACAATTTTATCACACATTGGTTAAGCGTTACATTTGTTATTGCAAGTATGAACAAGTGAAGCACCAACAGTGGTGCAGGATTGTGCATTCAATATTTTAACTGAAATTTCTAAGTAAAATGAACACATATAATGAACATGTGTGCCAGGTTTCAAAGCTTTCTGACAATTTGATTTTGAGAAATGAGGAAAAACAAAAACTTTAACCCAAAACTTTAACCAAAACGTCAAAATGTGTAGACTGACAGACAGACAGATGGAGACAGATGGACGGAAATCACCAAACTATAAGCCTGGATTGGCTACGTAATCCGGCTAAAACAATTTTACTGTTGCTTGCATGTTTTAATTCATCAACATCAGGTTTCTCTTCTAGTAAAGCGTTATTAATTATAACTAGAACTATCACCGATGCTGATGAATACCCCGCTGTTTATATGCATTCTAAGTCAACCAAAGGGCCATAATTCTGTACTAAATTAAGCAATCAACAATGTGTTTGGTAGAGGGACACAAGTTAATCAAATGTTATGTGTATATGAACTTTGGGAATAATCCACTGGAAACTGTTTGAGAAATGCAAGTAATAACAAGAGGTCAATGACCTTGAAGCTCTACTGATTGATTTTGATTTCAGGAAGTAGTCGCTACAGACTTGTTTTTTGAAAATCTATTTTTAACCGTGGCGGCCATCTTGAATTTCCGGCCGACCTGAAATTTTGCTAGGATCAATTAGATATTAAGAGCAACATTCCTGTGAAGTTTCATGAAAATCCATCAAGCAGTTTCGGAGGAATAGTCGCTACAAGTTTTCATTATATAACTCTATGTAAACAAAGATGGCCGCTGGCAGCCATGTTTAACGTCAAATCAAAACGATTTTCGACAAGGACCAACATCATGTCATACTGATCATTTTAGAAAAAGTCCCATATCAATATCTCTTATAGTTTTGAAGAAGTAGTCGCTACAAACTTATTTATTTTAAATCTATTTTTAGCTGTGGCGGCCATCTTGAATTTCCGGCCGACCTGAAATTTTTCTAGGATCAACTAGACATCAAGAGCAACATTCCTGTGAAGTTTCATGAACATCCGTCAAGTAGTTTCAGAGGAGTAGTCGCTACAAGTTTTTTCTATATAACTCTATGTAACCAAAGATGGCCACTGGCAGCCATGTTTAATGTCAAATCAAAATAATTTTCCACAAGGATCAACATCATGTCATGCTGATCATTTTAGAAAAAGTCCCATATCAATATCACTTATAGTCGCTACAAACTTATTTTTTAAAAATCTATTTTTAGCTGTGACGGCCATCTTGAATTTCTGGCAGATTTGAAATTTTGCTAGGATCAATTAGACATCAAGAGCAACATTCCTGTAAAGTTTCATGACAATCCGCCAAGTAGTTTCAGAGGAGTAGTCGCTACAAATTTTTACTATATAACTCTATGTAAACAAAGATGGCCACTGGCAGCCATGTTTAACGTTGAATCAAAACGATTTTTGACAAGGATCAACATCATGTCATGCTGATCATTTTAGAAAAAGTCCCATATCAATATCACTTATAGTTTTCAAGAAGCAGTCGCTACAAACTTGTACTTTAAAACTCTATTTTTAGCTTTGGCGGCCATCTTGGATTTCACATCAACATGAATTTTTGCTAGGATCAACTAGACTTTATGGGCAACATTTCTGTAAAGTTTCATGAATATCCATCCAGTAGTTTCAGAGGAGTTGTCGCTACAAATTAAAAGTTTACGGACAGACGGACGGCCGGACGGACGGACAGATGGACGACGGACGCCGCACCACGGCATAAGCTCTGCTGATCACTGACAATCGTTGACAAGGTCAAGTTTCAGGTTAAACTTTTTTCAAAGAGAAATAATTCAAAAATAAGAATCAGAAAGATATGGGCCTTTATAAGATGTATTCATTGGATCATGTTGAAGATGTGTGCGAAGTTTCATTGTTGTAGACCTAGATCTAATATTTTTAAAGTGATTAGACACAATCACTTGTAAAATGCAATGTTAAGTTCCAGGTTAAACTTTTTCTCAAAGGGGAATTATTCAAACAATATGAACCAGAGTTATGGACCTTTATCAGATGTATTCATTGGATCATACTGAAGATGTTTACAAAGTTTCATTGTTGTAGACCTTATACTTTGAAAGTTATTAGCCACAATCAGTGGCCAGGTAAAAGTTAACAAACAGACAGACGGACGGACGAATAAATGATACATGGTGTGCCTTTTAATCTGGGCAGGTTGCATTGCGAGTCTTTTGTTTTAGCACTGCGCCACTTTTTTTTGGAAACACTCTGAGGCTTTTATTCAGACTCAGGGTAGCATAAAACATGATTTTATTCAACTACTTAAAAACGTGTTGCGGGACTAGTCCCAAAAAGTAAAAAAGTTACACAAAGCATCAGCTTGCATAAAAAAAGTCCCACAAGGTATCTCTGGTGAGCTGAACGCACAGACGACAGACAATGCAAAGACAAAATACGTCCCTATGGGCACATGAAACTGTGTTACGTGACGCAACGCAATCAATTACTATAAAACCTCCAGTGCACTTTGTGAAGCGGGGTATAATAATGCTGGATACCAACAAGATGATACTAATACATGTCGTCTAATCAAACATGTATATTATCAATATACATACAATCACGGCATCTGCTATATATAGATACAGCTATAAATAGATACGATACAGCTATATATAGATACAGCTATATATAGATATAGCTATATAAATAGATACAGCACAAATATAGATACAGCTATATATAGGTACAGCACAAATATATCCAGCCAATCAAAACTCTCTATTGCCGAACTCCACATACCACACATGTCATACAATTATATATGTTTTATTCACATTTGTGTTCTTAATTTTGTTATTATTAATGTTGTTGTTGTTTTCTTCTTTTCTGTTTTCATAGTAAATTAGTGTTTACCCTATATTTTTAACCAATCAGTTACCTCAAATATTTCAGATACTTGCACCTATTATTGATGAAGATTTTACAACCAGCACTCTTCATAATTAAGAGCGTGACCTACATAGAGACTACCGATAAACCTGTGGTAAATACCAATCCGGATAGAGTCTATGATGAGAAAGCTTAATAGTGAAGATTTCTCTTCATGGCTCTATCCTATACTTAGTGGGTACATAAATGTGTTAACTTATATTTATATGACATGTACCTCCTTCTTTTTTTCCCATAAATATCGGAAAATATATCCCATATTGATCAACTGTATACAGAATCAGTTATAAAGTTTGAAATCTTCAATTCTTGTTACATAGAAATGAAATGAATGTTATTATAAGTACAAACACAGATCTCCAGGGGGTCATTTATATAATCTTCAGAACAATGTTATATAGGGTAAGGTGGTGGATAAACATAAACCTGGGCCAGTCACTGTCAGTCAGGAAACAACCTGCATAATTGGGTGTAGCTAGAAAGAAAGTTATACACAAGGTTGTGTATATAAACGAGGAATTTACTACAATCTCAGGGCTTTTTTCCCTTTTATAACAGGGGCCGAAATTCGGCTACTTCACAATTAGAAATTGGTAATTTTTTCACAATTGGGGCCGATTTTTTTCACAATTTAAATCTTTTTTTCTTTTTTTTTGGTGAACAACATTTCATCAATATTGTCTTGTTTTGGATACATTTACATTATAAAGTATATCTAAAATGTAACATATTATGCTGAATAATTGTACATTTGTTTTATAATGTTCTCCTCCCACAAAAGCCATGTTTGCATGTACCGAGTAATATTACTTTTAACAATTAATCTCATACTTTTTTCACAAATCAGACAGTTATCGTGCTTTTTGACCAGGCTAGGGAGTCTTCACAATTCTCAGAATAAAAGCCCTGAACCTGTACCATGTAAGCACTTCCATTCCAGTCAGAGCTGTTTACCTTCATTCAACTGATTCACACAAATATTTTACTATAGCGAAGTCGATAATTACCATGTTTTGACATCTCAGGGTCTTAGGGGTGGTGAAAGGATTGACAATCAGCTTAACTTAAAGTACTCTCAAAAACCATCAATTTTATGATGACACAGTTGTGACAACTGCCGTAAAGCCCCCATGGCAAACATTCTCCAGGGAAATTGAATTGAATGTTGTTTAAAGGCTCGTCAACACAGTATAGGTTACTTAGAGCCAACCCAGAGAGAGGAGAAAGGATACATAGGAATCCGGGAACAGTGCCCTACTCTTATTATCGAATAGATTCCTATGGTTCTTTAATGTGCTCGGAGGATAGACCGATACACGGGACAGCCCGGTTTGAGTCCCTATCCGACTGACGAGGCTAAGGGAGAACATACACCATTGTAGTTAACGAGACGGGTGTTCCGCGGAACACGTGTGTCCTCTGTCAGGGCTTTGTCAGTATAACAAGTTTTTTTGGACCCAGATAAATGACCTTGACAAACTGGCCTGAATAAGTTTTCGTGAAGAGAAAAATTAGTATTTAACCCATATAATGACCTTCAGTGTAAAACTGACTTTTATATTTTAGCATGGTCATGTCAATGTTGTCATGGTAAGTATATACTGAAAATTTGAAGAGAAATATCAAGAAATGAGAAAGTTATAGCCAACATTAAGAAAAAAACGAGTATTTAAGCTGTATAATGACCTTCAGTGTGACCTTGATCTTTATTTTTTAGCATAGTCATGTCGATGTTGTCATGATGAGTATATATTGAAAGTTGGATGAAGAAATATGTTTAGAAGCAATGTGACACATATAACGATTACGAACAAATGGGCTACTAACAAGATGTATAAAATATTAATAGAACTGCTGTTTTTCTATATTAATAGAACTGCTGTTTTTCTTAAAAGCGGGTAGAACAAGTACCATAAATATACATCTGTTTTGAAACCCAAAATTATAATGTCCTTGTTAAGTATTGAATTAAGTCTGCATTTGATTTGGGTCTATCAAAGGTGCACCATTACCCACAACCTTAATTAAAAAGTATCAACTCCATTTTTTTTCCAAATAGTAACTACCCACTAAAATGCCTATTGACGCCTTGCAAAAAGAAACAAAATAAGTTGCTTCACACTCGTGTAGTCAGTCTGGCACAAACTTGCAATATACTTACAACATGATGGGACTACAAACAAAAAAGGTCAATTTTGTAAACTGTAGTTTATACATACATATAAAAAGTATTTATTTAGTGTTAAATTATATTGTAAAGTCTGTGCTTTAAATGAAAACAAATCTGTTAAGGAGAGTTGGACTTTCATTGACTTAGTCTGAGTAAGAGGACCTGTTTCGGAAAAGGAAAAGGAGGCCACATTGGGAATTAAATCAAATAAACATTTCTGCTCTGTTCTGCAACATACAAATCTTTTTCATTTCCCACTTATCAAAAATCCTCCAGTTTCCCATCTTTCCTGCTTTATTTAGCAAGAGCACCGCCTAGCGGGGCATATACGCCCGTCGTTGGCAAGGTTTTCCAGGTTAAACCTTTTTTCAAAGGGAAATAATTCAAGAACTATGAACTAGAGTTATGGGCCTTTATCAGATGTGTTAATTGGATCATCTTGAAGGTGTGTGCAAAGTTTTATTGCAGCAGACCAAATACTTTGAAAGTTATAACCCACAATCACTTGTAATAGGCAAGGTTAAGTTCCAGGTTAAACCTTTTTTAAAGGGGAATAATTCAAAAACTATGAACTAGAGAGTTCTGGGCCTTTATCAGATGTATTCATTGGATCAGGCTGAAAATTTGTACAAAGTTTCATTGTTGTTGATCTTATATTTCGAGTCATTAGCCACAATCAGTTGTCAGGTAAAAGTTAACGGACAGGCTGACGGACGGATAACGTCATGACATATGTCCCTACCAGCATATAAATATAAAAAATATCACCAACTTCATTTCAGAATGTTATAGTCTCACTTAAGATGTATTATATCCTGAAATTGATGTGACTTTGGACTATAACAACAGCACAAGAATAACTATTAACAAAGTGTTCCGTTCATGTCATCATTCTAAACACAACACGCATATATGATAAATTGTCACGGTTTACAACTCCTCTCATAACCTACTCACATGTGAGTAGATGTTACTCTTGTATGTCGCAGTTTCCGACATGTGTGGATCCAGATTCCAGACACGTATAGTGTCATCACTTGAGCACGTGAAAAATGACTGTGGTGGAAGCACGGGAGTCTGCCCTGGCTCTAAGGTAGGGTATACCTGTAAAATACAATATGTGAATATAGCTGTAACAAAAACACAAATCCTAGCTAGAAAAGATATCACTACATGCAGCCATCATGCACACTTAAAACAATAAGCTATTCAAAACAGGGTCAGCAACAGCTAGTCATAGCTTATGCCCTATTAAAAAAAACATTCAAACATTTTACTTGTCTACTATCAGACTTCGGTCAATGCCTTAATGCCTTGTCTGACTCTTTACTAAATGAGAAGAGTAGATATTTCCAATGACAAATCTATAAGCAACATATATGCCTTCTTCCGTTAATTTGAAATGTTTGCCACATAATATTCATGTGTTTTTTTGTTGTTTTTCCTTTTTTTTTCCTTTTTTTTTCTTTATATTTATTTTACATCGATTGCAAAACAAGTTCTTGCAACTTAGATGAATCACTCTCGATGGCTTCCTGAGTAGAACCAGTACTAAGCAATGTGATTAATTATCTTGCTCGAGGATAAATAATGTGGCCGCGACGGAGGATCGATCCCACGATCTCTCAATCAGGAGTTCGGCGCTCTACCACTGGACCACGCACTCCATTCAAAACGACTTCTCCCGATCTTAAATATTATTTGAATTGCTGGACAGCGTTATTATCTGTTAGACTGTAAACTACAATTCAATTTGAAGTTTTTTTCATCAACAGTTATCTAGCAGGGATTTTTTTCAAGAAAATTGGGAAAAGGCTAGGCCTGCTGATTGAGAAAAAGAAGCAGGAGACTGACCAAATTGGGGGGAAATAGTGATTTTCGTTGTTTAGGGGAATGTTTTATAAGGGAAAATTTTCATTAAAATGTATGTTTATAATATCAATCAGCTTGTATCATTCATTTTTTTAACATACAAACTATGTAAAGTCTGTCACTTTTTTTTTTCTTTTTTTTTTTAAAGATTGGGAATTTTTTTACCCCAGAATAGGGAAAAATAATAAGAGTGTTTTGCAAATGGGAAGAGGCCGATTTTTGACCCCACTTAAATAGGTTAAAAAAGCCCTGTCTAGAGATATACAAGTAAGCATTTGTCCACCATGAGGCGCCATGTATTACTATTGTGCTCCTCACCTCGACACCATACACACAGGAACTGTGATACAAGAATGACCAGGCCTTGCCGATCTTCTTCAAGTCATGGACGTCCCAGACATACACACTGTGGTCATTGTATATACATGTCACCTGCAAATAGTAGTATTGGCAATTTATAGGCAGATCCTAATTATTTATAATTATTAAACATCTATAAAACTATAACTTGGCGAGCTGTTCAAGAAACTAACACACCAAATAACGGCAAAATTACAATACAGAACCTTTTATCTCTATCCAGGTGTAAGGTCATATAATAATGTAAATGTGCCGATTAAATGTATAGAATATTTTACGGATTCTTAAAATATCCGTGATTGAATTTGCTTAAATGAATTGTGAGTTGGTAACTTTAAATTCAACGCTCCAGTAAGGGGATCTGCCTTCATTGCACATTTTATGGGCCATCACAATTTGGGTTCCATGGGAGCCCAGAATTTGTAAAAGACAAAATTACTTACGCAACCCTTTACAACATACTATAAGGAAACCAATTCCCAAATTTAGCTGAGCTAAGACAAGAAATGTAAGAGATATAGACCTATAAACACAGGTTACATACAAAATTTGATGTGAAATGGGACACATTTTAAGAGCTACCAGAATTTGGGTTCCATGGCAGCCCAGGGGTTACCGGAACCAAAATTACTCATGCAGCCCTTAAGATAATGCTATAAGGAAGCCCATGGCCAAATTTGGTTGTGCTAGGATAAGAAATGTAAGGGCTATTCCACTAAAACATACATGGGACCCCAGGAAGGCACTTTTGAAATCCACCCACCCATAGATGCAAACTTGAGTTTGCAAGACCCACCTCTAGAATTTAATTTGGCTAAAATACACCCACCCTATAGATTTTATTTATTTATTTATGTTGAACTACATATATATTTACATATGAACTACATACAAACATGACAACTGCTTGAAGAACGTAAGTGGTTCTAGCCACAGTCAGTAAACTGGGAAAAGTTCTAGGCTGGCTGATATTGAGAAAAAGAAGTATGAGATTGTCAAAATTGGGGAAAAAAAGAGCACGATTTTCTTAAGGGAATGTTTTGAAAGAGAAAACGTTTATTAAAATATATGCTTTAGGTATAATATCAATAAGGTATTGAATTTAGCAATGATTTTAACATACAACATACAAACAATAGAAAGTAATTTTCTATAAAAAAAAATATACATTGGGAATGTTTTTACCCAGGATTGGGAAAATAAGGAGTTGTTTTGAAATGGGAATAGGCTGAATTTCCGCCCCACTTAAATAGGTTAAAAAAACAAACTGATAAGGTTCTATTTTCCTTTGTTTTCCTTTTATTTATCCATTGCATCATATAAGAAAAACTATATTATTTTCTTTTACAGTTTTATAATCGCGCCGCGTATCACGTCAAAAAACGTACCAGGTCCCGCAAATTAAACCATCCAAAACAGGTGCGTGTTCCCGGTGTTATTTAGCAGTTTGCATTTGTGAAGAAGCTTTCATCGTTAAGCATTTTGTATGATACAGACTTGCTAAAATACAGCAATTCATCGAAAAATAATAATATGAAATGGAAATCACCGTTCAAACTATTAATATTCGAGTGATCTTTCTGCTTAGATTTTTTGGATTTTCAACAAATACGTCAGACACAATAAAACACAACTTCTGGTTGGATTTTAGTTTTGAAAGTCTGATTGTCCCGAGATTGTCCGGGTGGCATTCGCGGCCATTTTTACGGCGATGTGTGAAAATATCACGATCCTGAAAATTACACCCATGCATAGATGTGAAATTTGTTTTAAACCACCCAGGCACAGAACCACATTTTGGCAAATAGGGTTCACCAATAGATTTTTATTAAATTGCCGTCCTGGGGTCCCGGGTATGTTTTAATGGAATAGCCCTTAGAGAGATAGACTTGTAAACACTGCTAACACATAAACCGTGATGTGGGATACCGACGCCAACGCGGTGCGGGGGCGAGTACATAAGCTCTCTTATTTTTCGAATGGTCAAGCTAAAAATGAGTACTTTGAAATATAAACATGTAATTTATGTGGATGCGCGGTCTGTCTGGAGCACTGCGGGTGATAGTTACAGAAGGTAGGTGTGCATGTTTATTGGGATACTATGAGGGGTGGGGGTGGGTGGGTGTATTGGGATACTATGAGGGGTGGGGGGGTGTATTGCACTTACTTTTCTGCTATAGTCATCAAAGCGGATGGCCATGGTATCAGGATATTTTTTATTCTCATCTTTGTTTGGAGTTATATGACTGAAATAGAAGGAACAGTATATTGAGACACATAATTATTGTAATCTATAATGTTTATTTTATACTACGATACATGCAATACTTAACATAAATAATTCAACAAACTTATATTTTAAAATCAGTGCGTTTCTTCAAATTAGATATCAATATAAGAAAGAGCTGTACATTTGGAGATTTCTTTGATACTATATACGGACATCTTACCTTAAAATATAGTCATAGTAATATCCGCATCAACCAATCAAAAGATACAACCTCCCCTATCAAATTGTTACGCTCTAACACTTTATCACAGTTCGGTTCATTCTCCCTTAACTTCAACTTCAACAAGACACTTTCCCTTAGCCTCGTCCATCGGATGGGGACGTAAACCCAGCGGTCCCGTGTATTGGTCTATCCTCCGAGCACGTTGAAGAACCATAGGAATCTATTTGATAATAAGAGTAGGGCACTGTTCTAGGATTCCTATGTATCCTTCCCTCTCTCTGGGGCGGCTGTAAATAACCTATACTGTGTTGATGAGGCGTTAAAGAACATTCAATTCAACATCAGAGCCCTTTACTCTTTTCTCCATAAAACACACCATCATACCTGTGACTAACAGCAGTCGTCTAGGTAGTGTCACAACAAAATGTTACTAAAAGCGGGTTCCATGGAACATGTGTTGCCTGCTATGTGCTTATTAGGCCAATCTAACTATAAAGTTTGAAGTTAAGGGGTGCAATCTTTCATGTATTAGGAAGAAGAAATATTTTTTCGGCTTCTTAATGTTATAAGAAAAGGAGCATAACTCTGCATTCAAAATTGACATTCAACATTATTGGACATGTCAATATCTTAAGTCCCCTTGATACAACACCCCGTACCTAGGACTAACAGCAGCCGCCACATCTACACCTAGATGATGAGGTCGAGGTAGTGTCACAACAAAATGTAGAGATGAGGCGTCGAACACGCGCACAACCCCATTACCACAACCCACAAATATATAGTCATCAGCAGCCGATATACAACTGGCACCCGTTGTCTGAAACGAAAATTCAGTATCAGATCTATGCACTAATAAATATCAATAGTCTTAAGACAGAATAAATCAGCTAAAAATAGCTATTCGCTTTTTTCAAAACAGACAGGCTAATCAATCAATGCATCAACTTAACTTAACAATCAATGCATCAACTTAACATCAACTGAACTAAAATAAAACTTTACTATGACTATATATTTGACTTGTTCTAGAGTCTAGAGTTGTGGATAACTAAATCACATATAGGTTTTTTTACACTGGCTTTTTCATGCTTTACAATAAAGGAATTAAAAGAAATAAGAATGACATTTGAATTTGTCAGTCTAACAGCTTGTCTAATCAAAGACAAAAAATGGCTTTTAGGACATAAAATACCACTGTTGTGGTTGAACTTAACATCAACGACGACTCGTTAAGGCACGCTTATTGTACCCAACATTGCGAGTTATGTGATAATTAGAATCTCGAATTAGTGCTGATTTATAACTGAATTAGCTGAACTCCCTGGCAAAAACGATATGAAGGTCGATAAGTCGTTGCACTGAAATATATTTCCAACTCGTTTAAAAAAATTAAAACAATCAAGTTTAACATATAACTTTACACAAAAATTAGTACGAGGGGGGTTCAATATATTCTGTCACTGGTATTTGGAACTAACGGATACTGGAAATATTAAAAAACTTCTTATTACAATCCTTCAAAGTATTCCCCCTGAACAGATACACACTTTCAGAGGCGCGCTATCCATGACGCAGCAAAGTAGTCTCCCCTTTGTATACTGTTATTCTGGCACCAAGAGCACTTCTGGAAGCATAGCGTCTAACAGAGAGGTTTTTCTTCAGCAAAGGGAATAGGAAACAGTCACAGGGACTAAGGTCGGGAGAAAAAGGCGGGTGTTCAAGCTGTACCACTTCTTCTTGCTCCAAGAAAGACTGCACAGTTTTAGCTTTGTGAGCTGAGGCATTGTCATGAATCAGCTGGATGCCATTCAAAACTTTACTTGGGCAATTTTTCTTGTAATTATTTTTGACTGCTTTGAGAACTTTGTCCTTGTAAAATTTGGCCGTGATGGTTTTTCCCTGTTTGCATGGAATTTGTACCACAGGGCCACTGGAATTAAAGAAAATTGCATACAAAACCTGTTTAGCGCTTTTTGTTCGTTTTGCAATAACCGGTTACCCAACCATTGTTTATTGTTTATCTGCCGCTGGGGCTCAGAACAGTACACCCACGTTTTATCTCCAGTGAGCAACTCAGAATTTTTTCTAGGATGACAATTTTCATATTTTTTAAGAAGATTTTTAGCACATTTTAAGCATTTCGCCTTTTGTTCAGTTGACAGCAAATGAGGGACCCATCTAGCACAAAGCTTCTTTAATTTCAAACAGTTGGTCAAAATGTGATGAGTTGTGCCTTCTGAGATGCCAAGACTATTAGCTATCTTAGAAACTGTATACCGCCCACCTTCGTCTACCATGCCTTCACAGCATCAATGTTCTCCTTTGTTGCTGCAACAACAGGCCCGCCAGGACGGTTACGGTCTTTAATGCTAAGTTTAGCCCTTTTAAATGTCTAGCCCAACGAAAAACTGTTCTCAATGTCACGGCAGAACTGCCATGTACACGGCACAGTTCAGCATAAATCTCTTTTGCAGGTACTTTTAAAGCAACCCTGGCTTTAATGTAAGCCCTAATTTCATTTTTTTCTTCACTTTTCATGATAGCATTGAAATATAGCCACTATACATGAGTGCGCATAATTCAACCATGGATATCTCCGTCAACTGTTATCGGATTAAACCGCTATTTTGCACGTACATAGTTTTCAGTGCGGTAATGTAAGGCGGTTTCTACAGAAGCGCATAAGTGACAGAATATATTGAATGCCCCTCGTACAAGTTGACAATGTTAACCGAGCTAACCATCAACAATCATAGCGGAATGGGTAGTTCGGTTTTAGAACTGTTGTCTGGCGGAGGTAAGTCCGAGGGAAAACCTATCCTTCATTTCATCTCCATCTGAGGTTGCTGTCCCAATATAACGTGATGTGTAAACAAAACATAAAAATCTATTTCATGTCAAAGCTCCAACTGGGGACTGATTTCATTTTTCGCCGCAAAAACATTACGATAAGCAATTACCCGTAACTCCACCCATTTATCCATCTGCCGTTTCTCATTGAACTGACACAGGAAGCCCGACTGAGTGATACAAAATGTACTTTTTTCTTGGCGCCCGGAGCCAGTTGCTACGTCACCAAAGAAATTGTTTCGATGATCCCCAAGTATACCGTTACGTCCATTGAGTGGGACTGTTTCGTTGATCTGAAATGGTCGAGATGTACAACAAAGTTTTAGATAAACAGTCATTAATGAACGTTATGAATTTAATACATAATATTTCTAACAAGAAATGTCACAGTGACAAATGCCCCCGAAATGACCTGTAAGTGTGACCTTGACCCTGGAGCAATATGAAACCAACAGATATATTTAAACATAATTTATTTATTTTTTTTATTTTTTTTAAAAACAAGAGGTCAATGACCTTGAAGCTCTACTGATAGATTTTGATAGCAAGGTCAACATTCCTACTGATAGATTTTGATAGCTAGGTCAGCATTCCTGTGAAGTTTCATAAAAACTGTCAAGTAGTTTCAGAGGAGTAGTCGCTACAAGTTGAAGTTTTTACTATATAACTCTAGGTAAACAAAGATGGCCACTGGCAGCCATGTTTAATGTTGAATCAAAATAATTTTCGACAAGGATCAACATCTTGTCACGCTGATCATTTCAGAAAAAGTCCCATATCAATATCACTTATAGTTTTCAAGAAGTAGTCGCTACAAACTTGTTTTTAAAAATCTGTGTTTAGCCATCTTGGTGGCCATCTTGAATTTCCGGCCGACCTGAAATTGTGCTAGGATCAACTAGACATCAAGAGCAACATTCCTGTGAAGTTTCATGAAAATCTGTCTAGTAGTTTCAGAGGAGTAGTCAATTTTACTATACAAACACTTATGTAAACAGAGGAGTAGTCAATTTTACTATACCAACACTTATGTAAACAAAGATGGCCACTGGTGCCCAGGTTTAATTTTGATTCAAAATAATTTTCGACAAGGATCAACATCATGTCATGCTGATCATTTTAGAAAAAGTCCCATATCAATGTCACTCACAGTAGTCGCTACAAACTTTTTTTAAAAAATCTGTTTTTAGCCATGGTGGCCATCTTAATTTCCGGCCGACCTAAAAATAATCTGGGATCAATTAGACATCAAGAGCAACATTCCTGTGAAGTTTCATAACAATTTGCCAAGTAGTTTCAGAGGAGTAGTCGCTACAAGTTTTTAGTATATAAATCTATGTAAACAAAGATGGCCGTAGCGGCCATGTTTAAAGTCGCATCAAAATAAATTTCGACAAGGATCAACATCATGTCATGCTGATCATTTTAGAAAATGTCCCATATCAATATCACTTACAGTTTTCAAGAAGTATTCGCTACAAATTTATTTATTTTAAATCTATTTTTAGCCGTGGCGGCCATTTTGAATTTCCGGCCAGCCTGAAATTTGTCTAGGATCAACTAGACATCAAGAGCAACATTCCTGTGAAGTTTCATGAACATCCGTCAAGCAATTTCAGAGGAGTAGTCGCTACAAGTTTTTACTATATAACTCTATGTAAACAAAGATGGCCACTGGCAGCCATGTTTAACGTCGAATCAAAACGATTTTTGACAAGGATCAACATCATGTCATGCTGATCATTTTAGAAAAAGTCCCATATCAATATCACTTATAGTTTTCAAGAAGTAGTCGCTACAAACTTGCATTTTAAAACTCTTTTTTTAGCTTTGGGGGCCATCTTGAATTTCTGGTCGATCTGAAATTTTGCTAGGATCAATTACACATCAAGAGCAACATTCTTGTAAAGTTTCATGAAAATCCGCCAAGTAGTTTCAGAGGAGTAGTCGCTACAAGTTTTTACTATTTAACTCTATGTAAACAAAGATGGCCGCTGCAGCCATGTTTAATGTTGAATCAAAACGAGTTTTTTGTCAACCACCAGCACCATGTCATGCTGATCATTTTAGAAAAAGTCCCATATCAATATCACTTATAGTTTTCAAGAAGTAGTCTGTACAAACTTGTATTTTAAAAATCTATTTTTAGCTTTGGCGGCCATCTTGGATTTCACATCAGCATAAATTTTTGCTAGGATCAACTAGACTTCATGGGCAACATTTCTGTAAAGTTTCATGAATATCCATCCAGTAGTTTCAGAGGAGTAGTCGCTACAAATAAAACTTTACGGACAGACAGACGGACAGACAGTCGGACGACGGAAGACGCACCACGGCATAAGCTCTGCTGATTTCTGATCAGTCGAGCTAAAAAAAAAAAAAAAAAATTATTAGAAATTAAAAAAAAAAAAAAAAAATATTTAAAAATTTAAAAAAAAAAAATATTCAAAAATTTAATTTTTTTTTATACTATTTAAAAAAAAATTAAAGAAATTTAAAAAAAATAAAAAAATTGAAAGAAATTAAAAATTTAAAAAAAGAAATATTTAAAAATTTAAAAAAAGAAATATTTAAAAATTTCATTTTTTTTTATACTAGGCCATCAATAAAAATATGTTTGTTTGCCGTGCTCTGACCGACTCACCTGATTCGGCCGTGACTCAAAAAAATTTAATGACCTCAGGCCGAAAAAAAAAATTGAAATAAAAAAATAAAAATAAAAATATTTTTTTTATTTTTTATTCAAATGATAATTTTATTAGCCAGAGTTGTTAAGCATCTAATCTGGATTGCAAAGGTTATCAAAAAGTTGTCTTAGTACAAAAATGGCATAATATATGCGAACAATATATATAAAAAAAACATCTAAAAATAAAACTTTTTTCCTACCTTAAATACACTTGAATAAAATAATTGTGTGCAAGTCCTTGTGTTTAGTTTTAATAATCTATGCCCTAACATCGTACTAGGGCCTTTATAGTGTTGTAGATTGGATAAGCTTTTGATGTAAAAAAAAAAAAAAAAAAAAAAAAAAAATCCCTACCTACCTACCTACCCACCCTCAAAATTCTGGGTAGGAGCACAGCAAACAAACACTTTTTTATTGATGGCCCTATTTAAAAAATATTTAAAGAAATTTAAAAAAAAAAAAAAGAAAAAAAGAAAATCACGAATAAAATTAAGAAATAAATGAAAAAAAAATTAATGAAAAAATAATAATTTAAAGGGACACATGGCAATCTTGAGTTTTATTCAAACATTAAAATTTGCTCCTCGCCTTAGTTATCCTGCGTCATTTTTACTTTAAAACTGCTTGCATATAATTAAATAATAAATTGAGATTTCTACTTTCTTCACTATTTTACCAATTTTTTAAATATATTACTGGTGCAAAATTATAAAAAGTTAGTAATATGCAAAAATAATTTGCTTTGAACTATTCTAACAATTAATATTAATGACTGAACAAATGCAAGTTAGGGGAAAACTAACGGGACGCCGTGAGTTTTTAAAGAATCAAGATTGCCATGTGTCCCTTTAAAACAAGTTATTTGAAAATCCATCCAGGAATGCCAGAGTTATTGTCTCACACAATTTGACCTTTGACCTCTAAGTGTGACCTTGACCTTGGGCCACAGACCTGGATTTGTGCTCGACACATCGTCTTATTGTGGTGAGCACTTGTGCCAAGTAATTTGAAAATCCGTCCAGGTTATTGACCGGGCACAATTTGACCTTTGACCTATGTGTGACCTTGATCTTGAAGCCACGGACCTGGATTTTGTGCGCTACACATCATGTTGTTGTGGTGAGCACTTGCGCCAAGTTAATTCAAAATCCGTCAAGAAATGCAAGTTATTGATGGACATGATTTGACCTTTGACCTCTAAGTGTGACCTTGACCTTGGAGCGACGAACCTGGATTTTGTGCGTGACATGTCGTCTGGTTGTGCTAAGCACTTGTGTCAAGTTATTTGAATATCCGTCCAGGAATGCCAGAGTTACTGACTGGACACAATTTGACCTTTGACCTCTAAATGTGACCTTGATCTTGAAGCCACGGACCTGGATTTTGTGAGTGACACATCACGTTGTTGTGGTGAGCACTTGCACTAAGTTAATTCAAAATCCGTCAAGAAATGCCAGTTATTGACGGGACATGATTTGACCTTTGACCTCTAAGTTTGACCTTGACCTTAGAGCGACGGACACGGGTTTTGCGCACGACACATCGACTAGTTGTGGTGAGCAAATATGCCAAGTTATTTGAAAATCTGTCCATGAATGTCATAGTTATTAATCGGACACGAAAACACTTTGTTTTGACCTTTCACCTCTAAGTGTGACCTTGACCTTGGAGCCACGGACCTGAGTTTTGTGCGCGACACGTCGTCTAGTTGTGGTGAGCAATTGTGCGAAGTTATTTGAAAATCCATCCATTATTGTCAGAGTTATGAAGCGGACACGATTGTACAGACGAACGGACAACCTTTGACCTCTAAGTGTGACCTTGACCTTGGAGCCACAGACCTGGATTTTGTGCGCGACACGTCGTCTTGTTGTGGTGAGCAATTGTGCGAAGTTATTTGAAAATCTGTCCAATATTGTCAGAGTTATGAAGCGGACACGATTGTACCGACGAACGGCGACAAACAATCACGAACGGACAGACAGTGCGACTACTATATGCCACCCTTGAGGGGTATAATAAAACAATTTGCAAAGCCAAATATACACAAATGTTAATTTTTCATAATTCAGCATACAGATATGTTTAAGGGAGATAACTCATATGTATTAAACAATCTTGCATTTTACAGAGTTAATATATAAATAGAGGATAATAAAGTTGAATGATGTTTAACGCCTCATCAACTATTTAGAGCCGCCCCAGAGAGAGGGGAAGGATACATAGGAATCCTGGAACTGTGCCCTACTCTTATTATCAAATAGATTCCTATCGTTCTTTAACGTGCTCGGAGGATAAGACCGATATATGGGACCGCCCGGTTTACGTCCCCATCCGACGGACGAGGCTAAGGGAAAGCGTCTTGCCCAAGAACACACCGACGAAACTCAGTGGTACCTCGGAGGATTGAACTAGAGGCCTACGGTTACAAAATCCGCCGCACTACCGACTGCGCCACGCCAGCCCTCTAACGAGGATAATAAAGACTATTGTCATAAGTCTAGTTAGGTTCTGCATACATGTTGTCTGAGTATTTGTGTAAATTTATTTGAAAATCCCTCCATGCATGTGGGAGTTATGGAGCAGATATTAAATATACATTATATGCACATAAGAAGTATATGAACTTGACCTTGAAGATAGACCCGGGTGTTGGGTTCTGTGTGTCATCTTGATGAGTATTTGTGCAAATTTATTCAAAATCCCTCCATGCATGTGTGAGTTATGAAGAGGACACGACTAATGTAACGGACAGACAAACGGACGTGCGGACAACGCCAAATCTCTCCAACTTCAAGGGGGGATAATAATGTCATGACCTGTCCACTCACCTTAGATTTACTGCTGTCCAGATACCAGAACTTCACATGCCTCATACCCACGGTTACGAAGTATGAGCCATCTGCTGAAAATCCCACCGAAGTTACCTTCGAATAAAACAAAATATCTTCAATTTGTATTGCAGTATATATTAATGATTATTTTTTCGATTTGTAAATGTTAAATTTCTTTTATAATTTTCTCCAATTCTGAATAGTTCTTATGCACATATATAGAGTATGAAAGGGTGTGTGCTTGCTGACAGCATATTTAAAACCCTCAAAATATGAGACAATTTTTGACATAAAGTTTGGCAACTGACAAAAAGGCTTTTTAAATTTCTAAAATATGACTGAACATTCATTATAACCTATTTGCACAAACAAGTAAAATGCTAAATTTATTTCAAAATGTTTAAAAATTTCTTAAGTAGTTCCAACAAAGAGAGTATGAAAAGAATGCATGCTTGCTGACAGTTCATTTAAAGAAAAGTAACCCGTCAAATAACTGCAAAATAACACTACAACTGTTCATCAAAACTTTATCCAGGTGTTCATCTCATATAAATGTATGTATACATGTATGTGCAGATCAAAACTATATTGTGTCTATAGAGTGTGGATTCTCAAAATATGTAAGTTATATATATATATACCTCGTCATCAGTAGATTTAGTACAATTTGCCTGTTGATTGTGGGAGAGAGACTTCAAACTCTCAAAACAAAGACAATTTTTGACATAAATTATGTCAACAAGGCTTTTCAGTTTACTTATATTCATTAAAACCTACTTGCACTAAACAAACTGTTGACCTACCTTACTGGAAACCTTGTTAGAAGCGACCTTTGACCCTGTTCTCCAGTTCCATACATTGACCTGCATGTCATGTTGCGTTCCTATGGAAACGATGTACTTCAGGTTGGGAGAAAATGCCTAAAATCGAAAGTATGTATTTAATCAAATTCGTTTTTTATTACATTTATAAACAAGGTGATGTGAAAATCAAAAGAAACAGCTTAATTGTCTTTTATTAACTTTACCAACACTGAAACAGACAACCTCAAAGTAGGATGGAGCATGCAATCTTCACCCCCAGAATCACTCTCAAGACTTGTTAAACTGATGAAGTGGCTTCAAAGTGTCCTTCCACAAATTTGATCACATTGTGACAATCCACCTTGAACAGGTCATGTCCATAACCTGTAGACATTTAATCAAACAAGAAAATCGGTAGAACCGATGGATGCTCCCCGAAATGTATCCTCAACTTATCATATGGTCTTGTATCACCCAGCAGTTTTCAATTTGCAGTCCCATAAGTAGTTTTGAAGTTATGCTCCGGACAAGAATTCCAAGTATAAAATTACAAAGGGCAATAACTCTTATTTGAATGAAGGGAGTTGTGGTTCTTGCACTCTGCACTTCCTCAAATTGCCCTCTATCATTGTCTGAAGTTTCATTGCAGGACAAATCGGCGACTAATATTATGCTCCCCGAAAGAAGAACTATATTATACTCTTCAACAGGTCTAGGACGGGTCGAGGGCTTCCCGTTGTAGACCTTACACTTTTCATAATAATACAGCAATGCATTTAGTGTAAGACTCATACGCATATGACTGATACTTCAATTAATACTCAAGATATAAACATGTGACAGTGTCATGAAAGAATTCATGTGAAAATTAAGTACTACACAAAGTGCAGCTGTTCAAACCTCTCATTATATTGACTGCCCAACATGGTGAGATTTTAGGGAAAACAATTTATGTTCAAGAAAATCAGATTTGTATTTGCATTAAAGGACCTCTTGACATGCCATCTTTATTATTGAGTTTCGAAAAACTTGGAAAAGGATGAAATAATAATCAAAATCAGATGATAAACAAAGAAGATATGATTATCCAGTCAACAATCCAGCACTTTGCGTGTGAAAAGATTGACCGACACCTGTGACCTAGCAATCAAACAGTTTGCACGTGAAAAGATTGACAACACCATTCTGCACATGAAAAGATTGAAAGGTACTGTACCACTGACCTACCAATCAAACACTTTGCACGTGAAAAGACTGACAGACACCACTGATCTACCAATCAAACACATTGCATGCGAAAAAACTGACAGGAACCACTGATCTACCAATCAACCACATTGCACGTGAAAAGACTGACAGGCACCACTGATCTACCAATCAAACACATTGCACGTGAAAAGACTGACAGGCACCACTGATCTACCAATCACACAATGCACATGAAAAGACTGACAGGCACCACTGATCTACCAATCAAACACATTGCACGTGAAAAGACTGACAGACACCACTGATCTACCAATCAAACACATTGCACGTGAAAAGACTGACAGACACCACTGATCTACCAATCACAAATTGCACGTGAAAAGACTGACAGACACCACTGATCTACTAATCACACATTGCGCGTGAAAAGACTGACAGGCACCACTGATCTACCAATCACACATTGCATGTGAAAAGGCTGACAGACACCACTGATCAAACATTTTGCACGTGAAAAGATTGTCAGGCACCATTGATCTACCAATCAAATACATTACACGGGCACCTGATCTACCACTGCACCTAAAGCATGACAATACATGTGGATAAAAACCTACCACACAGCTAATTCCAAATTTGTGTCCGTGGAACTCGGACACTTGAACTTTCTCCGCTACGTCCCATACTCGCACAGCAGGCTGGTGGCCGCTCTGGAATGAAAATAATTAATAATAAAATATGGGAGAGTAAAACCATTGACAGCGGACTGGTGGCCACTCTGGAATGGAAATAATTCATAATACAAGCCAGGGAAAGTATAAACACCGAATAGCTTCCAAAGTGCATGCATAATTGGTATGCAAGTTATGTAAACCAACACATCAAACCAAAGCAAATAGGTATAAACAAACACAATATTCTACTGAATTGACAGAATGTGCATTTGGCTCAAGCAGGTGAGCAAACTTATGCTTTAAACGTTGCAATCTCTTAACATTAAACACAATGCTGAAATGGCTGGACTTTTTCAAGTCATTTAACTTCAACAGTTATGAATTTCGTTTAACGAAGTATACTTTCATTAAAAGGTCTACTACATGATGATGACAGAGTTGTTCTTTCTATAATTAGTTGTAGCCCCTTTTTGTACAAAACACACTGATATATATCTGAATATTACGTGGAATTAGGTGTGTATAATAGCACAGTATAGGCAATTTTTTGATTATGCGTTTCTTTTTTTTTCAGTATATATGTTATTGTTATTCAATATAAACAAAATAATTGCAGTGCAGTTATACATCTCTCCTCCCAGTTATAAACAAGAAATTCGTAGAACGGATGAATACTCCCAAAATAAAGGTACACATGGGTGAAAAATGTAGGAGTTGAGCGGACAAGCATTATATTTGAAAAACTTCCAAGTCCCATAACTCTGCCAAAACATGATTTTTAAAAAATATATATATTTCCTACCAAGGTTCATGAAAATCAGATGAGAAGTGTAGGAGTCGAGCGAGCAAACTTTAAAAAACTTCATTCAAAGTCCCGAACTCCGGCAGAAATCATTCAACCACAACAGCCTGATAATATGCGCCACTAGAATATGGTTTCATGGAAATGGGATGAAGTTGATCAGACAATTGAATTGAATTGGGGTTTTAAGGCGCACCAACACATGAAAAGGTTATATGGCGCCTAAAAGGCATGAACATGCCAGGCTCATCTTCCATGTACATCCAGATAAAATATAGAACCTTCTCACCCTGAAATGCAGAGTTGCTGCAAATTCTTTCGTAGAAACTCCATTTACGCTGGAGCCACGTTATTGTTTTTCTGCCACTGCTCTTTTGATGCGAGCGAGATAGCACCTGAAACAATGCAGGGATCATGATGAAGACCTTTAATGAACATGAACAAAAAATGATAAAATGAATATGAATTTGGGGGGATTCTACCCCTCTGCCTATCCCTCCAAAGGGATCTGCAGTGGCCCTATTCTTTGCCCCGTGACCAAACGGAGCCCCCGAGAACCACACGGGGCAGACAAGCTATAGATTCCAAAAACTTCAAAGTCCTGTTACACTGCAAAAAATCATTCAACCAGAACATGGTGACAATATGCGCTACTAGACATCAGACTGATACTTCCTATGAAGTTTCATGAAAATCAGAAGAAAACCATAGTTGAGCAGACAAGCTATAGATTCGAAAAATTCCAAAGTCTCATATTAACCCTGCCAAAAACCATTCAACCAGAACGTCCTGATATGTCGCACTATTAGCTAATTGTAAATGACTTTTAAAATTTTGAAGTTTTAAGATTATTTTTTATATGAGGTTATGCGCCTAAACAATACATTTGTATATAGGTATTTATGTTTTAACCATATAAAACTTCCCCGCCTCTTACCACTGAATCCCACTGGGAGCTTGACTGTCAAGTGAGAAAGTGTTGATTCTTACTGATAGCGGGTGGTATACAGTACTGGTGCTGCCGAGGAAATATGGTGTGGTTTGCCTCTACCACAAAAAAAATATCGACCATCATATATGGTGTATATCATATACGTGCTAAAAATGACGTAAAACACAATTCAAAGGAACAATTTACTGTTAACATTATATATTAAGTGTTTTGAGATTGAAAGCTTTCTCATTAAAAGGTTATTGACTATAATTCCGAATAAATACAAGTGTCTCCTCTGTCCCTAATACCAGCAGCTATTATTTATCTCCAGAGAATAAGGTGATCTGCAATTTACTGTGATTCCAACAACAGCCAACAAAGAATCAATAGGAGAAGACTGGCACATATGGCACGTAAATAATTTATTGGGAGTGTTGTTTATATCAAAAGTGCAATAACATATCCATTAATTAATTAAGAAGTGCACTGTACTGATATTGGAGCAAAAACAAAAACTGTTGCTAGATATATTCAGGGGAGGCAATCCCCAAGGAAATGAATATTCAGGGGAGGCAATCTAAAAGGAAATGAATATTCAGGGGAAGCAATCCACAAGGAAATGAATATTCAGGGGAGGCAATCCTAAAGGAAATGAATATTCGGGGAGGCAATCCACAATGAAATGAATATTCAGGGGAGGTAATCCACAAGGAAATGCGTAAACTGTACTGTAAGCATCTTATCAGTGCTAATGAGTGATTTTCAAGTCCACTACAAGCTGGGACTAGTAATTGCTAAAAAATAATTGAGGCCAGATTATGTAATGTTTCATTTATTTAAGAATTTTCTATTGTGACACATAAGTACCGGTATGCATTTTGTAATCCCAATTTACAAATTACACAAAAAACACACAATTTCTTGGCAAATTTCTGCGATTACGTGGTTCTGCCAAATTTAATGAGCAACTTAATAGATAGGAAATATTAAATCTGGCATTGCAAAATATCTCAAATCCGCCTAATTAATCATGAAGGTATTAAACCAGGCAAAAAATCAGGAGGTTAAACAGACAGGTTTTCTTTTGTTAAAATGAGTCTGTTGTGAATAATAGAGAAAAATTGTATGTTACATACAAAGGTGGTAGACTGGTAGGTGTATGACTACATAACAGATGAGAAATGGGCTCAGTAATGACTGTGATGTAGTCAGATATTGTAACATTTAGTGAAGCATCATATTCACCTAAATACATCTGAATAATCATAAGGCAAAGAAACACCAACTGCCCTTCTTTTAACCCTTTCGCTGCCGATGGCGACTTTTGTCGACTGCTAGACAGACTGCCCAAGGAGACTTTTGTCGCCCTGGTACGTCAAATGTTTTGTGCTATTCATATGACACTGTTTTCCTAGCGACGACACCGGGAATTCCCCCGATTTCAAAACGAGGTTGTTTGTTTGCAAGAAACTAATTTTAATCAAAGGAATTTCGGCATATGTGTATGTTAAAACGTAAATAAAAGGACAAATTTCGAGACACAAAATGGCTTCCTCCAAAAAAGGGGCCAAAATTTACAGGAGCACAAGTTCTGCAAATGATTTGCTACGACAGCGATGGTGAAGGTGGCGATTATGAAACAGATTCTGACGAAGAAATGAGTGATATTATCTTTTGATATTTTACATATATTCACCTAATTAAACTGATATGAATGATAAAATTATGATATTTTAAATTTTTTAACTATACATTTAAATTATATAATGGTTTGAAGTAGAATTAATTTTTTTGATATTTTATTGAAGTTTATGTATATTCTGTCCTGTTCAAATTTGAAGTTGATATGTCTTTAAATAACGAAGTTATGGCCGTTTTCCCAATTACACCCAATTATCAGGAATCTCTGTAAAAATATTTGGCACTGGGGAGTACATTTGCCTATTAATTTGGCGGCGAAAGAGTTAAAAAAAATAAAAATAATAATAATAAATTTGGATACTGTATAATATTTTGATAGTGACATCGACATCCTTAAATAATGTGTTTGCTATTTTGCGACCAATGATAAGATGATTCTATCTGAATTACACAGAAACATGTTTAATGGAACTGAAGAAAGTACATTCTAAAAGTAGAAAAAAATATATATTTACTGATAAAGAATTGCTTAAAAAAAAAAAAATTAGGTAGTTGGCCTTAGTGATGTCTATAAACGTCGGCTGTTTTGATGTGAAATAAAATGTCCTTCCCTTAAATTGTTACAATATTTCAATTATACCCCACGCAATAATTTTGAATTTCCAATAAAAATCTTATTATATTTTTCAGAAATTAGGCCGAAAAGAAGAAATGTGGAAATTCCACGTAAACCAGGGTTTCCATAACCTTTCTACACTGTTTCGTTCCAATATTTTCATATAACCTACCTACACAATTCATGCACCAAGTTTCACTTCAATATCTTAGCTGAAGTTATTGCCCGGGAACAATTTTTCTATTTTTAGTAACAGTGACATGACCTTGACACAGAGACCTCAAATGCAATCTTCCTTTCCTCATACATGTAGCAAGTATAGCATTGCAATATCTCTTTCCTAACAATATAAAGTTAATGTTCAGAAAAAAATATTCTATTTTTAGAAACTGACCTTGACCCCAGTTACTTCAAATGCAATCCCACGCTTTCTGTTCATATAAACTACACACACAGTTGTGTCACAATATCTCTTTCCTAACAAAAGTTATTGAGAGGAAACCATTTTTCTATTTTAAGTAACAGCGATCCTAACCCCAGTGACCTCAAATGCAATCCTAAGCTTCAGCTCCATATACCGTAAGCTACTTACTCAGCAAGTGTCATCAGAATATCATATTCTTAACAAAAGTTATTTAGTGGAAATATGTTTTCTATTTTTAGTAACAGCTACCTTGACCTTGATCCCAGTGACCTCAAATGCAATCCCAAGCTTTTTTTTCCATATAAGCTACCTACACAGCACGTTTTGTCACAATATCTCATTGCTAACTGAAGTTATTGAGACACTATGAGTTTGATGCTGCTCGCCCACCAAACGACATACGCCAATCTAATAACCCTCCTGTAATGAGGTGCTTGCCATCACTGGAGAATGCCAGGGAGGTTAGAGCCTGGTACATACCTCTCCTGTAATGAGATGCTTGCCATCACCAGAGAATGCCAGGGAGGTTAGTGTCTTCCTGGACAGGTTAAAAATGTGACTCTGCTTGTTCTTCTTGGAGTTGTACAGCACCACCACACATCTGTGAATACAGTTAACAAACTTGTATAATATACTGAAAGGAAAAAGAAAGGTGACACGGGAATTTCCGCTATATATTGTATGTACAATATGCTGCTGTTAATCGAATGGTACATGGCTACGTAAGATCTTTTCTTTCGGAAAAAATACTAAAACAACACATAACACAGCAAATAGTATTCCTGCAAAGTTTTATTATTGACAGAGTATGCATTTGGCGCAAACTTAGGATGCAAAATATTGCAAACTCTTGATGTTAAATACAGTACTGAACTGGCTCAATTTTCCAAAGAGGAAATTAAACATTTATGAATTTCTCTTTACGTGTACAGTGATTAAAACATCTACAACATCACAGTTGTGTCCTTTCTCTGACTAACTGCAACTTTTTTTTTTATAAAACATCTCGGATTTCCTTGGAATATATACACTGTATGGAATTAAGTGTGCAGTATACATACAATATATGGCGGAAATTCCCGTGTCGCGTTTTGTCGCGTTTCTTTTTCCTTTCAGTATATTATTTACAGGTATACAGGTTATGGCTAACTATTAATCTAACGGGGCTTTCTTTCCTTAATAGTCAGTAGGATAAAGAGTAAGCCTTGAATCTAACATATGCATAGCCAAGCCTTAAATCTAACATATGTATAGCCAAGCCTTAAATCTAACATATGCATAGCCAAGCCTTAAATCTAACATATGCATAGCCAAGCCTTGAATCTAACATATGCATAGCCAAGCCTTGAATCTAACATATGCATAGCCAAGCCTTGAAAATCAGTGCAGAAAACTTGTTGGTGAAAACAGCCTCCAAGACAAATGAACACATCATACTAGGTTATACTGTGACAGCAACCTCAGAGGGAAATGAGATGATGTTTCCCATCAATCAGACATGCCTCCATCAGGGAGCAAACAAACCTTGGACTGAGGTCTGTAGCTCTAATCAGACATGCCTCCATCAGGGAGCAAACAAACCTTGGACTGAGGTCTGTAGCTCTTATCAGACATGCCTCCATCAGGGAGCAAACAAACCTTGGACTGAGGTCTGTAGCTCTAATCAGACATGCCTCCATCAGGGAGCAAACAAACCTTGGACTGAGGTCTGTAGCTCTAATCAGACATGCCTCCATCAGGGAGCAAACAAACCTTGGACTGAGGTCTGTAGCTCTAATCAGACATGCCTCCATCAGGGAGCAAACAAACCTTGGACTGAGGTCTGTAGCTCTAATCAGACATGCCTCCATCAGGGAGCAAACAAACCTTGGACTGAGGTCTGTAGCTCTAATCAGACATGCCTCCATCAGGGAGCAAACAAACCTTGGACTGAGGTCTGTAGCTCTAATCAGACATGCCACCGTCAGGGAGCAAACAAACCTTGGACTGAGGTCTGTAGCTCTAATCAGACATGCCACCGTCAGGGAGCAAACAAACCTTGGACTGAGGTCTGTAGCTCTAATCAGACATGCCACCGTCAGGGAGCAAACAAACCTTGGACTGAGGTCTGTAGCTCTAAAGCCACCATGCCTTATCCACTGAGCTAGCCATTTTACAAGACAAGGAAGACAAAACCCTTCTTTTCAGGTTTCATGTTTTTATTTATTTATTTAGTTTACTTCCCAGTTTATTCTAGTTTTTACGCATTTCTCTAGGTCTCAAACTATAACGCTATTTTCTCTAGGTCTCAAACTAGAATGCTATTTTCTCTAGGTCTCAAACTATAACGCTATTTTCTCTAGGTCTCAAACTAGAATGCTATTTTCTCTAGGTCTCAAACTATAACGCTATTTTCTCTAGGTCTCAAACTATAATGCTATTTTCTCTAGGTCTCAAACTAGAACGCTATTTTCTCTAGGTCTCAAACTAGAACGCTATTTTCTTTAGGTCTCAAACTATAACGCTATTTTCTCTATGTCTCAAACTAGAATGCTATTTTCTCTAGGTCTCAAACTAGAACGCTATTTTCTCTAGGTCTCAAACTATAATGCTATTTTTCCAGGTCTCAAACTATAACGCTATTTTCTCTAGGTCTCAAACTTTAACGTATTTTCTCTAGGTCTCAAACTATAACGCTATTTTCTCTAGGTCTCAAACTAGAATGCTATTTTCTCTAGGTCTCAAACTATAATGCTATTTTCTCTAGGTCTCAAACTATAATGCTATTTTCTCTAGGTCTCAAACTAGAATGCTATTTTCTCTAGGTCTCAAACTAGAATGCTATTTTCTCTAGGTCTCAAACTAGAACGCTATTTTCTTTAGGTCTCAAACTATAACGCTATTTTCTCTATGTCTCAAACTAGAATGCTATTTTCTCTAGGTCTCAAACTAGAACGCTATTTTCTCTACGTCTCAAACTATAATGCTATTTTCTCCAGGTCTCAAACTATAACGCTATTTTCTCTAGGTCTCAAACTTTAACGTATTTTCTCTAGGTCTCAAACTATAACGCTATTTTCTCTAGGTCTCAAACTAGAATGCTATTTTCTCTAGGTCTCAAACTATAATGCTATTTTCTCTAGGTCTCAAACTATAATGCTATTTTCTCTAGGTCTCAAACTAGAATGCTATTTTCTCTAGGTCTCAAACTAGAACGCTATTTTCTCTAGGTCTCAAACTAGAACGCTATTTTCTTTAGGTCTCAAACTATAACGCTATTTTCTCTATGTCTCAAACTAGAATGCTATTTTCTCTAGGTCTCAAACTAGAACGCTATTTTCTCTAGGTCTCAAACTATAATGCTATTTTCTCTAGGTCTCAAACTATAACGCTATTTTCTCTAGGTCTCAAACTAGAATGCTATTTTCTCTAGGTCTCAAACTAGAACGCTATTTTCTCTAGGTCTCAAACTAGAACGCTATTTTCTTTAGGTCTCAAACTATAACGCTATTTTCTCTATGTCTCAAACTAGAATGCTATTTTCTCTAGGTCTCAAACTAGAACGCTATTTTCTCTAGGTCTCAAACTATAATGCTATTTTCTCCAGGTCTCAAACTATAACGCTATTTTCTCTAGGTCTCAAACTTTAACGTATTTTCTCTAGGTCTCAAACTATACACTATTTTCTCTAGGTCTCAAACTAGAATGCTATTTTCTCTAGGTCTCAAACTATAATGCTATTTTCTCTAGGTCTCAAACTATAATGCTATTTTCTCTAGGTCTCAAACTAGAATGCTATTTTCTCTAGGTCTCAAACTAGAACGCTATTTTCTCTAGGTCTCAAACTAGAACGCTATTTTCTTTAGGTCTCAAACTATAACGCTATTTTCTCTATGTCTCAAACTAGAATGCTATTTTCTCTAGGTCTCAAACTAGAACGCTATTTTCTCTAGGTCTCAAACTATAATGCTATTTTCTCCAGGTCTCAAACTATAACGCTATTTTCTCCAGGTCTCAAACGATAACGCTATTTTCTCTAGGTCTCAAACTATATCTAGGTCTCAACCTATAACGCTATTTTCTCTAGGTCTCAAACTATAACGCTATTTTCTCTAGGTCTCAAACTATATCTAGGTCTCAACCTATAATGCTATTTTCTCTAGGTCTCAAACTATAATGCTATTTTCTCTAGGTCTCAAACTATAATGCTATTTTCTTCAGGTCTCAAACTGTAATGCTATATTCTCAAAGCCCCAAATAACATTGTTTTCCCTAGGCCTCACATAAATTGCTGCTTTCTCTAAACCTTACATAAAATGCTGTTTTCTCTAAGCAACTTTTCCACACTTGCATAAAACCTAGCTTGTATACAATTCATCTCTTTCAAACTGGGCTTTAATATCGCAAATGTACATTTATCTTACTTGAATGTCACCTTTCAGATTCGCCATACAGATTATTTTGTACCCGAGCTATTAAAACATATGTAAATTAGGCTGTAAAGATATTATCAATGAAATGAACTGTTAACTATAGACTGAACGATGGCAGTTATCTTACATAAGATGACTATTACACATGAATTACCTGCACGGAATCGCATACCTCCAGTGTTTATTACATGAACATATTGACATTTAGAATTGATGAAGCAGAACACAACACAGCCTTGGGAAGAATGTATCTAAATTGATAGTTTTTTAGGTTGTGGGAAGTTTCAGCTCAGTTTAAAGACTGTCCCAAGGAATTCCTGTTTATTGAGAATCTCTATAATTCAACCATGTAATTAACTGACCGCAGAGCAATAAAATACCCATTTTCGCACAGCAGGGCATCAATTAATCTGAAGCAGATAGGCACATTTAAAAAATTAGAAATAAGTTGGTGTAACAAAATGCTATCTGCAAATAGAGATAAGGCAGTGATATATACTTCTAACATTTAATTCTGCATGGACAAAGTTTTAGCTCATTAGCTGGCATGTTAGGTGATTTATTGCCATTTTATTGACCTCATGCTGGGTATGCACACCAAGCTGATTATCATGTAGCTTGAGATGAGTAGGAACTACTAGAAGTTTTCAGGAGAGCCTCTAAACTGAGCTGTAAATTCGGACAACACCTCTCCAGCCTGAATCTCTTGACAGTTAAGTCTAGGTTTTACTGTACACACAGAACAGTTATTTTCAACATAAAGTATGCAATATATAGCAAACAGTTTTAATTATGTAAATGTTAGCCAATCATTATCCTCTCAATCTGTCTATTCACAAAAATGTGTGTTTTACTTTTAATACAAAGATGCCATGCAGTGCCAGTGCTCGCATAAAAAAACATGTTTTACTGGTCACTTCAAATCGAACACAATTGAATTGAATGTATTGCATGTTGTTTAACGGCTCATCAACATGGTATAGGTTATTTAGAGCCGCCCCAGAGAGAGGGGAAGGATACATAGGAATCCGGGAACCGTGCCCTACTATTATTATCGAATAGATTCCGATTGTTCTTTAATGTGCTCAAAGGAATGTGACTGGTTACATACATGCCATTTTCGTTCCTGATTTTCTATATATACAGGTCTGGACTACCACTGCTGGTGTTTCTCCGGATGATCCCAGATGAGCCCCCAAATATAACAGGTGGTGAAAAAGACATGCCTCAACCGGGACTCAGACCCACAGTTTCTGCCTAACCGTACCAGCTCTCTACCAACTAAGCTATTGAGGACACATGGTCTGCAATCGATTATTCATCATTACTTGTACCCGCTTACATTAAATGATGCTTTGGTCTTCTCCATACAACACTCAACAACGGAACTGCCTCGCTGATTCCGTAATCCGGTATTATTAATGAGAGAAGACACCGTACTGCTTTTGGAGTCAGTACTTCAACGATCAAGGTCACCATGACCTCAAGGAAATAAGCATTCCACATGATAACTCTGCAAGTACAACACCTACACTTGGACCTGAAACTTCACAGGTACATTGGTGAGAGCAGGAAACCTATTGCTTTAGGGTCAGTAGGTCATCAAGGTCATATTGACCTGATAATGACCCAATGCTGAGAAACACTTTCTGGATTGTAACTTGCAAACTATTAGCCATACCATCTTGAAACTTTATATAACAAGAGGTCAATGACCTTGAAGCTCTACTGATTGATTTTGATTTCAGGAAGTAGTCGCTACAGACTTGTTTTTTGAAAATCTATTTTTAAATGTGGCGGCCATCTTGAATTTCCGGCCGACCTGAAATTTTGCTAAGATCAATAAGACATTAAGAGCAACATTCCTGTGAAGTTTCATGAAAATCCGTCAGGTAGTTTCAAAGAAGTAGTCTCTACAAGTTTTCATTATATAACTCTATGTAAACAAAGCAGCCATGTTTAAGGTCAAATCAAAACGATTTTCGACAAGGACCAACATCATGTCATACTGATTATTTTAGAAAAAGTCCCATATCAATATCTCTTATTGTTTTGAAGAAGTAGTCGCTACAAACTTATTTATTTTAAATCTATTTTTAGCTGTGGCGGCCATCTTGAATTTCTGGCCGACCTGAAATTTTTCTAGGATCAACTAGACATCAAGAGCAACATTCCTGTGAAGTTTCATGAACATCCGTCAAGTAGTTTCAGAGGAGTAATCGCTACAAGTTTTTACTATATAACTCTATGTAACCAAAGATGGCCACTGGCAGCCATGTTTAACGTCGAATCAAAATAATTTTCCACAAGGATCTACATCATGTCATGCTGATCATTTTAGAAAAAGTCCCATATCAATATCACTTATAGTTTTCAAGAAGTAGTCGCTACAAACTTATTTTTTAAAAATCTATTTTTAGCTGTGACCGCCATCTTGAATTTCCGGCCGACCTGAAATTTTGATAGGATCAATTAGACATCAAGAGCAACATTCCTGTAAAGTTTCATGAAAATCCGCCAAGTAGTTTCAGAGAAGTAGTCGCTACAAGTTTTTACTATATAACTCTATGTAAACAAAGATGGCCGCTGGCAGCCATGTTTAACGTTGAATCAAAACGATTTTTGACTAGGATCAACATCATGTAATGCTGATCATTTTAGAAAAAGTCCCATATCAATATCACTTATAGTTTTCAAGAAGTAGTCGCTACAAACTTATTTTTTAAAAATCTATTTTTAGCTGCGACGGCCATCTTGAATTTCCGGCCGACCTGAAATTTTTCTAGGATCAATTAGACATCAAGAGCAACATTCCTGTAAAGTTTCATGACAATCCGCCAAGTAGTTTCAGAGAAGTAGTCGCTACAAGTTTTTACTATATAACTCTATGTAAACAAAGATGGCCGCTGGCAGCCATGTTTAACGTTGAATCAAAACGATTTTTGACTAGGATCAACATCATGTCATGCTGATCATTTTAGAAAAAGTCCCATATCAATATCACTTATAGTTTTCAAGAAGAAGTCGCTACAAACTTGTATTTTAAAACTCTATTTTTAGCTTTGGCGGCCATCTTGGATTTCACATCAAAATGAATTTTTGCTAGGATCAACTAGACTTTATGGGCAACATTTCTGTAAAGTTTCATGAATATCCATCCAGTAGTTTCAGCTGTGAAGTCGCTACAAATAAAAGTTTACGGACAGACGGACGGACGGACGGACGACGGACGCCGCACCACGGCATAAGCTCTGCTGATCTCTGATCAGTAGAGCTAAAAAGTATCCATGGCGCAACATGACCCTTTTTGACTTTATGGTTCGTAGGTCAAAGGTCAAGGTCACTGTGACCTGATCCCTGGGTGCTTTTCGAGTACTATTTTACCTACAATCTTGAAACTTTATACAAATAGTGCTCTTGGCTAAACAACAACTCTCCTATCAATGTTTTCGTCAGTAGGTCAAAGGTCAAGGTCATAATTGATCCAACATCTAGGAAATACTAAAAATACAAAAATAGCTTAGCAAACGGGCGCACAATGCACCTTTAGGTGGCACTCTTGTTCATCAAAATGGAAACATCTGTGTTCAAACAAAGCTCATGTCATTCTCATAGATTGTTTATTATATATCCACTGAAAAAATGTCTGATATTTCAGGAAGGCTATGCAGAATCTCTGTGCAACACATGTTGCGTATTTATGTCAAGCTTATTGTTACATTATTGTATAATCAATCGTATTACATGTTGGTCAATAGATTGGACAGATACCCCGGAACAACCTGTCCTCGAGGAGAATACATATGTCCTCAATGTCCTCAATGTCCTCACTGTGCTATAACTTTATTTATTGCATAAATTGCAGTTTGGAAGATTAATAATTTGTTAGTTTGAATGGTGTTTTACGTCATTTTAAGCACGTTAGGCTATACATGACGGCAGACCACGCCATTTTTCCAGTGTAGAACCAGGACTGTAATAGGAATGGCCTTGTCAATTTCAGATACCAGTAATTATATAACAGGATACCGAAATGAATCGGAAAATTCCCACTGGTCGGTGCAATAAGAATAAGAAGTTTTTAGGAAGCTATACACAAAATAATGTGCCCTGCTTTGCACCGTTAACGGTCAAACACATCTTGTTGGGATGTGTAGACTTTGATCCTATGCGTCAAAGGTACTACAATGAGGGAGTACATCAGGCTTTTCGTTTTCGTGGGGGTCTAAGTGTCCGACTTAAAATTGACAAATATTAACATTTTCTATTCTACATGGCCAAAAAGATAATGAATGAGCCTAAAAATGATCCCTGTTTTGCAAAGAAATTGATTCAACACAGTAATATGTGCTATCCTAGGTGACGCACCATGGTTAATTTCAGCATTTTACGTCTGATTCCGTCCTAGCTATATGGTGTATTCAAAGTTTAAAAATTAACAACATGGTTTAAACAGTATATTTTGATTGATATAATTGTTTTATAATGAAATGGAACATTTTTATAATTTAAGATGTTTCTAGAAAAATCCTGATGTACCCCCTTTAATACTATGAAAGAGTTATTTGATACTATAGATTTTAGTCTTGTTTTAGATTTCCTGAAAGAAATCAGACTATATAAATCATTATAATGTGTTCTTATATATATTTACTTATTTATATACCCGTTGACGGGCATTTGTTGATTTACATATATAGTTTATATTACTACCATATCATCCCTTATATGTAAATAGTTTTATCTTTATATATTTACATTAATTTTTAATTACTACGTCATTTGTTCATCTTTCATCAGTTTATGCGCACAATATGACCTATTTATGTGTCGACGTGCCATAAAACACCATTCATTCATTCATTACGCTAAAAAAATTACTTTATATCACATTTTTGGAGTTATATGATAAAATCTTACAGTCATGCCTACATAATTTGTATTTAATATATGAATATATTAAGCTTGTTGGATATAATTGACATGATGCTCATCAGAGCCTCGTAGCATGCAATTTTACCAAACTTGTTCAATAAATTCAATATTGAACAGACAATCATGTAATATCCTTCAGCTAAATAGGCTTATTTATATAATATAGTCAACAAGAAGGAGAAAATCCTAGCTCAGACCAATCTTGATGGCAAATGATACAAAAGTACAACAATGATAACCGAGCTATTAACTGCCAATTATTGGGGATACACAGGCCAATTAGCACCCATGGTCCTCCATTATCACATGTTCAGGATGCTGTGATGATCCCCCTGAATCAAGGACAGTAAATCACCTTATCAAATGTTGCACCTGTGGATGTGTGTGAAGTAAGTCACTATGAATCATTTACCTGTCAGCCAGAGATATCATCAAGTTTCTTTTACAGGTCCTATTTCTTCCCAGGCATTAAAAATAAACTTACTCCCGAATAGGCATGTAGTACATACAACTTGTACTGCAACAATGTTATATATACTTACTCCCGAATAGGCATGTAGTACATACAACTTGTACTGCAACAATGTTATATATACTTACTCCCCAATAGGCATGTAGTACATACAACTTGTACTGCAACAATGTTATATATACTTACTCCCCAATAGGCATGTAGTACATACAACTTGTACTGCAACAATGTTATATATACTTACTCCCGAATAGACATGTAGTACATACAACTTGTACTGCAACAATGTTATATATATACTTACTCCCGAATAGGCATGTAGTACATACAACTTGTACTGCAACAATGTTATATATATACTTACTCCCGAATAGACATGTAGTACATACAACTTGTACTGCAACAATGTTATATATATACTTACTCCCGAATAGGCATGTAGTACATACAACTTGTACTGCAACAATGTTATATATATACTTACTCCCGAATAGACATGTAGTACATACAACTTGTACTGCAACAATGTTATATATATACTTACTCCCGAATAGGCATGTAGTACATACAACTTGTACTGCAACAATGTTATATATATACTTACTCCCGAATAGACATGTAGTACATACAACTTGTACTCCAACAATGTTATATATATACTTACTCCCGAATAGGCATGTAGTACATACAACTTGTACTGCAACAATGTTATATATATACTTACTCCTGAATAGGCATGTAGTACATACAACTTGTACTGCAACAATGTTATATAAATACTTACTCCCCAATAGGCATGTAGTACATACAACCTGTACTGCAACAATGTTATATATATACTTACTCCCCAATAGGCATGTAGTACATACAACCTGTACTGCAACAATGTTATATATATACTTACTCCCCAATAGGCATGTAGTACATACAACTTGTACTGCAACAATGTTATATAAATACTTACTCCCCAATAGGCATGTAGTACATACAACCTGTACTGCAACAATGTTATATATATACTTACTCCCCAATAGGCATGTAGTACATACAACCTGTACTGCAACAATGTTATATACACTTACTCCCCAATAGGCATGTAGTACATACAACTTGTACTGCAACAATGTTATATAAATACTTACTCCCCAATAGGCATGTAGTACATACAACCTGTACTGCAACAATGTTATATATATACTTACTCCCCAATAGGCATGTAGTACATACAACTTGTACTGCAACAATGTTATATATACTTACTCCCGAATAGGCATGAAGTACATACAACTTGTGCTGCAACAATGTTTGGCACTGCAAGTTGGACAATGAAATAAGTGCATGTTCTGCAATGCTTGTATCCAATAGGCAATGTGACCTACCATGTTTGTGCCTACATGGAGGACACCCATTCAGACCATGGTTGGTTGAATGGTGTCTTACGTCATTTTCAGCACATTTTAGGCTATATATATATATGACGGTTTCAAACGCAGCATATATTTACCATCCGGGCCACGGAAGAACTGCAGGTCCATTTAGACCAATTCCTGATAAGGATATTATTCAGTTTAAAGGAACAAACGGCAATCTTGATTTGTTTAAAACTCACAGCGTCGATCCCGTCAGTTTTTAATATAACTTGCATATTTGCAATCATTGATATTATTCAAAGAGTTCAAAGCAAATTGTTTTTTACACACATATCACTAACTTTTCGTAATATTCCACCAATAATATATTTCAAAATTTGGTAGAATATTGAAGACATTTGAAATCTGAAATTTGTATTTAATTATATGCGAGCAGTTTTAAAGTCAAATTGAGGCAGCAGGCCTGTACATTTTTTACAAAGACAACTAGTCCTGCAGGACTAGTGAAAAAAAATCCACTTGGCCTTGTCAACTTTGTAGTCGCCCTTAATTTTTAACAGGAATCGCCTTCATATTTTTGCCTACCGCTAGTGCTAATATATGTCTGCTAGGTCTATTTAGATACAATTTGTCAACAAATAAATACAGATGTCACAAATCGTCACTTGCAGACATAATTTTAGTGCTTACTAAATAGTTTATTATTCCAACACCCATGATCCAAGATACTCCCTGGAGGAGATCATTTTCTTTATTGGCCATTATTTAGCTATAAAGTTTTTAGTATGATTGTATGCATTACTTTTGGCGCCAGAAAAATGGGAAGGAAAAAACGGAAACTCCAGAAAAATGGGAAGGAAAAAACGGAAACTCAAATAATTTGTCGATATCATACTTATAGAAAGTGTTGTAGCTGCAGCAGCAATGAAACCTAATCTTCTTTAATTATCTTTTATGATAATATGTATGCATTATACTGCTTTTATTGCAGTTTTAATTTATGCAATTGTCTATTCACTTTCTCTATTTGTATTTTTTCGTCATCTCTTCCAACTCTCCTCCAAAAACATTCTATAGACATGTCTATTTTCTTCGACATTTTTATGGGAAAATGTCGTCATATCAAGTATAATGGTCCGGTTACAGTGTTTTATTGATAAAATCTACTAGTTTAGTATTGGATAATTCTATCACGACACAGTCTACGAACTTCAGAAATCGCGGCTTTATACCCTATCACCAAAGTAACCATGGGTAACCAATATTTTCATGTTTACTTCCAGTGTATTTGAGTGTTATTTACTGGCTATTTATTTATAAGCATTGAAACGCTTTGTGGAATTTCTTTGGCAGAATAAAAGGAAACAATAAAGACTTGATTTATTTTGTTACTTATGTCAATAGTCAGTCGTGGAATTTTACAGGCCTGGGCAGGATTAATAAACTGAGTCACTAATTTTAATGCGTCAATCAAGACTGCCATGTGTCCCTTTAAAATTAGATATGCCTTCTTGGCCAAACATTGCTAAAACCGATGTAAAAAGACATTCAAATAAACCAAAATCTTGACGAGATTTCACAAACATTTCAGTAAAATTTACTATTTATTTCCCAATTCTTTCAATAAAATTTCAGTGATCATTTTCAGAGGGGTGAAGTTTATAAGAGCAAGCAAACACAGCTTTGAACACTTTTAGACAAGTACAAGGTAAAACAAACAAATGTTCAGGTGTATGAGAAAATCTCCTATTATCCATGACAATCAGTCTGCTGGAACATGAACACAAATGCTGATTTTGCAAGGAAGTAATTGTTGCAGAGACTGGATGTCTTGGAATTCTCACAACTTCAGAAAAACCTCTAGAATCCCCAGCACAAGTAATTGTTTTCATGACATGTGATCTTTATAGTCACATTCTGTTTGCATTGTTAGACTCCATATCAACTTGAACTGTATTAAACCATCATCTGTTCTAAATGAATGAATGCACAGAAAATTTGTGCAAAACATTAATTCATTCAATTACTAGCTGGCATTTCTCCATCAAAGGAGATCGTGTATCAGAGTTGTAGACTGTTTCTTGCTCCATAATGTTATCATTTATTTCTCAATTCCTCTGATACTGCAGTTTATAATAATAAGGTTCACTGCAAGTCGGTTATAATAACAAGATTCACGGTTATAATAACAAGATTCATGGATGGCTGTGTATAATCAGAAAAATTCTGACAAAATTGATCCAAAAACTAGAATTGTCTCCTTGAAGCCAGAAGAATCAACACTTTTTATTCAGCTTTATCTATTTATTTTATGTTTTTAATTAATGACCTTTCAATGCCTAGCTTCAAGGTCACATCAACTTAAAGACTCAATTAACAAGGTTGTATTCCATGTTTCAAGTTTCTAACTTGAAAAACTGTGAAAAAATTATGTCACAGTGACCTATTTGCTGACCTACTTCTGAGCTATTTTTTAAATGTAGGTCACATTGCTTAATTCTAAAGGTTACTGATATATCTGCAAAGAGAAAACACAGTCCTTGCAATGTGTCACCGTAAGACAGTAGCTGATACACCTTGCAACGTGTCACTGTATGACAGTAGCTGATACACCTTGCAATGTGTCACTGTATGACAGTAGTAGCTGATACACCTTGCAATGTGTCACTGTATGACATTAGCTGATACACTCTGCAATGTGTCACTGTATGACATTAGCTGATACACTCTGCAATGTGTCACTGTATGACAGTAGCTGATACACCTTGCAATGTGTCACTGTATGACAGTAGCTGATACACTCTGCAATGTGTCACTGTATGACATTAGCTGGTACACCTTGCAATGTGTCACTGTATAACAGTAGCTGATACACCTTGCAATGTGTCACCGTATGACAGTAGCTGATACATCTTACAATGTGTCACTGTATGACAGTAGCTAATACACCTTGCAATGTGTCACTGTCATCCTGTATGGCAGTAGCTGATACATCTTACAATGTGTCACTGTATGACAGTAGCTAATACACCTTGCAATGTGTCACTGTCATCCTGTATGGCAGTAGCTGATACACCTTGCAATGTGTCACTGTATGACAGTAGCTAATACACCTTGCAATGTGTCACTGTCATCCTGTATGGCAGTAGCTGATACATCTTACAATGTGTCACTGTATGACAGTAGCTAATACACCTTGCAATGTGTCACTGTCATCCTGTATGGCAGTAGCTGATACATCTTACAATGTGTCACTGTATGACAGTAGCTAATACACCTTGCAATGTGTCACTGTCATCCTGTATGGCAGTAGCTGATACACCTCGCAATGTGTCACTGTATGCCCATTTTAAAGATTTAAAATATGTTGACATGTTGATAACCTTGACACTGACATTCATTTTCAAGGTCATATGAACATTAAACTAATAATGTGACCATGAGATCAATTTTGTTTGTTTGTACGGTGTTTTACGTCGTTTTTAACACATGTAAGATTATATATGAGGGTCGATTTTTTGTGGTGGAGGCAGACCACCCAAATTTCCTGGGTATAACCAGTACTGTACACCTCCCGCCATCCGTAAGAATCGACACTTCCTCACTTACAAGCCGAGCTCCCAGTGGGATTCGAACCCGCAGCTGTGAGTGACCAAGGTTTACAACGTAACGTCGTTAACCATTCGACCTTGAGATCAAGTATACATGCCAAGTTTTCAGATGGTCAACATGACCATAGTTTAGGTTCACTGTGACCTTGACCTATGACCAACAACAACACCACAAATTGGGAACAATGCGCGTGAAATCTAGAAATTGGGGAAAATAATAATCCTACTATATTACATAGTAAGGCACTAAAAATGTTTGGAATAGTTTCATAATCAAGCTCTTATACAAGTCTGCAACAAATGCATTGTCATATAGGGCTACATTTAATATATAAGATATTTTTTTCTTCCTTTTTTTTTGTATTTTGCGAAAATATTTTGCATTTTTTGGGAAAATATGAGGATATTTTGGATGGGGCCAAAATTGGGCCTAGAAAAATCCCTGTTTCAACACCTATGTAAACTACAGCCAGAGGAAGCAGGCACATGCCACAACTAAAACATCACTAACACAAATCTGATTCCCTTCTATAATCCTTGAAACTACAAACAAGACACACAGTGATAAAACTCACACCACTTGCCATCTATTAATCTTCTAAATAATTGCAATGCACCCAAACCCTCTGATGAAAGTAGTAAAATATATCTTAACCTAATGATTTTGATACTAAATCAGATATAATCAATGTGCCTGCAGACACTGCAGATGTAGGTGGTGGAGTGACACAGGTAAGTATTGCATGATTCACCTGTCTGAACATTTCCAGTAATCAGGGAAATCAGACTCAAAATTGCAGATTTTAATTATGGATAACAAGAATCTGTCATCTTGTCTTCACAGGCGGTCTCTTTTATGATAAGCAGTCTCTAAGACTGTAGCCCTGGGGATAAGGCAACTGGCATGTTTGGCACCTCAGTGAGGTTGCAGGCACTCACACTATAACCTAATAGGTGTCATAAACATTATTTTATTTTATTTCTTTTTAGAATAGCATACCAAGTTGCCTGTTGTTAACAATTTATTAAACACCTTGTATTTAATAAGGCGTTTAAACGTTGCTTAAAAGTCTTTCAGTCATTATCACGATGGTGTTACTTGTAGCAGTGAGCTCAATAATCAACTTTACAGTGCTGTTTCGCTGGAATACCACGCCAGACACATTCGAGACATGATACCCTACCCAGTTACATTATGCTGACATTGGGCTGACCAGTCCTAGAACAACCCCTTTATATGCTGAACATCAAGCAAGGAAGTCGGTAATCACCATCATCTAGTGCTGTTCCCATCGATTTGATCGATCATCGATCCAGTTATGCCTTTGATCTGATTAATCGATTACAATTTTTCATGATCGACTTTACTCGGTTGTTGAAAATTATGGCTTATTTCATCCTCTTGTACTAAAATATACTAGAAAATAAAATCAGTTACAATTCTGCAACAAGTAATCACATATTTACTGGTATGCAAGTAGTAGCCGAACAGAAAATAGTGTTTATTGTAATGTTTGTTGTTATTTGATATTATTCAAACAAAAACAACTTACAGAGTAAAGTTAAGTTCACTTCATTGTTAAAAATGACAACATCCGATTACAAACTCGCGCACGTGCTGTTAATAGGGGCCCTCAAAGGGGTAACCAATAACCGTTGATTGACAGCAGTACAGAAGTAGTAGCCGAATTGCTAAAAAAACGGATACATTTATGGTCATTATCCCCTACTTGACGCCCCATTCCGTAAGAAAGACAACACATCCCATTTATGACCTAAATATATTAACAAGAGATGTCTCCATTACGACAGGAGTTACGTCAAGTGGAAATGTCTGCTACTGCAGTACAATCAGATTTGACCCATCGATATTTTACTGCAGTATTGTATTTTTCCAATATTGTTTATGCCTACATGTTATATATATAAATTAGAGTTTTAATTTATTATCCGATATCGTCTGCTTGTGTTATCATGGGGAAGCATTGTTTAAATATAGGAGAGCAATTAAAAACACATAACTGCGCATTTGGGTTAGCGGGCGACTTCCCCACGCGCAAATTTGCGCGGAAATGAGTGCTGAGAAGAAAATCATTTATATTTCGGTACATATTTACTTTTTCGTATACGACGATTCATCTGATGATGAAAAATGTATCTATTTATTAAATTAAATTGATATTTTCTATTGAAGAGCTACGAACGTCGTTTTTTTATGGAAATTCGGATACTACTGCTGTTCAGCTACTACTTGCATACCAGTATAGTGGGTATCACAACTTATTTTTTAAATGTTTCATTCAGTTCCTTTATTACCCGAACATACTTGAAATGTGATTCTTTTCTTCATTATAGTCTGAAAAAGGCTTATACTTGTCGTTTATAGCCATGTTTAAACGATTAATGATCGATCATCGGGTCGGTTAAAAATTCTGATGATCGATCATGAATTTTCAGCCGATTCCCGACACTATCATCATCGGTAGCAGCAACTACATCTCTATTTTAAGGCCCCCATTTCCAGGAAGAAATAAAACCAGGCTCATGTTCAATGGGTCATAAAAATCAGGTTCACATCATTATTACCAAAACAATATAGATCTACTTCTTTATCCTTCTGAACTGTATCAGCAGATTCATGCTTCTGGAAAATGTCAAAGAAATCAAAGAAAACAATGTGTTACTCTTGTTTACATAGTAGACTTCAAACACTTTGTATAGGTTACCGACTGGGAAAATCATCAACACCTAAACATCAACAGCTAAACAGTGTCTTTTGATGCCGAATGTTCTGTCTCAGCGGATATAAACAACAAAAATAATTCTGTCGTTCCAATTTCCCAACAGACCCTGTATTTTCCGTTCCTGACCAAACTTTTTGTGTGAAAAAAAACTAAAATAAAATAAAGGGAAGATTGGTGAGGATATAGGAAGAGTTTACCATTTTATAGGAACCACAAGCTATTTATCTTGAGATCAAAGCAAGACAAGATTGAATCCTGAAATGACAATGGATTTTCATTGGTTTGACTATACATATATTCTTTCTCCCTAGAAAACATAAGCTATTTATCCATAATAATTGTTTCTTTCAATCAATACAGAGTAGACTCCTCTATATAAACAGGTATAATGGCCATTTAATGAGGCTTAAATTCTGGCCTCTTCAACCACTGTAGACTCTTAATAAGCGCAAATAATAAATCAGTTGTTTTTTTACTTTTACATAAATGGAGTCGGGGCCCTTTAGGTGGAAAAATTCGGGTAATCTGACGTGAATTGGAAAAGGGGGAATTTCGACAATGTTAAAATAAAGAAGAAAAGATAGTAGTTTTTTATATGTATTAAGTCGCAGTCTTTCATTTAATACTAAATTTACATCAAGAACATGGTTGATGGACATGTTATGGGTGGTCAACTAAGAAACAACATTTAAAAGTTATAAAAAAAGGAGGGGGGATTTTTTCTCAAAAAAGGGGGAAAACTTATACTATTTCGAGGGGGGAATAGGGCTGAATTTCGTTGAATATTTTGGGTAAAAAAACACTGGAATTTTGGCATTTTTTCCTCGTTAAATTATTGAACTTCTGTCTACTAGTACTAGGTACTATTTTTGTGTGATTATTGACATTAGAGCTGGATATGGGGCCCGGAAAACATCACCATACAGGAGACTGACATACTAGTACATGTACTAGGTACTATTTTTGTGTGATTATTGACATTAGAGCTGGATATGGGGCCCAGAAAACATCACCATACAGGAGACTGACATACTAGTACTAGGTACTATTTTTGTGTGATTATTGACATTAGAGCTGGATATGGGGCCCAGAAAACATCACCATACAGGAGACTGACATACTAGTACTAGGTACTATTTTTGTGCGATTATTGACATTAGAGCTGGATATGGGGCCCAGAAAACATCACGATACAGGAGACTGACATACTAGTGCTAGGTACTATTTTTGTGCGATTATTGACATTAGAGCTGGATATGGGGCCCAGAAAACATCACGATACAGGAGACTGACATACTAGTACTAGGTACTATTTTTGTGCGATTATTGACATTAGAGCTGGATATGGGGCCCAGAAAACATCACCATACAGGAAACTGACATACTAGTAATAGGTCTGTCACTCAACACTTTGTGCATCATCATGGTGCAGTTAAACCAGGTTCACGTCATACTTAACCCTGTCCGACATGCTGCAAACAGACTTCAAACCTTCTATACAAACACACCCTCACGGCAGTGGGACTAGGAATCAGCTATCCAGATGGCTTGCGGAATGATTTGGTGGTTCTACCCAGGTGCCAGACCATGCACGAAAACTGCCCGGAGAGGCACCTAGGGTCTTCCTCCACCAATGGAAGCTGGATAGTAGTAACCATATGACCTTAGCTGTTGGTGCACTTCCAATTCAATTTTACACAAACACCAGTGCTTTGGGCTTATTTCCGGGCTTATGTGTAAGAATTGACTAAAACAACACAGAAATATGTAAAAAAAAAAAGAATGTGTGGAGGGGAGTGGGGGCAGGGGGTAGGGGAGGGGAGGGGGGAGCCCATGCCCCAATACCGGTGAAGTAGTAATAAGATACATAATGCTATAAGAAATCCCAAACCAAAATTATAGATATATACATGCTTACATGCAAACGTATATCTGCCTTTATTGCACATTTTATGGGCCATCACAATTTGGGTTCCGTGGGAGCCCAGAATTTGCAGAAGACAAAATTACTTATCCAACCCTTTACAACATACTATAAGGAAACCAATTCCAAAATTTAGTTCAGCTAGGACAAGAAATGTAAGAGATATAGACTTGTAAACACAGCTTACACGCAAAATTTGATGTGAAATGGGGCACATTTTATGGGCTATCATAATTTGGGTTCCATGGGAGCCCAGGGGTTACAGGAACCAAAATTACTTAAGCAGCCCTTACGAAATGCTATAAGGAAGCTAATGGCCAAATCTGATTGTGCTAGGGTAAGAATTGTAAGAGATATAGACTTGTAAACACAGCTTACACGCAAAATTTGATGTGAAATGGGGCACATTTTATGGGCTATCATAATTTGGGTTCCATGGGAGCCCATGGGTTACAGGAACCAAAATTGCTTATGCAGCCCTTAAGATAATGCTATAAGGAAGCTCATGAACAAATTTTGTTGTGCTAGGATAAGAAATGTAAGAGATATAGACTTGTAAACACAGCTTACACGCAAACCTTGATGTGGGACGCCGACGCCGACACCAACGCCGACGCCGGGGTGATTACATAAGCTCTCTTATCCCTAGAATAGTCGAGCTAATAAAAACTTCAGGTCTCAATAACTGGGCAACCAGCAAAATGGCATGGGCAAGTAAATTTCGGAGATGTCCGTAGTTAATGTCGAGCCCTGTAATGCAAGATCAAATACCAGGTGACAATTGTCTCATGTGATCACCAGATACCATCTCTAACTGTCATTATCAAGTAACATGATTTCATTAAAATCAATGGGGCATGGTGCCCAACTACAAAGAGAGATCACCCATGACATAAACAAATTGTAAGTTTTTTTACATCAGGATATAAACTTCTAGACAATCATGATGCATATCAAGGTCATATATAGGTACAACAATTTCACTTTCACAACACCATATAACAAAAACAAAATAATTTCCCCAACACAAGAGATGAATGAAAAGAACGTTCCTGTCTTATTTCTTACTCAAACGGACCAATTCTAAATTAGCTTCATCATTAAAATGAAATCTTCAGTGGAAGTAAGAAAGAAAGGAACAATCTTCTCATTTAAAATTTATCTCGTTTTTCAGCAATTATTTTGTTGATATATATGGAAAGGTGAATGCGAAACTATTATAACAGAGCGATTTTAGAATTAGAAAATGAAAAGAACGTTCCTGTCTTATTTCTTACTCAAACGGACCAATTCTAAATTAGCTTCATTATTAAAATAAAATCTTCAGTGGAAGTTAGAAAGAAAGGAACAATCTTCTCATTTAAAATTTATCTCGTTTTTCAGCAATTATTTTGTTGATATATGGAAAGGTGAATGCGAAACTATTATAACAGAGCGATTTTAGAATTAGTCTGCCTTTCATTAAGATGGAGGACATATACATAATCCTGACCTTAAACCTTTCCTTAAACATTTACATTCGCAGTTTTACACCAACTTTAAGAATGCAAGATTGTGAGAAAAAAAAAATTCTGAAGGCCTACCTACTTATACCAGGTAACAATCTCAGACAGAGAGGTATCAAACTCATTTTGAAGTGAGCAAAATTAAGAGCGACAGGTTTATGTGCCGGCAATGCAACCCACATGTAGATAAGTGCTCGGCCTATAAATGTTCTGCCAGATGACAACTCTAACAGACAACATATGATGGAATGATATAAATGCTTGGAGGACAAATATGATGATGTCTTCAGGTGAGTTTAAAAAAAATAAAATACGATGATAAAAATTTAGATGAGTTTTAAAACAAGAGCTGTCGGAGAACAGCGCAGCTCGACTATTCGATTTTTCAGAGAATAATAAATTATATAGCCAGTATATACCATCAGAAAACAGGGCTAAAACAATGTCAGGTTGGGGTTGGGTGGCGGGGCGGGGTATAGAAACTCGGGCCAATATCAAATTATTGTTAGAATCTCATACAAATTATAGTAAAATTTGGGGCAGTGTGTGAAATTTTATTATTTTTATCAGTTTTAATCCAAAATTGCTGTCAATTTAAAAGGAATTTGTGGTTGAAAGGCAACTCGTGGATGGAAGGGATATCTTGCAATTTTTATTGTGGCCTCATTTCAGTTTTTTTT